>CM057932.1:16233486-16653486 GCA_030141595.1 Chydorus sphaericus | reverse complement strand
CCCATAGCCCTAGCAGTAAGAAGGCATACAAGTCCAATAGGTCCAGCTCCACAAATGAGAACTTTTTGGCCAATGCATACGCCGGCGCGACGGCATGCGTGGACCGCCACGGAGAGCGGTTCCAGCAGGGCTCCTTCTTCCATGCTCACGTGATCAGGTAGTTTGTAACACAAGTCAGCATCGTGAGTGTAATAGCGAGCTAAATTTCCATCATAAGGTGGAGCGGCGCAGAATACAACGCGAGGGCACAGATTGTAACGACCAGCTTTACAGTAATCGCAGCTCTTGCATGGAACACCCGGTTCAATAGCAACTCGATCACCTAATAAGAAAATAAAAATAAAAATCACGAATCACAAAGTATTTTAAGGCGATTACCTGGCTTTAAATGAGTCACTCCCTCTCCTAGTTCATGGACGATACCAGCAGCTTCATGACCAAGCACCATTGGAGCCTTGACAAATTTATTTCCAATTCTTCCGTGCACCAAAAAGTGGACATCAGAACCACAAATACCAACCTTGTCCATTCGTAATAGAACCTCTGTAAAATAGTAACGACAATTTGTAAATTAAGCTGACGCTGAAGTTATAACACTTTTGAAACCCGATTGCGATACCATTCTTCTTAGGTCTGGGAATAGGACGATTTTCCTGAAAGGGGTGACGACTCTTTAAAATTGTGAACTATTTTATAATTGGTTTGATGGTAAACAGTGTTCGGTACATCAATTTTTTTCGTGATGTATGATGTTAACATCAACATCATACATCATACATCAAACATCACATCAAACATCACATCAAACATCAATTTATTTTTTGGTTTTTCCGACATGCGATAATCCGCATACCACTTTTTTCGTCCAAAATTAAAATTTTTGTCTTGATGACCGAAATGATAGAAAGTAAAGTTGAGAAAGTGCTTACTCACTCAGTTTTGTCTATTTTTGGAAGATTTTAACGTTTGGCGAAAAAAATTAATTTGATGTATTTTTTTCACATCAATGCCGAAAACACTACATCAAAAATTCTACATCAAACATCACGGAAAATATTTTGATGTTGATGTCAACATCATAACATCAACATCATATATGATGTTGATGTTGATGTAACATCACATATGATGTATGTGATGTATGATGTACCGAACACTGATGGTAAAATATCTCACCATTCGGAGATCGTTGACTGAATGTAAAACCGCTGATAAATTTCCAGTTGCCATTTTTAAAACGATTTCGCTATATTACGACACTTGTAGAAGATGTAGACTGCACACTTTGCAAAAACTGAAGACTAGACCCCTGAAGAAAGTCGCAGAGATTGCTATCGCGCAACAAATTTCCTGTCGTTCCTTAATAGGATATGTTGACAATGGAAGTTTAGTTTAGCGCATATTATGTAAATTTACCAATTCTTAACTAAAATTCCACAACATAACATGGTAATGTGGTAATGTTGGGAATCCCCAACAGTCGACTGCGGAGTCGACTCCCTCGACTACTAGGGGAGAGGGGAAGAGAAGAATAAAGAGTCGACACCGGCTAATAGAGGAAATGTGATTCCCGTCCGAACTTTCTTGTTGTTGTGAACTTGTGTGAAAGTGACAGTGATTTATAACCTGTTGAAAGTGAGATAACTTCCCCAATTGAGTGTGTGCAATTCTACAACCCTAATTTGGTAATACAATTCAAATTTGTTTAAATCTCTCACTCGTTCCGAAGCATTCTTAAACACAAAGTTTAAAATGGTCCGTCGAGTATAAACTAAATCAATTTGAGTGATTCGATGAGTGAGTGAGAGTAAGTCGAATACGGCAGGTGACGTAATTGGTCGACACATAACTGGTCGATCACGGCCACCGGTCGTATCTGACGGCATCCATTGCATCACATAACTTAAAGTGTATATGTATTTAGATTCATGCTAATGGTACAAGAATTAATCGTATGACAATTTCTCTGAGTACAGATAACAGAAGTAAGAGGTCGAAAAACGGCCACAGCAAGCCCAAAACTGTCGCGAAAAGACAACAGCGTCTCCTCAAGGATCCGAGCCACCTTGGCTTACATAAAAAAGCTGAAGGAAAGGCTGGCTGAGCTACAACAGCAACTACCGCAAGAGGCAGGCGAAAACCAACGCTGGGAAATCGAGAATGAAATTCTCATCAAGAATGGCCAGCTTCAGTTTCAAGAAGAGAAGCTACTAAAACTCCAAGCGTTTGAAGCCGGCCACCAGCAACAACAGCAATCAGCAGGCCAATTCAACGCACAGCTAGCCAATAGTCCTCCAGCCCAGCCAGCAGTTGTACACCCACCCAACCCTGAACAGATCGAATACGGTCAACAGGACGAAGCGGCGGCGTGGCCAGCAGAGCAAGTCATCAATCCTCCAGCTCAACCAGCGGTTGTACACCCGCCGAACCCTGTCCAGATCGAATACGGTCAACAGGGGGAAGCGGCTGCGTGGACAGCGGCACAAGTCGGCCAAGGCCAACAAGATCTCAGCTACAACATCGGGTTCATCAATCCTCAAGAAGCACCTGGAGATATCCCACAGCTTAGACAAAATAGGCGGGTGGTGTACCGAACTGGAACGACGTACAACACGGCCATCTACCACCGTGGTGGCCAAAGAGTCATCGTCCAACCAGACCCACCAAACAGAAGGGTAATTCAGGAGAGAGGAGGCTACGTGAGAGGACAAGGCACCCTGCCACAACCATCACTCCCGGAGCGACCCGAAGAAGAAGAACAACGATCAAACATCCGAGGCCGATCGAGGAGCCAAGTGTTCAACCGACTGGGACCGGCCCCGCAAACAACACCACAAGAAGGGGGAGAGAGCACGTCGGTGTTCAATCGACTGGGTCCCAACCAACAAGCAGTTGAAGACGAAGAAGTAGTGGACGTCCTTCAGGTCGCCATTACGGAGGAGGATCGGATCGATTAAGATCTCAAATCAAAGCCAAGTTGTAACAAAGAAATTTCCTGTCTAACAAATAAATACAACTTGGTGTAAAAAAAAAAAAAAAATTATTATTATCTTCTTCACTTTATTCTTAAATTTATTTTGCTTTTTCTCTTCTCTCTCTCAAAAAAAAAAAAAGGGGAGTGGGTCACTTTTAAGTCGAATACGGCTAACAAAAAAAAATATAAACTAAAAAATGACTAAATCAAAGAAAGAGAGACAAGCTCTCGTCCGGAATAAAACGCAACAGAGAGAATCTATTAAGTCAAGATGCAAAGATCTTGAATCTAGTCTGCAAACGGCTATCACAAACAAACAAAACAGTGAAATAGAAGTCATCCTTGACCAGTTAATGGACAAGTGGAAAAGAATCGAGGAGATTGATGATATTCTTCTTAGTGAAATGGACGAGGATGAAATTTCAAAAGAGATAACAGAGCAAGAAGAGTTCAGGGAAAAGGCGACGAGGATAAAAGTCGAAACTCGGCTGATCCTCCAACAAAGTATCGTGAAGACTCCAAGTGGAAGCGGGCCGTTTCTGCCACCTCCTCCACCTCCTCCACCATCTGTATCACTACCCAAAATATCACTAAAAGTATTTTCCGGAACAAATCCAATGGAGTGGAGTGCATGGTGGGGAAGTTACGAGGCATTAGTACACAAAAATCGCCTGATCGGTGATGTAGAGAAATTCACCTATCTGATTCGGTTTGTCGAAGGACCGGCAGCCGAACTTATAGGTGGATACAGTCTGAACCCCTTGAACTATCAAGCAGCTATAGCTGCACTTAAAGACCAATTTGGAAAGAAGGAGGTATTGGAAGCTGCTCATTTCGCCACTCTTACACACCTGCCGGATGCTTCACAAAAAGGTGACACTCAAGCCCTTCGGAGGCTGTACAATACTGCCATGACCCAAATAAGGAGCCTGGATAGCCTAGGAGTATCGGTATTATCTTATGGAAACGTTATTAAACCATCTATTCTAACAAAGGTTCCTACGGAGGTAATGTTGAGCTGGGTGAGAAAAGAGACAGCAGCCACAGCACCCCTAATGGAGCTGCTGAAACACATCAAAGAAGAACTGGAAGCAAGAGAGCTCGTTGCACTGCTAAAGAAAACTGAAGTGACAAAACGTCAAGAGGAGAAAAGTAGCTCATCACAAGGAGGAGCCACTCCAAAACAGTCCAGTAGTGCAGCCACCTCCACCACCCTGGGAGTTAACAGCACGCAATCCAACAGGGAAGTAAATGCGAGCACTAAAGATAACAACCAAGGAGAAGAGAGTAGCAGGTCGAACCCCAACCATCAAAAGGGCTCAACAAAACCTCGTTTTCCGTGCACGTATTGTAAAGAAGAACACTTTGCAGTACAGTGCCCAGTACCATTCGAAAAGAAAATGGAAATAATTGAAAAAGAAAAAAGGTGCAGCAACTGCCTCAGCAATCAACACAAGAACCGGGAATGCAAGAAGGAGGATCAGTGCAGGAAGTGTAAGGAACGACACCATACGTCACTTTGCATTTCAGAAGAAGAAACAAAGAAACAGGGACCTCAAAAGAAAGTCACGATCAACCAAGCAGCCCAGGTGAGGTACTTTCAACCGGAAGTAGATGAAGTAACTGTTGCATCAACAATTCAAAACAGCCCTGAGGTTCTTTTATGTACGGCTACAGGCTTAGTGGAAGGTCCAACAGGGCCAATTAAACTCTCTATTACATTAGACAATTGTAGCCATCGCACCTTTATCGGTGAAGAGTTTGCTCAAGATGCAGATCTGGATACAGACGGAGAGGAAGAACTGGGGGTACAAGCATTCGGTCAAGACCCAGAGGAACCCACTGTTCACAAAAGAAGAAACCTGAGAGTACGAGGTCTGCAACCAGGAGCGCCACTGGTAGAAATCATCGCGCTAGAAAGGAAAAAGATGTGCTCCTTACCAGCCTATCACCGAACAAGTTTGGCAGAGGAATTATGGTTGAAAGGATTACACCTAGCAGATGAGAGATTTTACAAACCAAGTTCAGAAATTAAAACTGTTGATCTTCTTATAGGCGCAGACTATTATTGGAAGATAGTGGAACATGGCGGAGTCACTGGCCCAGGAGGACTAGCAGCAATTCCATCGAAATTTGGATGGCTCCTTAACGGTCCAACGAAAAAAGGGTCTACATCCGGACAAAACCACGTGAATCAGTTACTAGTCAACATGGTCTACCACACACCTAATAAGATAGGTCCAACAGGGCCGTCAACGACCTCAACACCAATGAAGATAATAGAACTGTCTGAAGACGAAGAAGAGGCGTACGAAGCAAAAGCACTGTGGACACTAGAAGGTATGGGGATACTCGACAGTGCAATAAAAGAAGATGATGAAGAAAATAAGTTCACGGAGGAGTACCAGAAGAGCTCTATAACTAGAAAGCCCGATGGTCGATACGTGGGAAAGCTTACGTGGAAGCCAAACAAAGTGAACATGAAAAATCATCAGGTGCTAGCAGAAGGACGGTTGGCGAGCCAGCTGAGGAAATTAAGGAAAACTCCAGAGCTTCTCCGGGACTATCACAACGAAATTATGCAGTTCAAAAAAGAAGGTTTCATCCAAGAAATGGATCCCAACTATGACGGAACAAGAATCTTCTTACCGCATCATCCTGTGGTAAAACCGGAGAGAACGACAACGAAAATACGACCAGTCTTTGATGCATCTGCGAAGACGAAGTACAGCCCAAGTCTAAACGACTGTTTGGATCCTGGGCCAAATCTGACACCTGACATCCTCGCAGTGCTTCTAAGGTTCCAGCTACACCGGATCGCCTGGATAGCAGACGTAAAGAAGGCCTTCTTCCAGATTGAGCTACACCCGGATGACGCGGAAACGGTCGCGCTACTATGGCCCGAGGATCCATTCAATCCCACATCAGTCCAACAGGGCTATGTGTGGAAAAGAGTCACGTTCGGTATGTCATGTAGCCCCTTTATCTTAAGAGCGGTTTTGGAATTTCATTTTAGGTTATACGAGAGAAAATATCCAGAAACGGTACAGCTCATCAGAAGCCAACTTTACGTGGATGACATCCTCGGAGGAGCACCGGAAGCGAAGGTGGCCGAACGGCAGATGAGGGAGGCAAAAATCATCTTCGAAGATGCCAAGATGTCCCTCCGAAAATGGCTCACGAATGATAGTGAAACTCAAACTCTCTTTAAAGCAAATCAACAAGAAGAGGAAGGACTAGAAGGGACCCTCGGCCAAGCCATAACGGGACCAGGATCTCCAAAGGTATTAGGAGTGCTCTGGGACCCGGAGGACGACTGCTTCTGGTTCAACCCAACAGCCATTGTTGAAGCAGCGAGAGAACTACCAAGTAGACCAACAAAGAGGCAAGTGCACAGTATAGCAGCAAGACTTTTTGACCCTCTTGGATTTCTAGCGCCAATTGTCGTGTTGATTAAACTACTTCACCAAAAGTTGTGGGTAAAAAAAGTCGGATGGGATGAAGAAATTCCGCCGGAAGCTGAGAGAGACTGGATGAGGTTCATAGATGGACTGGAAGAACTGAAAAGAATGCGAGTACCTCGATGGATTCAGGTCGATTCCGGCCAGAGCAATCAAAAAGTAGAGCTTCACGTTTACGGAGACGCATCCTTTGACGCTTACGGAGCAAATGTCTACATCCGGATCGAAAAAGAAGATGGAGAGGTTTACACAAGACTACTTTGCAGCAAAACAAGAGTGGCTCCTCTTCCTCCTCGCAGTATAACTCTTCCAAGATTGGAGCTACTAGGAGCTTTATGTGCAGCCCGTCTAATCAACTACGTCGCCAAGTCTCTAACATTGGTAAAAACTTCGTTTATTCTTTGGACTGACTCTCGCATTGTTCTAGATTGGATACAAACAGATCCAAACGATCTAAAAACTTTTGTGAGGAATCGAGTCGTCGAAATTCAAAAGCTGTCAAACCCAAGCTGGTGGAGACACTGCCCAGGTACGGAGAATCCAGCAGACCTTTCCTCCCGGGGAGCCTCAGCTAGCACGCTGATCGATTCAGAGTTGTGGCTGTATGGACCAAAGTCACTCAAGAGTGATCCATCCACTTGGCCAGAGCACCACAATAGGATCAAAACATCCCAAGAAGAAGCTGCAATAAAAGCGGAAATCACCAAAACGTCCAAAACGAATGTTGTAACAGCGAACATCGACACAGGTCCAATAGGGCCAGTAGAAGAGCGAATTCTCGACCCAACACACTATAGTGGAATGTTGAGATTGTGCAGAGCAACAGCAAGAGCTTTCCGTGTCATCAACAACATGAGACACCGGCCAGAAAGAGTTCCAGAAACAGCAAAAGAAGATATAGGGATCCCACAAACCGGTATGTCAATCAAAGTTGAGTGTATTACAGCAGAAGAAATTGGAGCAGCGGAAGAGTACTGGATCCGTGTCGTGCAAAAAGAGCGCTACGGAGAAGTCTTTGAGAGGCTATCAAAGGGAAAACCTTTGAAAGGACTACAAACGGAACCGCTGCGGCCAGAATGGGATCCCGTTCAACGCCTGATAAGAGTAAGTGGACGAATTTCTCTTGGTCTTATCGAGCAACAAAGAAAACCACCCATCTTACTACCCGACAAACATCATGTCGTCAAGCTACTGATAGAAGAAGCACATCGTCGCTGTTTTCATTCCGGAATCAGGTCGACACTGGCCGAACTGCAGGATCGCTTTTGGATAGTAAGAGGGAGACAACAAGTAAGATCTGTCGTGAAAAGCTGTGTTGTCTGCAAGAAATTAGACTCACGACACTTCGATCAACCGCCTGCTCCACTTCCGCTGGATCGAATCACACAATCGGATCCGTTCCGGGCAACCGGGATCGACTTTGCCGGACCGATTTACATTCGTCAAGGAGCAGTTCGTCGTCATCATGGTAAGGTGAAAAAGAAAAAGAAAGAAGTTCAGGAGTTAAAAACTTATATAGTGCTGTACACCTGTGCTGTGACGAGAGCTCTACACCTTGAGCTCGTACCAGACATGTCAGTTCCATCCTTCACTATGGCAACACGAAGATTCTTCAGCCGGAAGGCGACAGCTCAAGTAATCTACTCGGACAACGCTCGCACATTTCAACGAGCCGATAAGTATTTTAAAGCACTTTATAAAAGTCCTAAATTAGCTGATTTCTTAGCCGGAAGAAGGATCAAATGGAAGTATTCTGCTAGTCTGTCTCCTTGGTGGGGCGGATGGTGGGAGCGAATGGTGCGAACTATGAAGAGCATGCTGAAGAAGACGTTGGGACGGACGGTTCTGACTTATGAAGAGTTGGAGACAATCCTGACTGAGGTGGAGGCAGCGGTCAACTCACGCCCTCTAGCCTACGTGACGGAAGGAGAAGAAAATCTTCCCATCACTCCAAGTCATCTTATTTCTGGCCGCCGGTTAACGTCGATGACGGCGTTTCCGGAGCCAGAAGTGGAACCTGACTCTTCTACGATGGATGTATTGATCGCCCGCGAAAGGACTCGAAGAAAGCTTCTTGCTGGATTTTGGGAGCGGTGGCAAAAGGAGTACTTAGAAGATTTGCGTCGGTTCAAATCCACAGGCCGATCCGGTCGACCAATACGTGTAGGAGAAGTTGTAATAATTCACGATGCTAATCGACCCCGTTTGTTTTGGAAGCTAGGTATAGTAGAGAAAATCGACCCAGGACGAGACAACATTTCGCGTAAGGTGTGGTTGCGGACAGCGAACGGAACAGAGATCAACCGATCCATCCAGTGTCTTTATCCACTTGAGGTACAAGCCGAACCTGAACCAGCACCAGAGGAGGAGGACCAAGCTGATGGTCCAATAGGGCCTCTGATGCCGGATCCTGTCATTCCGCCTGCACCGCCCGCGCCTGAAGAGGTGATAGAGCCAGTACGAATTGAGGATGAGGAACCAGCTGCAATTCCGGCCCGGGAGAATGTTGGGAATCCCCAACAGTCGACTGCGGAGTCGACTCCCTCGACTACTAGGGGAGAGGGGAAGAGAAGAATAAAGAGTCGACACCGGCTAATAGAGGAAATGTGATTCCCGTCCGAACTTTCTTGTTGTTGTGAACTTGTGTGAAAGTGACAGTGATTTATAACCTGTTGAAAGTGAGATAACTTCCCCAATTGAGTGTGTGCAATTCTACAACCCTAATTTGGTAATACAATTCAAATTTGTTTAAATCTCTCACTCGTTCCGAAGCATTCTTAAACACAAAGTTTAAAAGGTAATGTGAAAGACACGATACACTTCAACGGTTATAAAACGTCTCAAGCAAAAAACACTTAAATTACCTGAATGTGAATTTATCATGCGCCTACAACTAACAGATAATAGTATATATTACCTTTGATCCGAGATAACTTTATTTTTTAATGTCTCAGGATCAATAAATATGTGCAATTAAGTTAGATAGAAAAATAAGATTTTACTAGGCCTATATCACGATAATAAGCGGGTGGGCGACACATACCTATTCCATGTAAATTTTTTTATTACATCGTTCCTGGCGATCCATAAATTAATGAATTGGTGATTAAAGCGCCAATCCGTATACAGTGCTTACATAGTAATAATCCAATAATTTTATAATGGGCCATAGAACTACAAATAAGCTCTGCAGTACCGACTACCGTGGTCCTACCAGGGCCTGAGGGCCCTATCATATTTCCCGCTTCAGCGTGTTTTTCGTAGTTGCCCGTAGTAGCAGCTACTAGGTTACCATGGCAACTCCATGAAAATTGAAAAGACAGGCAGCACAGGCTTCCAAAGTTTTTGCCATGGCGGTAAGTGTTTCTCATGCCGGTCTAAAATATTATCTTACGAGTAATGTTACATTATTAATTTATGACAACGACTTTTTTTTGCACACTAGACTATTCCTGCAGCCACCAAAGTTACTGAAGTGAGGGAGTTCTCCCGAATTGAACGAATCGGGACTCATTCGCACATTCGTGGCTTAGGCCTTGATGATGTTCTGGAACCAAGAGATGTATTTTGAAGTTTCTTGATTCACTGCCAATGTTATTCCTTAATTATGTATCTCTCATTGGTGATAATCTAGGTGTCACAAGGTATGGTGGGCCAGCAGTCAGCACGACGAGCTGCTGGTGTTGTTCTTGAAATGATTCGGGAAGGAAAGATTGCTGGCCGAGCTGTTCTTATTGCTGGTCAACCAGGAACAGGTAATGGAAATCAAATATAAGTAAAATTTCTTGCCTTTTCAAATTTTTCACAAACTTCTCAAATCATTATCATTCAGGCAAGACAGCCATAGCCATGGGCATGGCCCACGCACTTGGAGAAAACACACCATTCACTTGCATGGCAGGCTCTGAAATTTACAGCCTGGAAATGAGCAAGACTGAAGCACTCACTCAAGCATTCCGAAAATCGATTGGAGTTCGTATCAAGTAATTTGATCTAGAATTTATATTTTAGTGCTCTCTTTTCGAAACTATTTTTTTATCAATTATAGAGAGGAAACTGAAATCATTGAAGGTGAAGTTGTTGAAATCCAGATTGATCGTCCAGCCACTGGAACTGGAGCTAAAGTCGGAAAGCTTACCCTTAAAACAACCGACATGGAAACAGTGTACGATTTGGGAAACAAAATGATTGAATCCCTCATTAAAGAAAAAGTATATTCATATTTTTTTAATAATAATTATTATTTTTTTCACAGCTGTAACCATTATATTCAATCTTTATATTATTATGTAGGCTCAAGCCGGAGATGTAATCACTATCGATAAAGCAACTGGAAAGATCAGCAAGCTCGGTCGTTCTTTCACTAGAGCTCGAGATTACGACGCAACGGGACCACAGACACGATTTGTTCAATGTCCTGACGGTAATTTGATACTTTTTCAGTTACGAAACATCTTATTGATTTTCCATTCATCTCTGATGCTTTTTTTCGCTTAGGTGAGCTCCAGAAGAGGAAAGCCGTGACGCATACGGTTACGCTTCATGAGATTGACGTCATTAATAGCCGAACTCAAGGATTTCTTGCCCTGTTTTCTGGTGAGTGGATTCTTTTATGGCATATTATACTTGTTGAAGAAGGAAGAAAATCATTTGAATTGCTCTTAAAATACGTTTCTACGATTCAGGGGATACGGGAGAGATTAAACCGGAAGTCCGTGACCAGATCAATAGCAAAGTCGCAGAGTGGCGCGAAGAAGGCAAGGCTGAAATCGTGCCAGGAGTTCTCTTTATCGATGAAGTATTAATTTAATTTCCTCCTTATTCTTGTCCCTAACGACTACCAGCTAAAAATAATGTTTTAAATCTTAGGTGCACATGTTGGACATGGAATGCTTCTCTTTCCTTAACCGTGCTCTCGAAGACGATATGGCACCAGTTCTAATCATGGCTACTAATCGTGGAATCACGCGTATCCGGGGTACCAAGTACCGTTCCCCGCACGGCATTCCGATTGACTTGCTCGACAGGATGGTGATCATCGCTACGCAGCCCTACAATGAGGACGAGTTAAAGAAAATTCTGAAAATCAGGTTTTTATCAAATGTTGGAGAAAAATAGTTTTATATCATCAGTTAACGATCGGATATCATCAAACTTAGGTGTGAAGAGGAGGATGCGGAAATGAATGATGACGCCCTCGTCGTGCTGACTAAGCTGGCAGCGGAATCCAGTCTACGTTACGCCATCCAACTTATCACAGTCTCAAACTTGGTTGCGCGCAAACGCAAGGCCATGGAGGTAATTCGATTTGACAAAGTGTTAAAAACTTTTGACATGCAAGTTTACCTTTACTTCTCTTCATTAGATCGGGATTGACGACGTCAAGCGAGCTTACACGTTGTTTCTAGACGAGCAACGCTCCACGAGTTACTTGAAAGATATTCAGGATGAATTTATGTTCAATGAAGAAGAAGAATCCAGTAAGTTCCATGTTTGTTTATCCTCTTACATTTACCAGCTTGAAGATAATTTAAATGGCCTTTTTTCGCTTTTAGAAACCGATGTTGCTATGGAAACTGCTTGAAGGACGATGGTGAAAATTGCACACGTTGACTTCTTCAATTCAATTTTGAAATAAATACAAAAATCTCGCTACTCTCTAACCCGAAATTTTAATTTTAATCTTTTGATTTTTTTAATAGTACCAAGTACTGTAGAGGATTTTGTGATTTAAGCAATGTAGAAACACAATTAGACTTTGATTCCGCAGGTATGAACTTTCTGGGTTTCGTTTTAATGTGGAATTGGATTATTGGACTCTCATAGTCATGGGAGGAGTTTCGACACTTATACATGTTAGATCCACGGACTTAATTCCACTTCCATAATATCATGTTTTATTGAAGCAAGAATTTTCTTAAAACTTGTAAAATGTCTCCTTATCTGTGTTTATTATTTGTTTATTTTGTTCCTATACCAGCAACGCTTCACGAGTTAGGGAAGGATATTCAGGATGAATTCATGGATAACGCAGAAAGAATCCGTGTTTTCTAAGTTTGTTTATCCTCATCTTACATTTTCAAATTTGCAGGCTTTGTGAAGAACCCACTTTTTTTCTCTCTTTTAGACATCGATGCTCTCGAAGACTATACGATAAGGATAGTAAACGTTGAATAACAGAATCCCATCCATCTTCATTTTGAATGACTTTCTTGAGTCAATGGTTATCATTATTGCAGCGCAGCCCTACAATCAAGAATGTTCTGAAAATAATAATAAAAAAAATTATTTAACGATGCGAATACCATCAATCTTAGGTGTGGGGAGGAGGATGTGGAATGAATGATGACGCCTACGTCAAGCTGACAAAGCTGGAAGCGGAATCCAGTCTTCGTTACGCCATCTAACTTATCACTGCCTGAAATTTGGTTGAGCGCAAGCGCAAGGCTGTGGAGGTAATACGATTTGGTACAGTGTTGAAAACTTTTTTAACGTGCAAGTTTCACCTCTTCTAATTAGATCGGGATTGACGACGTCAAGCGAGCCTACACGTTTTTCCTTGACGAGCACAATCCACGAGTTACCTAAAAGATATTCAGGATGAATTTATGTTCAACGAAGAAGAAGAATCCAGTAAGTTTCAAGTTTGTTTATCCTCCTCTTACATTCTCAAGTCTGCAGAAGTGAAAAGAAACCATTTTTTTCTCTCTCTCTCTTTTAGACGACGATGTTACTAAGGTAACTGTTTAAAAAATGATGAAAAATGTAAAACACGTTGACTGGTTCGATTCGATTTAGAAATCAATACATAAATCTCGCTTCGGCTTTCACATCCTATCAATTACTTAATATGGTAAAAAATTGAATTTACATTTTTATTTTTCCCTCCTCATGAAGAAGACTGGATTGATCTTCGATTTGGAAGAATATTGACTTTCTAGGGAAGAAACAATCCATTATGTAAATCCCGAGGGCATGTAATATGTTCTTGCCAAACTGGTTCTAGGAAAGTAATATTACATTCGGGTATCAAAACATTGAATAGAGAAGACTAGAAGTTGTTTACTCGACGAGAGGAAGCGAAAACGAGAGTGGGAAGCGTCATTTTCCAAGGGCCATTACGTTTGTATATTCGTCGGAGAAAAAAAAATGTACACTAAATAATCCCGGCGAACATGGCAAACACACTCACACGCACACACACAGAAAGCTGACACTTTTTTCTCTCTTCCGTCTCAGTACAAATAAGCGCGGTTGATATGAGATATGGTTTCGTGAAAAATAAAAAAAGGAGCAAAAGCCCAGAAATTTTTTCCTCCATTTTCTTTACATCAGCATGACTTTACTTGTCGACGGTATCTTGGGAGAAAAGGAGAAGTACAAGAAAAAGGCTCGCAGAAGTATTATATAAATCGAACCGACTAGATGATGTGATGGGTAGGGAGGCAACAAATGATGGATGGGAGACGGGGGAGAAGGGAAAGAACACAAGCCCTAGCAAATCATCTTGATCACCAGCATCATCCCTCTCCTCCTACTCTATATACCATCAAAAGGAAAGAAAGAGAAAAAAGAAAAAAAAAACGCAATTGCGTGACATGATAGAATTTATCACTGGCTCGATGCATCCATGATTCAAAAGGAAAACGACGAGATATCAGTAACATGAATGGAGAAATAAAAATAAAGGAGGATAATGTCGAGCGATCCCGAGAACAAAGATGCGGGGCGAAACAACACACTAATTGCGTAGTCAAGCGTGTCTGACTTCTTCATATGTAGACGGGAGTTTCCTGTCCGATCAAAAGGCGAAACATCGACGTGGGCATCGTCTTCATATTAATCTATATACATGAAGAGGAAATAATAAATAATTATTTAGGATCCAGGACTGACGTATCTTGATATATGGTAAGTCCGTATAGATTACCTCTCCGACCGAGGTAGCCAAAAGACCGACGATGCGCTCGTGTGGTACAGCCACGACACTCTGCCCGTTAATTTCAATGATGCGGTGCCCGACACGTACACCTCCCCGCTCCGCAATCCCTCCTCGAAGTAAGCTACAAATCTGTCAAAGTGAAAAAAAACAGCATGAAGGACACGGTGCGCACGCGTTTTCATTAAGAAGGGTCGAGACACTTACCACTCCGTTTTGTACACTGAATCCCAACTGGTATTTGGTATCAGGTCGTTTGATCTTCACTTCAACCACTGGCGGACAGGGCACTACAGTAAGTTTGACCACTGTGGCTGATTTGGCGTTCTGGAAAGGAAGCAAACAGAAATTATGAGACTTACTATATCTTGTCAGCAAGCATCAAAGAGCTCCTCTTTATAGTCTCTTGACGACGCGATATGAAACTAGTTGTGGCCCGTCCAAATGAGCTTTTAGTGAGCTTTCTTGTATTTTTACTACGTTATTACTACTTAAGCAAGAAGCATTGAGTACGAATCACAGCATGAAACAGAGAGAATATCAACAAACGCATCGTTGACCACCACAAAAAGAGTCGTAAAAATATACTTTTACGATGTATAAATAGATGGAAAAGAAATAATAATCCTACTTTGATATAAGTTTGGCAAGTTGAGAGGGGTAAGCCGACTAGACTGATGCCATTGATGGCGATTATCTGATCCCCAATGTTGAGCTGGCCGCAACGGGCAGCGGCTCCTGCTGGTGCCAGATTGGCAATGACTACCGTTGGAAGCATTGAGCCCCATCCGGATTCCACGATCACTACCCCAAGGATCTCATTGCGTGCCTTGGGGACGATAACCTGATCAGGAAACATAACATTAAACAATCGATGTATGAAAAAAATATATAAATCGAGAACGTTACCTCTTTTTGTAATTCTTTTTTGGCAAACATTTGGAGCTCATCGCCAAAGATTTCTTGTGAATTCAAAACCTCCTGATAGTCCATTTCTCGGACGAAGCTCTGATCCTCGATCCCATTGGCTTTCAGGAACTCCATGTAGGCAACTTGGAAGGCTTGCCCAATGGATTGCGCTATAAATTGGGCCTGTCATATAGAAAAAGGAAACATAAAATTGCGCACTGTGTGAGAAGGATCGATTCCGGATGTGCCCAGTATTTTTTTTCTTTTGTTGTTGTATTTTTATTGCTCCAAAAAAAAAAAAGAAAAAAAAAGAAAGTAGCAATATAACGTACCTCTTCGCTCTCAAAGACGTGGCAAACCATTTTCGGCGTTTTGGCTATCTTGTTGCTAGGATCTTCTCCGTCCTGCGTGATCATCCGTCGCCGGGCCATAAGAACGACCAAATCGCCAATATCTGCGATGTAAGATATCGTCCGTAGAGCGTGATCCATCATGATTTCCTAGGGGACGAATAAAAACACACACACAAGACGGTGAGAGCATTGCTTCCATTTAAAGATCCCAAGTAAGAAAAAGAAAGACATAGAAAAGAGAAAATAAAGTATCTGCACTTGCTCACTTTCAATTCCGTATTGAGGACCATGATCTTCTCCGTTGAGATGAAGAGGTCCACCTCAGTCGTTGGCTGCGTCTCTCCTTCGGGTGCCTTTATTTAAGACGGGGAGAAAAAGAATAATAAAGCATTCTCCAGATAGCTTCGGTTCCCTCCCTCATTCTCCTTCGTATTGCGGAGGAACATGTGCCCATCAGGACTCTTAAGATCCATCTTATAAATGACACAGAAGAGCACTTTCTTCTAACATGTTCCACCCCGATACAAGAGGTAAAGGAACGTAAACAAAAAGACATATCACAAACGATATATACAGATACACAAAAAAGAAACGTAAGAAAAAGAATAATGGTCAAGGATATAAAAGTGTAATGGACTCACCAGGGCCTAGCAAACATGACCATTAAACCGCATGACCAGGGTAAGCAGGAAAATAAAAAAAAGAAGAGAGTTTTGGGTTTAGGGTAGTATTATTTCATTAGAAGGATTGGTTCTTAATCCAGCCTTAACAAATAAGGTGTACTTAAGCACTTGGTCATAAACTGTGTTGCTGTTGAGGCAAATTAAATAAAAAGCAATAAACTAAATGTATATTTCGAGAGTGATTCTGTATACAGTTTAGAACCAATACTATATAGAGCTCTGCTTCTGCTCTAATCGAATCAAGTCGTAACTATAAAAGCACGTCAGAAAGTCGTATTTTTTATTTGGAGATATAGCAGCAGCAGCAGCATAAAAGGTAAAAACATAAAGAAAATTCGCAAAGATTGATCTCGCCCACTCTTTTGTGTGGCATAAAAGATGCTGGAGCCCAGCCATTCGGTATTATTTCTATCAGACTCCTCCCCCTTTTACTCATCAAGATTCGGAAGTCGAGATAAATCGAACGTCGTGATGAAGAGAACTGTCGTCCAGCTCCGGCTTATACAGAAGCACCCATCGAGGAAATGAAGGAGAGACAGACAAAAATGGAAGCAACACGCAGGATTTGAGTAGGATTCGGTCATTCATCTAAAAATCCTCCACCAAGAGAAACTACAAGGAATGGTCTTGCTGATAAGAAGAGAGCACGACAAAGCTCATTATCATCTCGCATTTTTCAGAGAATTCTCTCGAGTAGGACTGAATCTACTTAACATTATTGTTGTTATTTCCCCCAAAAAGTTGAGAGGCACCATCATGCACTAAAGGTACAACAAACAAGGGTGCTTTTCCCTTCGGTAACGTCACACAGTCAAGTCTGTTAGTTAATTAATATTAAGTCAAATGTATTTTAAATCGAATTAGAAATCACCTTGATGCGAGAAACGGCCTCTTCGGCCTGCATCATCCGCGTATATTTTGTGGGCTGTCCCTCGCAGACGATCTGAGTGGAGCCGAGGTAATTTGCCCGGAAAAGTACGCCTTCGATGAGAACTGCCGGTTCGTGCACCATAACTGAACGAACAAAATTTAATTGTGAATTATTATGTGAAAACAACATTGTGTGATCTCATTTTTTTTGTTTCATTTCTACACTGCAAAACCGAAATCAAAGAGAAACGCAGTTAAGCATGCTGAAATTCGACTACTACCATGCCATCTAATTAGAAAATTAGAAATCGATCCCAAATAGGTTTACATCATTATCTCCATTCTCTTTCATCATGAAAAAACAGCCACTCTTTTTTTCTATCCTACCAAGAAACGTCGGGCAAATATTGATGTATATATATATATATATGCTCACCGAGACAGCGGAAGGGAAGGAGAAACGTGTGTAATCCCCATCAGCGTGAAAACGTGATGTAATAAGAAAACAATATTGAATGATGGCGCGCGCAAAGATGAACAAAGGAGAAAAAAAAACAACCCAACAGCCCTCTATAACTCAAGAAGTGCGGGGGCGCCGGCGTGGTGCACATGACACATCCACATTAATAAAATTGGCAAGAAATCAAAGCGTTTGCCGTTTAATATTCCCCCGCAAACAAATTGCCGATGTGAATTCTTTTTTAAAATATAAAAGAAAACACATGGAAATTTATGCCAGCCAAAAAGAAAAAGGGGAAGTAACTTTTTTTTTCTTTTTAAAAGAGGGGCGTACAAAATGTCGTCGGGAAGAATCGCGAGAAGAGAGAGAGATGATCCAGTGGGCCATTTCACTAGGATCATATTTATGCGATCCCGTCTTCCAGGCTGCTTTAATGTAAAGCGGTTCTTACGGACGACACTTTACTTATGTACACATATTTCATAGCAAAAGAAAAGAGAGGGGAAAAAAGTAGGAAAACGGCGAGGGAAAAAGCATATAAAAAGAGGATTTCTTATAGATTACCTTCTTTACTCCGCCCTTTTTTCTTCCCCTGGCTCGAATTGTCATCCTGAAAAAGAAGAAAAAAAATAATCAATGATACTGTCACAGCACGCAATCGACCAAATAAATGGGTAAAACGCAAAAAAAAGAGAAAAACATGCAAGGATCAGGAGCGGGAATGGATTTGTTTCATGCTGGACGTTTCCCCACACGCGTGCTGGACAAATTCCCCAAAAAATAAGAACAACAACAAAATAAGAAACAATCCCATGGGTGCGTAAAGTCCACCTTCTTCTTGACAGAGCCTAACGTCGGCGTCGTGTTAGTTTCCCGGTACTTGAGATCCTTTGGCTCCGACGACTGGCGGAGAGCAGCTTGGCTCACGGCCGCTACATTGTTCCCGCTTGATCCGTTGACTTGGGCCAGTTGCTGAGGAGATGAGTGGGTAGAAGAAGTGGTCGAAATGGTCGGCGGCGTCGCTGTAGGAGCGCAAGACGACGCAACCGGTGCCTGAGGGAATTTTACTTGTATTTTTTTATCCGGTTGGAAATGTTTTGGTGATGACAGTCATTCCCCCCAGAAAAAGAGAAACAAGCCAAAAAAAGTGGTAACTCGATCGATCTGTGCTGTAACCACCACCAAAAGCGCGCGCATCTTCTTTACAGAGAAAACTTACATTCACCATTTTGATTTTCCTCCTACGTGTGCGTCCCGACACTCGACCAGAAATGCGGCCAGGACAGGTGTCGACGCAGCTGTTTCTAATTATTGATTCAAAAGGATTGTACAACACAAAAGGGAGGATGCCACGGTAAAAAAAAAAGGAGGAAATGGCACACGCTGTGTGGTTCAGTACTGTTTGGAAAGTTTTTCAAGTGCAGCCGAATGTAAAAAAAATGTGTAATCAACCATAATTGTTGTCAAAAAGCGCACGAGTATTCAGAATGGAGTATTTCAAAGGAAATCTGGCATCATTTCAGAGTATCTGAAAGACTCATTGAGGACAAATACCATCATTATTTGGCGTAAAGGAGTCGAATCAAAAGACCCTTCATCATAGGATCATATGTGTATACATTTAGCCAATAATTGACTACGCTGCGATGTCAATACCAGCAATCATCCTTAATCATAACAGAACCTTGATTGGTGTTCTGACTGTGACGTTGATGAAATCTTTACGAGGATGCTTTCCACCCAAGTGTTTTTCCTTCGAAAAAAAGATAAGTTGTCTCTTCTCCTCCTACGATCTATGAAATACCGATGCATTCTACTGTAAAAGGTAAAAGAAGGGACACTCTCCGGCATATCGTACTTTAAAGAGAAAGAAAAGAATTTACTCGCTTTCTCCTCGCTCAGGCCAAGGTGGTGCTATAGAGCCAGCATACACCAGTCTCTCACCAGAACCGTCAAAACGATGAAGCTCACAAAGACGTCGTCCGGATTCTTCTTGATTATCGCACTGTCAATATCGACAGCGTCTTCTCTGCCGCACCGAACACACGATTCCACCGAAACAGGATCGCAATTCACTCTTCTACCTTTCAGCGTGAGTCTTTCTCTCTCAATATATATAGGCTCCTGGCGTTCTATATTACTATAGACTTGATTGAAGAGATGCATCACTGTCTCAACTGATTAAAAACCTCTTTTTTGCTCCCCTCGGTGTATATCGCTAGTGCGCTGCGTGTGCGCGACCGAAACTAACAAGACAAAAGCAGGCAATCCATTGACTCTGCCACATAAATCCTTCTTCCTACCGAATCCAGTCTTATATTCCTAGCTTCTTAAAGGGCTAGCAGCAGCAGCCAAAGCAATAAGAAACGATACACAGACAGACAGAGGGTGCCAGAAATAAAGATGGTCTTTCCTAGCTCCGGAATAAAAGTATCGATTCGGAGCTTTCATTGATTGGAGCGGAATAACTCAATCACAGGGGTGCGGAGTCGGTCCACCGTGATAGGATCAACGTTTCTTTTACTCTGTACTTCACATATAGTATATTCCTAGGAATTTTCAACACTTGAATTATGTCGCAATATGCATGAACAGTTATGCAAACAAAGGAAGAAAATCCCTATTGCACAGAGAGAGAAACTTTTGAATCCCCATTTCCCGGTAGTGGAGGGGAAAAACCCCGGAGAAAGTGATGATGGTAATCAACTCTTGCTGCTCTCTCCCAACATACAGGTAGCGCAACCGCAAGCAGAGGAGATGTCAGATGAGGAATGGGCCCAAATGTTGACAAAAGATCTCCAACGGCATGGAGTGCTCGGCCAAATCATCGACCGGGTACCGCCCTACGTCATCAACGTTGATTACGGAGGGGACGACGGTTGTGTCCATCTAGGCAACGAGATTCCGCCAATGCAGTCGAGGCTTCCGCCTGTCCAACTCAAGTAAGTCGATATCTTTTTATTATAAACTTGCCAATAACGTATATTTCTAAAAAAGGGGGGAAAAAGTAGAAGGATTATATATGTTTTCCTGACGGATCCTGCTGTGATGTCAAAAACTTTCCCAACTACACAATAAAGGAGAGGGTGGTAACGCGCAGCTTCCATCTCCAAAGACGAGTGATAAAGTTATGACGTACTGTTGGGAGTTTGACAGTACGCTTCAATAGCTTCGTAGTTTACTGGGATACTTTAGAGTTCCGTAAAACAGCAGGTGTAGAAACACCCCGCTGAACGAAAATCTGGAGTTTCAAACATAAAAATGTAACTTGACGCTTTTCTTTTTCTGTTTGATGGAAAAGTTACGCAACGAATGGGAGTGGTGGCCTTTTTACACTGATGGCCATCGATCCAGATGTCCCCCTTACCAGCCGGAATCAAATAAACAGCACAAATGGCCTATACTCCGAGTTCCTCCAGTGGTTGGTGGTTAACATCCCAGAAGAAGACGTTCAAAAAGGTATAGCAACCGTTACCACTCCATTTCTTGCTTCATATTGATTTTTTTCTTCTTTTTCTCCCTCTCTTTTTGTATGGTCCAATAGGCCAAGTGCTGGCAGAATATTTAGGACCTCTACCGTCCGCCAGGGACGGCGGAAAGGCGCACCGATTCGTCTTTCTGGTCTACCGCCAAACGAACGTGATCGATCCAGCGGGTCGGTTCCCTCGAGCTGAACCATGCGACTGGTCCTCCAGGGCCCGTTTCAGCGCAAGTCGCTTCGCCCAGCTTCATCGGTTAGGCCATCCGGTGGCAGTTAACTACTTCCTCACCCGGTTCGATCCTTCCGTACCGCTCAGTATCGAGCAGTGCTTACTCCGCCGGCAAAGCAGGCTACACATCCATCACCATCGCAGCCCTCCAATGTATTCTTGATGGGGACAAAATATACCTCTCGTTTTTTTCTGTTGTTATAAGAGACGCCTACCAGCGTTTAAAGTACGTGACCTTTATAGAGGACTGGAGCCAATTCAATGTGGAGGAAAGGGGAATTACCTTCGTAAAGGGATCACGCGAGACATAAAATACGATTTCCCTATTTCTCCCTCCTTCCTCCCTCTCATATTGATTCTTATGCGTCCGCATCGATCCTGCACAAGGCATTTTCCTCCTCCTCCCCCTTGATATCGCCAGGGAAGTAAATATTAATAGGGTCTCTAGTATATTATACATCCTCTCCGTCAACATTGGAAGGATCGCAAAATATAAAGAAAAAGAAAAATCTTTCTTCTTTGCTTGGAGAGACGGTGCGACCGAGGCTCGACTTGATCCCTGGTACACGAGGCTCAAATCCCAGAGTATTACGGAGAGCATGAACCCATATCTCTTTCTCTCCTTCTTCTTTATACGTTTCTCGCTTCTATATCTTTATATAAGAAGGAGAAGAACGGGAGGCATATCCCATCATAAAATGTCAAGGAAAACTTACGTCAAAAAAGCCTTGGTCGTCCGGATCTCTGAGCAGCTGGTCTGTTTCCCGCTCTTCGTCATCGTCGGCCGCACCTCCTGCAATGACGTTCGTAAACAACGTTTAATAGAAGGTGGATTTAGTTTAACTCGTTGTATAATTATTCTTTACCGTGGACTTTACCGCCACTTGATCCTCTGTTCTCGATGTTGGAAGAGGACGGGGAGTTTTTCACCCAGTACTCATTATTAGTTTGCCTGCTTTCAACAATATGACGATTGTAAATGTAATTACATTGTAATGACTACAAGGAAACGAGATTTATTAAGAGTAGAAGAATGAAAGATACCTAGGAACCCAAACGGGATTACTGGAAGGCGGTACAGAATTAGATTTCCTAGCTCTTCCAGATGAAGACCCGAGGTGGTGATGCTGTTCGTGCAGAACTTCATCCAGTTCTCGAAGATTCATATCACCGGGAGCGGCATCACCGGCAGCCGTCGGGCTTGTTTTCAGGGACTGATACTGGCTCATTCCACCGACCGGTGTACTCGAAGGGGTCTCTGGTCCGGGACTAAGCCGTCGGTTGGGTTGCTGTTGAACAGGTGACGGTTTGCTGTTGATGCTACTACCGCTGCTCGTGCTCACGGCCAAGGGACGGTGAGCCAACGGTGCCGGCGGTGGAGGCGTGGCATCACGAGCTGCTCCTCCTGCTGAAATTAAGAAATCATGCATTAAGTTTTATTCTTTCCGCTCTAAATCTCATAATAAAATCAACGAGCAGCTAGCTCAACCACAAAACAATCAACCGCAACAGGAACTACAATAACAAATAAATGAGCAAGCGTAACTCAATAAGAGGAGAAATACACCAGAGACTTTGATCGTGCATCGGCACACGTACAATAGTAAAAAAAAATGAATAATAGATAAAGAGAACAAAAATAAATCAGAGAATGGTCTGGTGAACTAAATGATAAAACAAACGAAAGAGACGAACCCAAAAAAAAACCTAGAAACATCAAAGAGGTGCTGTGATGGATTCATCCCGACTTACGAAGCGATGTACCATCTGAAAGACAGTCAGAATGGATGGCCAGCTTTTTCACCCACAACTGCTGCTTGCCATTGTGGTTGGCGGGCAGTCTCTGAGAGCTAGAAGGAGCACCATTGTGCTGCACGAGATTTCGAGTTTTAGATGCCGTTCCAGTCATAAGAGGAACTCGATCGTGTATAGCACGAGCGTCTTCTTCCTCTTCTTCCGTTTCGCTAACACTGCTCCCACCGCTGTCTCTTTCACTGTTGCTACCATCGCTACCAATCGAACTCTGCCCAGAGGAAAGGCCGTCCTCGAGGACGGGCATGCTGTTGAATTGACCTTTGACGGAAGCGCTGGATCCAGTTCCATTCTGCGTGTTGCTACCCCGTCGCCTTTTTCCACTACCACCCGGTTCTGAACAGCTGTTGTCACTCCCCGACATGACGGCTGCTGACATGCACAGAGAATTGTTTGAAGCTTCCGGAAGATGGGATGGATCGTGAATATCAAGCTCAGAATCGTCGTAGTCGGTCGTTTCCGGCGAGAGAGTGAAATTCCGACTCCTTCCACCCACTTCAAGGCCAACCTCCGTTTCACCTAGATCCGTTTCGTCATCTGCTGGATCCAGGGTAGGCATGCAATTGTTGTTCCCTAATGTGACTGTATCAGTGTTCTCTTCCGGTTCCAAGTGCCACGGAAGGTTGTTGTGCTGCTGAAGCACGTTGCTCGGAGCTACGTGATTATGATCGATGGGGGATAGAACAAGATCAACAAGCGTCTGCCTTGTAGTAGACGGGCTGAATGTAGGCAGAGTTCCTAACTGCTGGGCAGGATTTGGAGCGATCCGCCTGGGGAATCCCGGAACGATCACCGGGCGAGATACCGATCCATTAACTGCTGGAGTAAGAGAAGAAGAAGAAGGAGACTTGTTGTTTATCTCGTCTTGCCCATCCTGATTTTGGCTACTACTGCTAGGCAAGTGAGGGCGAACGCCGTAACGCCTCGGTGATCCTTCATATTGGGCGATGGTCAGTCCGCCTATGACTGTTGCTACCGTCAATTGTTGCGCTGTCGGCTGTACTTGAGTGACGGATTCTTCCGGTTCTTTTCGGTTCGTCGATTGCTGGGCAAACTGGTTCAGCTGTTCCGAGAGGTAGTTGTCAAGGTTCAATGTTGAAGGCTCTTCAATGTGATTGGTCTGACAATTGACCTGGTGCTCCTCTGATGCCGTAACCATTTCGGGATAAAAATCGACTAAATAGCCGCGAAATTCAGTTGTCGAATTGTTGCTATCTCTCGCCTCCAATTCAGTTCGTTCTTCAATTTCAATTTTCGCCTCCTCTGTCCGAATCGATTCTCCATTATTTGGCTCTTGAGAGAGAGTCAATTCAGGTCCATCGTCTCCCGCCCATGAAAGAGGTCTCTTCGTCCCTTGGTGCGAACTTGCATGGCTTCCACTACTACTGCTGTGACTAATAGTACCGGGCAGTTTCTCGTTTAGGCAGCTTGGAATGCTAAAAGTAGGTTCAAGACCCTGACTTCCCCACAGTGTATTTCCTCCGCCGACATGGAAACCGTAGCGACCAACGCTTTCTTCGTAGTAGACTTCTCCACTGTATCGAGTTATGCTACTGGATGCCGAAGCAGAACTGTTGTGATGATTGTTGTTGTTATTGTTGTGCACGACAGCGGCCGAGTGGCGTTTCCGTTGAGAAGCCGCTCGACAATTCCGGGTCCTAGAAACGGAGACAACTTCCCGACCACCAGCGATTTCCAATCGAGTTGTTGGTTGCTCTCCTGCACCGTCTCTCAATCCTCCTTCGGCAGCGCCTGACCCTTCACTCAAGTCCAGCCGGGTGGGGGTCAAATCGTAGATCTCTTTGACGGTACGGCTTCGGGCCGTTACTAAAGCGGAGGCCGGTGATGACAGCTCACCCGTCTTCTTGCTCCACTGCTGCTGTCCTACAATGTGGGACTCGGAGGCGCTGGAGCGGACGCCAGTGATGGATCCTGAAGTAATCCTCTTATTGAAGGAGGCGGTGGATTTGTTCATCGATGGACTACAATCACTATCGTTCTCCTCAGAGTCCGAGCTAGGCTCGTAGCCACCCGTTCCGTACGCGTCAAAAAGGCCTGTCCATGTGGCGCCATCCATTAACGTTTTAGCACGGCGCATCTTATTTCCGCTGGATCGCCGTAGCTCAGAGCTTTTAAGCGGTGGGCCGAAGCGGCGCTGTTGCTGTAGGGCCAAAGACGGCGGCCTCCTCAGCGGTGATGCATCGCTATCTGAATCCTGTTTTGTAGCCGATATTGTCGACATCCTGCTGTTGGCAGCAGCTTGTATATTTGGAATTAAGTGGTTGTCATCGCTCAGATCGATGAGAACGGCCGTGTCGACGGGCGGTGACGATCGGAGACGGCACCTCGGGAACAATTGGTCCAACGGCTGTGGATGGGGATCGGCGGCCATGATTCCAAAAAGGAGAGCAGCACATGGCCCTCTCTCTTACCCCTTTAAGAGTTTCTCTAAAATCACGTTGAATCCTGTTCAGTGCGCACAAAAAGACGGCCAAAATCCTAAGTTTTCACTCTTCTCTCTGTCTTAATCACAGACTAATTAGAATGAAATGAAACGAACGGCTTTTAAGCCTTGTCATCTACAGAGACGGCGAGTTTCCGCTTTTCTTAAAAGATAATTAGCTCTTCTTCTTGATTAAGAACAGTTGGAATTAAGAGAAATAATGATGCGATACCCGCCTTTTGGATTCCCAAAAGAGAAATGGAAATATTACTATTATTTATATGGCCTTTATCGAAAAGCCGGTCGCCTAGCAACGCGTCCAATGGGTATTGTGGCACTCACTGGCACTCAGGCAAAAGAATGACGCGCTGTTCACTGAAAATCTCACAACTGAAAAGGGCTCTCTCACAATCAAAGAGGGGTTGAAAGAGGACTCGGGGCCTTTGATTGAAAACTCTATCGTCTTCTCTCCCTTCCTTCCCTCCTTCTTGAGAAAGAGTTCCAGATGTGACTGGAACGGTCACCCGGGAGCGCACCCGACGTCAACGCGTTTCGCAACTGAGCCCTACATCTACTTACCCCTGCACTCGCGGATCGGTCATGCGCTGAGGAACTAGGATCGATCGACTAGGCGGCCGACCCCCCTTTTTTCCCCAAAATGTTGTATAATATGTGGATATACACATAAAGCGAGTTGGGTTCAGCAAGGGGAAATGATAGAAAAATCCCTCCGTCAGCTAAGGAGTTGCCCTCTATCGATCGTCAGTGACACTATTTGGAAATTTGCTGACAAAAAAAAAAGTTCGAAAAGTTTGGCACGCGAGCCAAAATCAATAGACGCAATGATGGGAAGAGCTTCCTTCTCTAAACCCAATTAACCATATAAACCATCATAGAAAACGGGAGAATCGTCTTGTTTTTATACGAATCCCTCTGGCGCACTATTACGCATGTTTGCCAGCTCAAGTTGATGTTAAGCCCGAGCTAAAGGTGTGACTTCACTCCAATGACTTCCATTTATTTTAAAACAAAGAAAGAAAGAGAGTGATCATGATAGCTAAATCTCTAGAAGCAGTCGACTATGAAGAAGGGAAACAAATCCTAAGACCCGTTTTCTAGTCAGGATCAAAGCAAATAAGAAAGAGAGAACAAGAGTCTCTTATCTTTAGATCACGGAGCGGCTGACGAGAAAATATTTAATTACGTGCAATATCCAACCTACACCGATTTGCGTGACGCTCACTCTGGGTGGTCTCAATGTTTTGTATATAGCCACCGATCAAACAAAGTTCGACAACGTCAATCCGGGCTGAAGAAGAACAGGATCATAAAAAGAGCGAGTTGCGAATTTACATCAAGGTTCTTTAACGTTGAAAAAGCAATAAAGTGATTTTTTTTTTCAAAGGAGGCTCTAGTCTCGGGAGAGCTCAGCATACGCACAAAGATCTTTCTCTCTCTTTCCCCTTTTACAAAAGAGAGGAGTATGTGACTCACGTGGATGCGCAACATTATAAAGCTATTACGAATTTTAGCAGTCCCTTTCATGTTCTCCAAATATTTTTTATTAATGGGTATGGAAGCAAACATAGAAATAAGAAGATTGTGTTATCACTAACCTTGAGCTTTTTAAATAGTTATGTTCATACTATTTATATAAATCTATTTCTAGTGATTCAAATTTACCTGCATATAGAAAAAAAACTAGCCAAAATAGAAATAAGCATTATAACCAACCAAAAAATTCAAGCCTTGGAAAACCCTCTTCATGTTTAAAGCTAAAAATTATATTATTGGCTATGAACAATTTCAATCAAATCTTTCTGCATCCAAGTTTCAGTATAAAACATTTTGGAAGCAGAACCAGTGAGAGATTTTAAAGCCTGGATTGTTAGGACATTAGAATACTCTTTTAAAGGATATATAGCCAACTTCTTACAAACACTGGTGAGTTTGCCTGAACACTATTCATTGTGACTACTGTCACAGCTTGGGCACAGCTGTTAGTTATTATTATTTACTTATCCGCCTTTTTAAACTTTTGTACAATTAGGAAAGGAATTATTAAAAAAGAAACCGTGGCTAAGTTTAAACCATACCTCACAAAGTAGTTTTCAGCTAAATAGTGATTTTTCCGTCGTTTTTGTTGAGATTAAAAAGAAGAAAACAAAGTTGGAAATTGTCTTTTCTCGCCGAACACTAGAGTACGTCGGTCTAGAAGAGAAAACACTCGACTGCATAACTTTTGACACTAGATGACTAGTGCCTGCGGCTGCTCTAGTACCATGAAATCCACTCCAACGGAAACGAAACTTTTTTTTTCGCTTGTCAGCTGACACTTTTTTATTTTTTATAATTAATTTAAAATTGTTAGTGGTACAAATTTAGAAAAAAAGGAGGACGCCCATTAAGAATTATGTATATTCTCTAAAAAATAAAAAAATACAGTTGATGACGTCATTTCTTGTCTGCAGCAAGGATGACGACCGGCTAGCGTGCTCATGGGTTGGCACCATCATGCAGCAGGCGGCGCTGTAACATGTGCGCGCCGGTCTCTTCGTCCTCTCCCAATCAATAAATGGTCGCAAGGCTGTCTCTCTCTCTTGCTTCCCTCTTTTATACAGGCAGAAAAGGGAGAAGAGGGTTGACGGTTAATCGAAGCTCCGCGTGTGTATATGTGCGTGTGCTGCAGCAACAACAGCAAGTACGACGAAAAAAACGTAGTGGCTGCACACTGCGAAAAGTCATTGGTAGGAGGAAACGGCGCGGTTTTTGCACTGCCCGCCAGAAGGCGGATCATCCCTAGCGGAAGAGAAATCCGCTTTTACTTGATCCTGCGCCTGGCCTCTTCAACACACGTGATGCAGACAGCGTCTGGGCTGGGTCGTCTCTGTGATAGTACCGTAATAAGGAGCACCAAGGAGCAGTGAAGTGCACTACCACCATCCTTGGGATTCAGCTATTGCTGCTGCTACTGATGCTGCCACTGGGGCAGATGGCGGCTTTTCTTGGCGACAACAACAACTGCTTCCTCTCTTGAACATTCCTTTTTTTTTTTGACCGCGTGTAGAAATATCATCATCTTGGAGGGAAAAGTGTGCTAGCTCAAAAACATTGGTACTCGTGACGTCATACCAGACTTGTCCCACTCTGTCGATTCTGCTCCAGTGTGTGTTCCTGTACGAGTGGAAAAAAAGTGTCAACACATATACTGCTGGTGGCGATCGTTATTATTACTCATCGAGTTCTGGTCCATCATGGTTAGGTTTTTTGTCACAGCAGTGTATTCTGGATAATCAGCACTATAGGACGGAGATTTTTTTTTTGCTTCGGCATAAAATATTATCGTGAAAAATTTGGCAAAGATTTTCCTCTCATTCTCTGATCGAGTGTCCATGGCGAGCCCACGTACTGTAGCGAACCATCAGTCGAGCCGCACTAGCTATGTCTCTACTTAGCGTCACAGGTAAATGATGACAATTATTTTTCATTAATTAAGATCAAATCACTAATGATCCACTTGGAAATTGCTGGTGTCTTGTTTCTTTTGTTTGCTTCCTTCTCAAACTTTTCAATTTGAAAATAGAGCTTTCCAAGTTCCGATTGTTAATATACAAATACCAATTCCAGCTACCGGTATATGAGATGTGCGTAGACTAATTAATTACGTTTAAACCTTTGTTCTGCTTGATCTATTAGAGATGGAGACTAATTAAGGGGATTTGAGTGAAATACGGTATCTTGGAAGATCCATTTTTAATAATTTGGATACGAGAGAACCTAGCTGTCTAAAATAGGATGATAATCTTAAATCATAGACAAACTTGGAAGGGTGCTTACTTGATAAATGACGGCTTACGAGACACTATCAAGTAGACCCTACGCTGTTGTTATTTATTTGATTATGTCAACCCCACTTGAACACTGTGTCTTTTATGAGCGAATTAGCGAATATCGGTATTAGGTTCGGAAAAAAAGACAATTGGTCTGCGCATGTTTTCAGAGCATAAATCGTGATAAACATGATGCAATGATGAAAATCGAGTAGCACAATACGACAATATCGATTGCCCGTTTGTTTGACATCAACAGTCTGATCCTGTTGCACCACAACTTTTCGTAATAGAATGTGAGCTCTTTAGTAATTTTAATGAGCCGTAATTCCTTGATCGAAAAGAGATCCGCTGCCAGCAACAACCTCACCTAGCGACCGTTCACCTCTAAGGAGAATCTTTGATTCGGCTTTTAATATCGGGAGTTATATCCCAATATCCACAAAGCGGATTCGGTCGGCTGCGTGCATTTGACAATCCCGGAGGTCAAGGAGGTCCGTGACAACAATGACCACGGCCATATTCGCTTCTTCCAGCCCGAACTGCAAAGAAGCTCGTCCCTAAATAGGCGGGTAAACTGATGGCGCCAGCTGCAAGTGATGATGCAACAATAAGCTGATTAAACATTATGTAGAGATCGAGAGCCCTTTATATTGATCCGACAAGTGCTCTGTTCTCATGCGATTAAGTTTTTTTTTCCAAAGTCCGCCCACGTCGTCGATTGACATCAAAAGGCTATTAGACATATATTTCATAAAACAAGCAAGGCTTAATGCATTGCAGCTTAGGAGAAATATATTGATGGTGAACAAATGCACGTACACGGATCAATACTCAGAGGGTGTCACTTATGCTGCTTCTAGTTGTATCTCCTCACGAATTCCTGACGCATATTCTTCTTCTAAAGAATACGTTTCTATAGTAAGTAAATGCTATAAATTGAAGAGTTTTCTCAATAACGCTATCTGGGAGAAAGATAATAAAGGAAACCATGCGTTCTCAAAGTCAGCTCCGCTATTTGTGTAGCAAAATACTGCCCTCCTCGAATTTCTGTGTATATCTAATAAATCGTGAAACAGCAGCTCACATTTTCCATCGTCATGATTCAATCATTTACAAAGGCGCAACACATTTATTATGTTGAAAACAACTTGAAAATAGCCTCGTTTTAATAACAAATTTTCACCATATTCTTGGTAGGAAGAAGAATATTTATGAGAACAAAAAGTATGAATTCCCTGCGAGATGCCGCTGAAGTCGACGTCCAAAGCCAATACATCCAACATTCACTATTATATATCTCCCATCGTATTGTGGGTAACGTGAACCCTCTGGCATCACTATTCCGTCTTGTATATGTCAATATAATACCTAGATTTCCGTCAAGCCACTGCAGCAGACCGGAGAGCTCCTCCTCTTGCGCTAGATAGATGCATTTTCCAGAGGGACCCCGCGGGATTTCTGCTATACCCTGCTGTTCGCTTTATACATAAACGATTGAAAAAAAGCAACAAAAAAATGATTATGTATCTTACTGAAGACGACAGAGCCAAACTCTTTTTATCTATAATCTAGAAAGACTCCATTATTCTTGATTTAAAACATTTATTTTACATGTATATCCTACATGTCAAGTTTGAAAAGAAACTGACATATGCTACTGTGTTCAAAAATATCTCAAACAATTGTCATGATAATGAGCAATTTTGCAGCAACAGACAGCTTTTTATAAATAGAAAAAAAGTCTTTATGTGTTCCTACTTGAAAGTTTTGCTTGACTCCATCCGATGTTGTGAAGCATTGCGTAGGCCGCCGAGTCTTACATAAGTGTTTGTCAACTAGTTATCGTTGTAATGGTTGTATGTAAATATACGTACGTCATTCAAAGGACGAGAACCTATTGAGTTAATAATGAGCGACCCGATTTCAGACTACGGTACTCAAATGCGTCTCCAGTCTATGCCAGTTGACGACTTCATAATATAATATATGAACTTTTAAATAGCACAATCATTTGTGAAATCATATTATAACACACTAGACCTATTATGAAGCAAAATAATAAGTCGACCTCGGTTTTCGTTACCATAAAAAAAATATATGTATATTTTTAAATACATGCATTTAAAAATTAAAAATAGTGAAAACTGCCATCTATAATGCCATATCGTAGTTTATTCCTTTTACGTGACGCTCACAATATGATTAAGGCACGTGTAGAACCCCGCCCCTATTGTTGATCCAGTCTTCGAACTTGTAAACGTTCTCTCCTGCCTATAGAAGAATTCTTTGTTGTTCGATTCTGTTATCATTACTTACATTTCTTTTCTTTTATTTACAGTGAAACGGGCCAAGTTCGTGGGACCAAGTGGTAAGTGACACGTCGCATTATTTTGATTTTTACGAATAAGTACCTATGCATCACGTGAGGACAATTAAAGTGGATGAAAGTGTCGTAAAAGAAAACTATTTCATTTTTATTGTATCGGTTGAGGACTTCCAAGGATCGTATAATTTTTTTCTTATTTTTTAAAAATTCGAATGGTTAGAGTTCGTTTTCAATCCCAATTTCTGGTTGAGCAATTAAAATAATAATGGATTAAATCCTTATACCGCGGTACTCTAAACCCTCGCCGCACTGGTAGGAAATGGAACCTACTAACACATGTTCAGCAATATGAGCGGCAGTAGAACAATATTTAAAGACACGAGACCTAGTTTTCATTATTTATAAACTACAGAGCGAGAAAGGGAATATATTACTCAACTGTTTATGTAAATCAGTCAAACGCCAAGGCAAATACGGATGAAGAACAATGAGTGGTGACTAGAAGCCTTGCCAGAAGGGATTCGAGCGTACAGTTCCTTCTTACAAAACCACTTCTGGCCATATATGGATTTAATGGTTATCAATTCCTTAGCGCTTTGAATGATGTCCAATTGGATTATTGGGTTCCAGTTCATCAAAGTTTTACCACCACCAAATTATACGGAGCGCATGCCGATCGGAGATCATAAAAAATTCCTGATAACGCACTTGTGTATCGTATGACCAGACTTATGAACAATTAAAATCTTCTTTGTTCTACCGGTAATTAACTGTCCTTTTGGTTTTGAATTTCTGGGAGACGACTGACGAGACGACATTGTTGCCAAGCAAGATCCGTCGACGGAATAGTTGTGCGTGCCATCACCTTTGTTCGGTTGGATCGATATTTAGCCGCCAAAGCCTGGCTGGTCGCACATATATACGTATACAGCAATGCACACGCAGACTACTTTTTATTTGTTTATCGGTCGACGGTGACTTTGCGATCGTTTCTCGCTCAATGATTGCTGAAGCGTAATATCCCGATGGGGTCTAGCGTACAAACCGACAATAAATGCCCTTTTAAAGTATTTGCTAAACAGCAATATCAATGTAAATTGGTATTGCCCTTTTGGTTTTTAATATTTCAATTTTCGAATAGTTTGGGGGACTGCATCAATGTAATCATAGTTTCCTAGAACCAAAATCAATCTTAGGGCCACAATTTCCGTTCATTTTTACTCTTGATCGAATCATGTTTTTCTGGTAGTTTTAAATATATCTTACGACCAATGAAGCAGCATCCACAAAAAAAGTTATAGGCTGTTATAACGAGGGTACATGTTTGCAGGATCTCCAATTACAAAGTACTCACCATATAAATGGCGTCGAGGGATTAGGATCAGGTTATTTAAGAAGAAGAGAAGACTCTGTGCGCAGCAGTATCTGCAACAGAATAAGAATCTGCGGGTGTTGTATTTCTCGTGGTCTCTCTGAGACATCTTCTCCATTTTCAATTTGCTTCTCTTTATATTTTTTTACTCATGAAAGGGAACCGCAATAAATAAGCCTCTAGATAAACAGAAGATATGGTAGAGTGTGTAGATATAGTACTGTCGGTCACAATTACTTGTAGATGTAAAATTTGTTTAAACTAGAAGAGAAACTCACAATACAAGGTCAACATAGTAAGATACGAGGCTGTATAGTGATGTCCGGCATAGTAACTGACGACATAAACTTGTTAAGCTCAAAGGCCGTAAACTGACAAATCAAATTCCCGCGATGGCAGTGAAAGGCTTAACATTTATGTAATTTATTTTGACTTTTTACAGAAATATACTCAGTTTTGTAACTAAATAGTGAAGAAACAATTTAGTAGTATAGCTTCCACCATTCTTCTACTTTGTATTGTATCGTTTACGTTTTGGTCTAATGCGAACTTAACTCTGATCTATTGCTACACATTACGAGGTCCAGAAAATGGTGATCGCATGTCAGTTGTCACTCGGCGAATCTCAATAGCTCTGACAGAATTTCCATTGTGCCTAAAGAATGCCACCAATTCTTCAGTAAACAAGTATTTAAAAAAACCCAATAAAGGCAGAGGATCAAGAAGAGACTAATGATCTCTATGATGGTCCCTCATTATTATAGTCGAGGAGTTCTCGACTTAATAGTAGTAACTAGTACAGAGAGCGTAATTGTCCTTGGTATAAGCTCATATGGTATTAATAATAGCGGGACTATATGGGAAGATTACTAATCTTTGTACTTATTTTCATCGTATTTAAAGCTTTAATGTAACGCTGTTATAATAAAGAAAAGTAATTAATTTATTTTGGATTGAATTTTATTATAGGTAACCAGCTCAACACATATGTGACTCTCCAGCTACAAAATGTCAAGTCCACCACTATCACCGTCAAAGGGTCCAATCCAGCCTGGGAACAAGACTTTTTGTTGTGAGTAAAATATGTTTTTCTTACAGTATAAGTTTACTAGCGCAATGGTGGTGCAAGTTTAAAGTGAAATTGATACACAGCATCAATCGAGACAAACTAGTTTCTTTCCTTTTGAAATGAAAGGGTTTTTCTATGTGAACAATCATCGAATGGCTATAGTAATAATAATAGTAAATCAAACATTATTGTTTAGTATAACGTTGCGCAGAAATAGGTCGCACAGCTTACCGTGTGGTGTTTTTTTGGCAAAGACTCAATGTGCTAACGTCGATGAGTAAGAAACACGAGCATGCAAGAAACTTGAATTATATTGATCCACCTCTCCTTACCATTGTGTTATTGTTAGTTGCAGAATGCTGTGCAAACTAAAGTATTGTTGAAGTTGTTGAAGTTTTTCTTCTCACACTCAAAATATATATATATTAAAAGATTTTATAGACATTTGGGATTTTCATTTTGATTACCCACTAAAAAAGTAATGAAAAAAGAGATAATAGAATTGAAATGTACTTTCAATAAGTCCTTAAAAGTAATATTCAAGTAGTCCTTAAAGTCATTTGTTCAATTTGATTCTAAACAGTATACTGCACTGTTTGTCATCTTTTCCAATTCCAAGAAAGCCAATTAATATATATATGAAAGAGAGCAGATTTAAGATTCATTACTGTCAGGTTTAGTACGAATTCAGAAGAGAGATAAATAAATAAATCTAAATCTACGCTTCACAGCAGTGACACATCCATTTATCCTCATTCATTATTTCACACCTGCTCTCTTTCATGAGTCACGATATAGAAGTATATAATCCGCATGGAAACGCATCTTATTCCACCCACGGTCACGGTTTTCACCTTCAAAGGCTTCTTTCGTGAAAAGAACTCTCTTGGGTATCGTTTCTTGTATACGGACTGCTGGGTGTTGAACCGTTTAGCGACCCTGTATATCTTTTTCCGTTAGAAGTATATCCGGCGAAAGCTGTTTCTTTTTTTCTTTCTAAAACCTCTTTTACTTGGGCACTATACATAAACAGTCGCCTAGCAATCGATAGTCGACAAGTGCACTGCTCACTGAGTGCATCGTAGACTCTTGCCGGACAGTAAACTTCTTTACGTTGTCTTAGGAACCAAACTGGACTGAAGTGAGGGAGTATTATAAGGCAAAATTAGAGTAAACTTTCGTGACGTCTCGTTTATTGTTTGATTTCGGCTCTTTTTTTAAAATATTCCTCTCTATATTTTAATGTTGGATTTTTAAATTTGTAATAGACTTTGTTCAAAATTAAATTACAATTAGTTTTAAGGCTTCTGTAGCTAATATTTGAGTACTAAAGTTAAGCCAAATCTTATTGATCCTACTCGCATAAAAAGAGAATCTTCTTTCCCATTTCCATATGCACTTCATATTCTTAGAATGGAAAGAAGAGATTTTGCGAAATAAAGAAAGGCTCGCTAGACTCTCAGGACAAAAAGAAGTGGAGAGCTCCATCATTTTCCATCATCCCTGCTCTGCACGAGAGCCCCTCCCACTAGTGTATCCAAGGCTGCATTATTTTATGAGCATATTTTTTTATTTGTGCTATTCTTTACTTATACTGTCTCATCCAGTATCATCACCTCATCGCTATCCCGTTTATCGGTCATCCGCTTGCTCGGGTCAAAAGAGCTTTTTCAATTTATTTTCTTTTTCTTAGTTACTATTTATCTTGAGTCATTTTCTTGCTTTTCAGATGGTTTCATGATGTTGTCAATTGAAAGTTTTTACGTCGTGTATTGATTCTTTTTAAAATATATAAATGGACAGAGACTGCTCGACTCGAGATGTTCCATTTTCAACTGTCATAGCCTTATTTCACGCAATATAAAAAATTAAATGATGGTCCCTTAAATTTGAATTTTAGGACACGTCCCAGCTATGTTCCACCTGTTTTACTCTATTAAAACTTCGGTATTTATATATATATTTCCTTCATGCAAAATCTTAAGGACATTTTTTATCTGTTGGTAATTTGTGACCTAGATACATCACGTCATTTTTTGCGAATGCTTTAAAGTGGTTGTAAAACTCACACTGTACGTGAAAACAGATTCTAAACCGTGTAAAAATGAGTCATTTCTAGAGCTTCTTTCAATCTTTTTAATCTCATTAAAAAAAGACTCATTGAATATTGGGTCTACAAAGGAAAATAGATACATCCACTGGATCACAGTTTCCAATCACAGATTGGCATCATAATCCGTCTTTGATGTCACCAACTCGCATCGACCTCATGCTATTGATGAAAAATTTTCTTTTTAAAAGTAGAAGATATCATACAGACATAAATTTAATATGGCGGTGTAATAAGCATTTTCCCAAACCTTTAGCTGAAATTTTTTTAATACATCAGGATCAAGGTCGGGTGGATCGATGAAATGCAGATTGGAATATAATGTATACCGTACTCATTTCAACGGCTGTCTCTGCTAGCTTGCGTAGTCTCATTATTCAGCGAAAAGAAAAGAAAATGGATCTTTTTCTCGATTGTCCAAGCTCAGTAAATGTGCTCGCTGCTCAGAAGAACGCGGGATTCGTAATGCGACTCTTGGAATAAGAAGCTCGATCCTTCCATAGTGAGTGAGAGAATAAGAGCGAAGGAATAGCAAAATCGATACAACGGCTTGGTTTCCCGAACGGGCATCACTGCGTGCAGCTCAATGGCCATATACCTTCAACAGACTGTAAATAGAAAAAGCAGTAGATTTTTTTTCTTGCTTCTTCGCTTCTTTTAGAGAAAAGCTTTCTCTCTCTATTTTAACCGGAAATTGATGTGGGATTGAGAATCCTGAGCTCCGTATTGCAACTAGGATCACACCACCGCCTTCGATTTATTTCCTTTTTAACAAACACCATCTTTCGGTTGGTATACAAACTGCGTTGATGAAAAAAAAATTAATTGATTAGTAGTACTATATCAGGGTAATATAAGCTTGACATTATCCAGCTAGAAAAAAAAGAAGAGAAAAAAATGCACATTTCCTCTAAGTAAGCTCTGTGGGCGACGTCTTTATGTGCCGGTGCTCTTCATTTCTATATAGCTCAGGCTCGTTCATCAAACGAGAGAGCCTACGTGAAGCAAAGATTATGTGCTGCGTCGGTGCTTCCTTGATGACATTTCATTCCATTCCCTCATCTTCTAGCTCTAGATCTCCCTCTTCTTCCAAGATATGAATGGCCCATTAATTCCATTCCTTTTGTGTGCAGCAACGATCTTGCATCATTCTGCAAGCTGAGCAAGTATGCTCTTTTCTCTCTTTAACCCCATAGCTGGCCGCATCTAATATCAAATAGAAGGAATTTCACATTTTTATGTCTTACATTTTCATCATAGTCATTTTTCAAATATTTATCAGGCTTATGAGCGAAAATAATTGTTAATATATGATAATAAGATGAATCTCATTATCATAAACGGAACTGATGGGTAGATTTGGGCTTATAATAAAAACCTTTATCATTCATTATGCATGACATTCGTTTATACTTGTATAAATGACATATTCTGCACCATAATTTTGCAATTTCGCGCTTAAAACACGTTTTAGTTGTCAAATTCTTTCATAAGATTATTATTTTATTGTTATTTAGTTGCTGATAATATAACTAATAAATGATAATTGAAACGCAAAAAAAAAAAGTTTTATATGTATATTGTAGGCTACCCTACAAGGTTGTAGCACACCAATAAACATTAATGTATTGTCTTTATACCTTTTTGCTAATATATATTTTTTTCCTTTTTACCTTTATTGCCGTAGTGAGACCAACTGCCTGGACACGGGGCTCCTCATTGAGGTCTGGAACAAAGGGCTCATCTGGGACAAAGCCCTCGGACATTATTGGCTTCCACTCCATCAAGTCCCCTACACAAATCAAGTATGTCAGCACGATAGAAGTAGTACATGGCCGTCATTACCCCTTCATCCCTAACATGAGATATGCGCCACATATAGGGCCCTAACACATGTTTTTACCATTACTAGTGGTTCGTCCTTTAGACTGACAGAATCTTCATCTCGTATGAAGTATAATAAGAGAGAGACTGAACGTGATTGGACTACAGCTGTTTTTTTCGCATCTGGCTCTTACTCTTCTAGTATTCACGACATGCATTAGAAATAAGCACTCCTGTCGTCCATCAGGATCGATTTTTTTTCTCCCACGCCCCTAGGGATGATGACCACGTCTTATAAGAAGTGCTCACTCTCTTCATCAATTACCCTATTTTATTCAAAAGTTAGTCCTATCTCTTAAAAAAAATACTATGTGATGGATTTCTCATCGTGCTGCTGATGATCATTTACACAAGCAGCCATATTGGCCTACTTTAAAGAGCTATTGTGACGTAGCAGGAATGATAGGCTCAGAATCCGGCGAACTGCATTAGTCTCAACCTTGTAAACTGTATAACCAATCCTATTTGGTGATCCTCATTCTTCTTTTTTCTCTGTGTCGGCTCTTCTACTCCCTTTGTACTTAACCTTCAGCGCTATTCTCCTTCCATATTCCATTTCCTTCTGCTGGCGGTTGTGTATGTAGAAGGGGGACGGAGCGCAGGGCAACCTTATATAGTCGTACCGGCCCCCCTGTGACGGCAACAGTCGCTCACGGTCCGCTATCCGCGCTCGTGATGCATAACTCTATTAAGTTTTATGCATAGAGCAGTGCAGTGACTTCAATATAATCACGTTGTTTGAATGCGACTGATGTCATTATCAACATCGTCTTATCTTTGTTTTTGGTGAAACTTACTCTTTTAGGAGGGCACAGGGCAGTGGATCTCGCTGGATGCAGAGCAGATCATGGAAAACGGTGTGGTGGTCGGGACCCGGAACCCGACCGGTGACTATCTCCTCATCGATTGCCGTTTCGAATTGCCTTACGGTTAGTACCCTTTTATCATTACAGATAATGCGTGGGAATTCATATCCTAATATGGATTTAAAAAAGTAATTAGAAATTAATAATAGCTACTTTAAATTATCCTGTTGTTTCTGTTTTAATAAATCTTGCCAACTTATCTTTTTTGTTTACATAAGGGGCAAATATTTTTAATATTCAACAAAGCTACATAATAAAGATGTAATATGTATTTGTATTATATTTTAATTAGTTTTCAAGGATCTTTAGATAGATTTTTGCAGCTTTAATTGGCACCTAAAGTTTGTGTTAGAACATAGAGCTGGATTCTTGCCACTAGATGGTACTAGCTTTCACCCAGTACTTCGGGAAAAAGTGGATCGATTCTTATCAATCCTGAAGAAATTCACATCAAACAGCATTAAAATGAAGAATAATTTGTTTACGTTGGAATCGATTTCCTTTCATGCCTACCAAATATTAGCCCCAAGTTTCGTTACGTAAAGAACATCAATCAAACCTCTCTTGCGGAACCATTCTTATTTAAATCACGGGAGAAATTTAAATGATTGTAGAAGAGAAGCAAAACCGGGGGATACTGAGTTATTTTTCTATTTTCTATTTATGAGTTGTGTGATATCGTCGACACTTAGTGGGCATCACATCTTGTTCTCAATATAAATTACTGATAGTGAGAGAATCATGGTGAGTATAAATAGTAGTATTGAACATGTCATCATTCATTTATGAAAGACATTCAATGGTAGCAGCTGTTGTTGCAAGATATATAAGAGCGAATAGCTTCTTTCTTGAGGAGAAGGAATGATTTATAATCTGTCTTTCTTCTTTCGGTGACTGCAATACGGAATGCAGACGCCGAGGACGTCGACAGCAGCGGGATGCAGCGAAAGTTGGAAGCCTACAACCACGTCCTCGATCAAGAGATGGTGGCGACACTTCGGGACAGCGGGAGTAACAAGCGACGTCAGCAGCAGTTCCTCAATCACTGTAAGTCGCCAATTTTTTTTTTTCTTTCTTTCTTTTTCATGGGTCGATGAGATTTTATCGAAGGATGAGAGAGGATCAAACTTGTGCACGCTCCGATAGTCAACGGGTTTCCTAATATTGAAAAACCTTTCGCATAGCTTGATATTGGGTGATTAAGCATAGTATGCATATAAGATTTTTTCAATATTAAATCTTTTGTGCTGTATAGGATGCACTGACCTTCAACTCACTTTATATAATAGCCCCCCTTTACGAGAATCAATTTATCCCGACATATATAATACCACTTGCCTTTAAGAGCAGGAAAGAGTAAGTATAGCACTTTGTCGTGGATGCCAGGACAAAACGATTTTTATTTTTACACTACATCAGTTTGAAGAGCTTGTTATGCGAACATATAGTAATGCGACAGTAGAAAGTGGAACTATCCTTGGCCTATTGGCTTGAAATAGTTTATTAACTTTCCATGTACAACCAGCTGGATTGTCCGAGGATAGCGACTACACGAGCGAAGTCAACTACCCAATGGTCCATCAGGCAAACGGGTCCGCTTCTCAGTACCTGAGCGCCGCCGGCCAGTATCCATCTCCACAAAGATCCTCTGGAGATATCAGTCGCGAGAACTCGTACGAGATCAGCGATCCCGGAGGTCAACACCATCAACATCACACGCAGTACAATAATGGTGGGGATGAACATAATCAGTACTGGTCTTACGACTATGGTGGATACCCAACTCAGGTTTATTTTTTTAATAGGCTAATTTCTCCTACTTCAAAGACTTGAAAGATTCATATTTTTTCTCATTCTAGGGAGATGGATACGATTACAATTACGATCAGTCTGAAGAATTTTATAATCAATCGGATCAGTGGCCTCGGGCGCCTGAAGAGCCCCTCTATTACAATAGTCGACCAAAAAAAGAGCTCAAAACTACCGGGTAATCTATATTTAAAATAGTCGCAATTTGAAATTTTGTTAAATTACCAATTTTAATCCAAATTTCAGGCAGAGCAATACTTCCAGTATCTTAGACAGGTATTTCAAAATATATTTTATGAAAATTTATTTTGCAGTAACGATATTAATATTTGTTTCATAGTTCTGTTCGACGCTCAACGGCACAGCACAACTCTGCGACTTTGACAACAAGGAGTAACACCCTCAAAGGTTGTGGTCCAAATCACACATTTCCTTACTTATTGTTTTTACTGATTGACTAAGAGCAAAGTTGGGCACCCGTGTTTGTCAACTTTATAGCCAAGAGTCACACCAAGTTTTCATCCATGTTATTCCATTGTGTTGCTTATTATATTATAATCAATTCAGAGGAAAAACAAGAGGCGCCGACAAGCGGAGCGGCGGAGAATGGCGTGACCATAGATTCATCGGGTTGGTATTTTGACGTAAAGGAATCGGTAGTAAACCTTACCGCTAGATGGTAGCTTTAGTATGTAGCTCTCCTTTTCTAAAAAAAACACTTTTCTCTCTAAAAATAAAAATAAAAATAAAAAAAACAAAAACAAAAAAAAACACACACACACACACAGACGAAAAAACAACAACAAAAAACAACAGGTACTATATAATTTATAAGTTATAACCTCAAATTGATCTCACTTTTCAGGTCAAAAGCCGGGTTTAGAAAGGCAATCCACTCTCTACGATGAGCACGAAGCGAGCACGGCGAGTATCTACACCGACTACTATGATTCGCAATACGCAGATGGTGCACAGCAGCAGCAATACAGTGACTACTCGACGGATGGCTATCAAGATCCGGAGACTTACTCTGCGGACGCATACCAGCAATACGACGGAAGTGGAGACTACAATTACGACTACAATTACGGGTACACGGAATCTACGGGTCAAGCTGAGGGTGGAGATGCTGGAAGCAGCCTTACAGGAGACGGAGGATCATACGTCATCGATGACGGAAGTCAAAACCACGGCTATGGATATTACGACGAGACAGGGTACTACTACGACGGCATATGGTACAATTACGATTCGGAAGGAGGATCATGGCCGGCGGATGAGCAGCAGCAGCAACTAGGTCAGCAGCCACCTGATGTTGCGGAAGTAACGAGAGCAGAATACGATTACTCTGGTTACCAAGGAGAGGAGCTCTATTCAAGTGAACTGGATGTATTGGATACTACTCAACCGTCCGAGGTATATTCTCATTATTAAAGATTCTCTCAAGTGTGAAAATTTTGTGATGAAACCTCACTGAGGGTCTACTTTTTTTTCTTGACGATCCAGTTGGATCCTTGGCAGCAGCATGACAAGGTGTCGGAAGATTTGGTTGCTGGGAAACCTACAGACATATTTACTAAAAGAAGAGTTATGATGCACCACGGAGATCTGAGCAGCAGTGGCGGAAGTGTGGACAGTGAGCTTCCGAGCATGAGACGAAGTAAATTTGAGGACTTTTAATAATTGGCACTTTCTTAAAAGTAGAATTGGTTTGATTCTAATGAAATAAATTACAGGAGAGAGCGTCGGCAGCGTTACGACGCCTACGGGTCCAGTGGATTATGGTGGAATCCGACCTCAAGCAGAGTCACCCTTGATGATGCTTGGCGAGCTGGATAGACTCCAATCCGATTTACTCTCTTCCCATCGGAACTCTAATGGATCCACTGGAATGATGACGATCGCGGAGATAGAATATGGCCATCACGATCCTTACGGATCGGGAAATAATCGCCCAGAGCCTTCCCCACAGCAGTCCTTGACGGATTTATCCGGTCGTCGGAGAGATTCCATCGCATCCCGGTCTTCCCAACAATCTCGGAGAGAGCGAGCCGAGGGCTTCCGGCGGCGGCGCTCTGCCAGTATCTGCAGTGATAGGGATCGGGACGTACCGGTTCAGCAACAGTCATCCAGCCCTTATAACAACTCTTTCGATGAAAACGACCGTACTCCTGTGAATGAAATGAATCTCAGTATAGATATGAATGATGTTACGCCAGATGCCTCCATGATCCCTTTTCCAGGCCACCAAAAGAGCATCTCTTTCGAGGATGACGACCAATGGTATACACAACAAATTTCAAATAAAAATAAATAATCTTTACAAAATCAAACTCTTAACGTAGTGGTAGCACTTATTGTATCCAATTCAACCAAATCAGAGTAGTGATTAAACAATAAATGTGATTTGTAGGCCTATGAATGAGCAGCTTCATGATGGCCATCATCACATTCATCAGCCCCTTAATGATGGTCAAATGCTTGTCATGGACGAGCCGGAGCGAAGGCCACTGCAGCAGCAACTAATTTCTCCAAAGAGTCCTCCGCCTGATCCACTAATTTCTGCCCCACCAACTCAGCAGACGTCGCAACAGCAGCCTCAGCCAACCGTGATGTCCCAAGACCGGCCCAAGCTGACACCTCGTCAAAAGTGGCTCTGGGCTTTCAACAAGATTTGCGCACAGCTGGTAAGTCCTTCTTATTCTTTTCTTATTTTTTTACTGGATGTCAGCTTGGTCATTCTCACATAGAAAAAAAAATATGAAAAAATAATCCTGTGTGTATATTTTTAAATAAAGCATTACTTTAGAGGACTAACGAATTTACGTCACAATTCCGAGAAGTTGTCAAAAACTATTTTTGAAGCAAAACTTGATTTTATGTTTCTATAGCGAGTCTCGTATGTCTTCTATTTGGTTGGCTGAGTCTTCCACTTTGATGGATTCATCTTCCTTCTTTTCCTTATAAAGTGAGCAACAATGCGGACTGACCTTTATCTCCCGGTGCCTATTATAATCTCCATAACAACGGATGATGGAAAGAAAGGCTTCAAAAGTTTCAACTCAAAAAGGCTTTCAGTAGGCTTTGAGGGATTTGATTTTTACGCCAAGAGCCTTATGGCTAGTTTGACGTTAAAGTTAAACTACCATCGAATTTCTATAACCCTCTGTGTATAAAATGAGATTCTAAAAGAATTTCCTTCCCGAGCATACAGTATAATTTTAGTAGTTTCATCTTCTCTCCCTCTATTTTAACGACTCCCCTCTTCAAGTATACGAGCTTATTTTAATAAGTGTTGTACGACGACGATATAGGAGTTTCTTGTTCACCTTCAAGCGTGTGAAGTATGGATCGATGATCCTTTTTTTTCTGTGAAATATATATATATTTTTTAGAACGCAAAAACAGTTGTCAGGAACGCGCAGACGATGCCTGCTGGAGTCTGCGAGATATGAGCTATTGTACAAACATTTTATATAAAATCGATTATTTATTAATGTACTTACAAGTCATGTCATACTGTCAAGGGCAGTGTCATATTTTGTCGTCGCATGAAATACGTGCAGCAACATTTGCTTTTTAGCTCGATAGGACATTTTTTTCTCCAAGTTACTCACAGGCACAGGGATTCGTGTGTGGCCGGCCAAGATAAATTTGATCACACTTCTACTTTTATTATTATTGTTATTATTCTTTGGTCCTCTTTTGGGAGAAAAAATAATCCCGCAGGAACTGACCTCCCGCGTGCGCCTTGAGCTCCAACTGGGATAGAGAGAGGCTGCATGACGCCGCGCCATTGCTCATATACTCTCTACTGTATAAATAGATTTATCAATAAGTGATAGAGTGTGTTCGTATGTCGCCGGTCGGAGGCGAACGGTGGGAGGAGTTGGGTTGCTTTATTTTTTTTCGTTCGTTGCACTCGCTCGAGCACTACCGCCTGTTGCGCTAGCTGCGGGTTCACGCGGAGTGTGCGGTTTTTCTCTCTCAGTAATCAGCTACGCGCTCAGTCAACAAGTTACACTTGAGCTCCATTCTCCCACAACATATACTGCGACGTGTTTCTTTCGAGAGACTGTAAATATCGATTCCGTCGTCGTGCATCAGTCAACGGTAGAAGGATGGATTGGTTCTTCCCGTTGTCATTCAAGCTCACCCTTTTCCCAGCTAAATCCTCGGATGCTGTTAATCAAACAGATCCAATAGAAGAGGAAGAGGAGCAAAGTGAAGTAGTGCAGCTGGACAAGGAGGATAGGGAGGAGGATGTAGCCCGACCACAGGATCCGGCCGTTGCTGGACCACCGGTGAATAGGCATCAAATTAGGAGACGCTCTAGCCTCTCTGATCTCGACAGTTTAAAGGAGAAACGAAGTGAACAGCAGCGCAATTCTCGACTTACTGAGCGCTTGTCTGTCCTGGGTGAGACGGACAGGCGGAATACTCGCGTTTTTCCACTCTTATTAGACGGACAGGCCCAGCATTCTGTAACGGATTATCCACTTTCACTATCCGGCAGCCGAGGAGGAAGTATCGGTGATATGATCAACTTGAAGCTGTACGGCAGCAACAGGAGCTTGGTGAGCATGACTAGCAGTATTGCTGAATCCGTTCCGCTGGAAACAGTGTCATCCTCATCCCGGAGGAAAGTGACGATAACGTCGTCTACCAGCAGTATCCAGCAGCAGCCGCCAATAGATTGCATGGTTGCTGAACAGGAAGAAGCGGCCGGGGGAGACCAGTTCGCGCCAATGACAATGGTTGTCTCGCCCGATGATGAGGTTGTCATCATTGAGGAACCGGAAGAGGAGGATGTCATGCTACCAGAGGAGGAAATAGAAGCGCTGAATTGTCATCACCGTCATGTTTACGTCAAGACGGAGAGGAGTCCATCCATCACGGAGCGTGCGCTTCGTCTTTCTCAACTGATTCAGAAGAAACATTGTCGCTGTTCTCGCTACGATACGGATGATTTGGCGGTAACTAAATGAGGAATAACTATTTTTCTAGTTTTATTGTACTCTGTGGGATCGAATTTAAAATGTCTCTTTTTTAGGTTAATGACATGTGTGCGTGAACGTAGATGCATTAGCATATTGAACAAGCGGGCTGTTATTGGGTTAGATATTTTTTGCGGAATAACCTTATTATGGAGGATTTGCTCGTTTCCGTTCGACTAAAATGGTTTTCTTGATGCGGGTTTCAAATCACTTATATATTACGCATTTTGTCTATTGTGGTATAAAACACTTTATCCCCTTTATACTTGATATACGCACCTACATTTCTTATATTAATGAATTCAAGAAAGATTTGGTGGTTCTCTTCTTAATGAAGATGAAATTCTATTCGCCTTTGAGCGAGATTATGAGATCGCTAATTTATAGTAACCTTTCCTTGAACATGTTACTAAAGGAAACTTTCCTTTCACTCTTTTAACATCTTCTTACACGTTGTTTTCTAAATATGGCGTAATGGATTTTTAAATACCCACCACATGCTCCAACACGAACTGTTTTTTGTTTTTGTTTTTCTGCTACTACCCCACTACGACTACGAGATTGTTCAATACTCCGTTAGAGGGCTCCTCCGTCTTCACGAACGCAAAGATTCCCCACTCGTTGCACAATTTAGTTTATCTGCAAAGGATGCTGTAAAAAAAAAGAGTAACAACTTTTGGTCGTACAACTGATGGTCACATGCTCTTTCCTGAGTTTTACTTTCTTTAGATTATGTGAAAGAGATCACGCAATCCCGCTGGACCTTTCCCCTTAAGGCTTTTATAAAAATCTGCTGTACTTCTTTTTCTCAAAACATATTTAACGAAGAAAGAATCGGGATGCTTTAAGTTGCATTACAATAAAAAAAATCCTCCTTTAGTTACAGCTTCAATAGAAAGGTAGAAAACTTTTTAATGATGGGTGAGATAAATTAAATTTCATGCGAATAACTTTACACAGCCCTTGAAAGCGTGTACAGAAAAAGCCAACGGCACTCTTCATTAGTGCTTTACGTCATGCAAAATGAGAAATACCGAGCATCGTTTAGCCTCGTCCCTTTTCATAAATTTCCGAGAAGTTCCTGTCAAACATGTAAGAGGGATGGATGATTTCAAATATAAATAGGATTACGTGCAAATCTCTATTTGTTTGAGGATTTCTGTTTGTGTGGCTCGTGGAGGACCAATTGTCCAACTCTATATAGATTGAAGGAACAGTCGATGTGTTGGATCGAATAAGGATCGATCAAAGTACACGACACAGTCGAACACACGGACACAAAAGGACGTCTAGCAAGTACTCGAATTGGCAACAAGAAGTCCTGCTGGACGTTGACCCTTTTCTTCACAGTTTAATGGCTTCACTAAAAGTTCACTTGATGCTGCGGCAAATAACAAGGGCCCCACATAGAAAGTCCACGTCTGAGCATATCTAGTACTTTGGTCCACGGGATATGGTTAGCTTTGAAATGTGTTGGGCTTGTGCGTGGTTTTCTTTTCTTTTCTTTTCTTTTTTTTCAATGCGAAGATTTGTTGTGAGAATCTGGAAATGTTTTTGAACCGATGCAAGGGGAGTGTAAATAATTGATGGGGTTCTAAATTCAATCTCTATACCAGATGTAAAAGAAAGCAAATTTTTTTCCACTCTCCCTTTTAAACTCGTTTTAAGCATGTTTAAACTTTTGCCATTAATCATTTGGTTTCTTTCTCATTCCTATTTCTGAATAGATCTATTATACTGGCGATAGAAAAGTTTAATCAATGTACCTTCTTTAGAAATATCAGAACTTTAGCTTCCACCTATTATTTGTGATGTGACTGTGGTTCTAACTCGATTCAAGAGGTTGATGTTCGTGCATATCTGTGAGAAATCCATCGTGTATGATGGAGGCATTGGTGGGAACCGATCAATCGACAGCCACGGTGACAACGGCGTAGCACGTTTCGCTGTATAGTGTGCTCGATCGATAGTATATGGACAGAATCCCCCCCCCACTCTTTCTGGCTTATGCTGCTGCAGTTGTCGTCTGATCTTTCTTTTTTTTCAGGTTCAGCTAATAGGTCACGCCCCAATTAACCTATAGCGGTCAATTAGTGGCAACACCTGCGTGCTGATGGTAAACGAAATAGCGATTTTGTTCAAATTGACGTAATCTGTATCTTAATTGATTTATCGATTCCTTTTTGGTAGGGAGATGTTCGTTTCTACAAAACGCTATGCCGTTTATAATGAGCTCGTTAGGACGAACATTGCGTAACGTAGTCAAAGTCAGTTGGTAGCCGACGCCGAAGGCTCAAGTCGTTATTTTGTCGTCGCGACCCCATGTCAATAGTATGGCGAGGAGAAATATATATTTTCTCTATTTCTCGGAGGTGATGGATAGAATAGAGGAAACCGACCGAAGGATGATATTTCCCCTATGAATACGTGAAGTCATCAAATCACAGGCAACCGACCGAATAAGAGAAATCGATTTGTTGATCCCCTTTTTCTTCGCGACTCTTCTTTTTTTGGCATTCGACACTCTTCGATCTTACTCCTTTTTTTACGCCACTTTTTGAAGGAAATAAGGTTTCTTACTGTTGAGACTTTTCCCCGCAGCTGTATGAACTTTCATTTGTTTACATTAATGTAGATATTCAAGAATCATTTCCTTCAAATGTCCACAGATCGATTCCGACTGTACAGAAACTAATACAACTGCATTGCGGATTGAATTGCAATATTTTTTTTTCTTTTTATCAACACTCTTTTTGGAAATGTGATGCCGCATTGCCAAATTCATATATGGATGGCGTGGATTGCATGGATGAGTCAAGCATATAAACTGGATATAGCGTGCTGAAGGCTACATTTGACAGCCTCGCACAGCTCACAATTAATTTATAGATAGAGAAAACGATGAATCCTTTGGGAGGGAAGTATATGGTCGCCATACTGGAAAAAGAAAAAAAATGCTCTCTACGTGATCCAATCCGAAAAATAGAAGGGTTGACCTCAGCGGGAGAGCTGCACAAAGACGACTCAATATATACATCCAGAAGCACTTCTTTATTCTTGTAGTTGATGGAATGAATCGAATTAGTAGGAAAGAGAGCAATTACTGATATGGTCCAACAGCACAGAGTCCTCCGGAGAGAGTTGTTTTCTCTATCTCTAGTGCAGTAGCATTAAACTAATTGCATTACAAGAGAGATATACATTTCAGCTTTCTTCCATGATGGATGGGCTGCTGCTTCTGCTGTGTGGTATATACACCCAAGGTTTCTTTAGGATGATCCATCATCGCCTCCTTTTATTATCCAAACTTGTCTTTAGTGTTGTGCACAACAGGGTTTGAAGAGTAGTATTGACACTCCTATTTGTAGAACTGGCGGATTACTCTCATTCCCCATTCTACGTATAAAGTCTGAGCGAATAGCTAGAGCGGCTTGAGCTGTCACAGATCCCTCTTTCCCAAATTGGTGAAACGGGACTCAGACGGCGCAAAGATGTTGTGAAGAGGCCCAAGGATCGATATTACGCGACATCAGAGGAAGCTCAGTAGGATCCTCCAACAGTAGTGGAACGTCTTCTTGATCCTAGCTGACAGCAAACCCCCTTTAGGCTAGACCTCTTTATTCTACCAAAACGAGAAAAAAGAAGAACGACTCAACTAACATGCAGCATATGTCATTAGATTCTATGTCACGAATGAAATAAGAGTATATAAATCCCCCTGGCTTTCGGGATCTGGGATTGTGTAATTTTTGTTGCGAGTAAATCTGGAGACACGGAACACAGCGATGTTGTCGCCTCTAACTTGACCAAATTGCTGCTCATCGCGTGCACGCCTCGAAGCCCCACAAAGTTTTCTTTCTTTTTTTTCGTGGTTCCCGACGAATTCTTACTTACAACTCCTATATAGATCCATCCAATTTGTGTAAAATACAAGATTCCGTCAAAAAGTGTGGACGTAGGTTAAGCTATTTCCTTTCTTATTCTTACCGAGGAACGCCTACTCTTTAACGAAACAATGCTTATCTAAACCTGCAAAATATCAACGAAAACTGGATCAATTAGGATAATTTCCTTTCAGTTCGTCAGAGAGTGTTGTAGATTGGACGTGTATTTTTGCACCAAGATGGTGTCTCAGTGTCATGGATCGATATGTATAGAGAAAGTCGGCATATTTCTCACTAGGACCGCAACGCAGCAGCAACACCATTTTTCGCTGCTGCTATACTCCAGGCAGACCTAAAAACGTGACCCGGGTTCGTGAAAAGAAGGGCCAAGCACATAAATCAGTGAAGCAGCCGTGTAGGGATAGAGTACTTGGTCGTTTCCTATATATATATCCCTTCGAGGGATTGCACTCATGGGACAGTGACGTATTATATGGCCAGTATTTTTTTCTATACATAGATAACCACTTTTTTTCGTTTCAAGGCGATATTATTCCTTGATGGAATCTCTATTAATATATACTTTGTACTTACCTTGTTTATTCATATTTTATCTAATCCTTGAAAGATGGTGTAAACTAAAATCATAACTACTTTCCTCATCACCACCGAAGAGATGTTATAACAATGCAGGCCATTAATAAAAGAGTATACTAGAGAACAGCTGGGCGCGGATAAGCAAGCAGCAATAGTCTTAATATTTTAGTAGACATTCAGCATCTCCTAAACGTCGCAGGGAAAGAGTATGAGAAAGAACTGCTGCAACCCTATAGCAATGAATGAGGATGGATGACTACGTAGACTCTTCTCTTTTTGCCGTTTTGCTGGAGCAGTCCATTGTGAATCTTAAAGAAAAAGAAATTATGTAAGGAAGTATTGGGGAAAAGCTTTCAACATTTTTGCTCCCCTTTTTCTGGATGAGGCAAGAAATTTATATATATATATATATATATAATGACTCGCCTTTAGACAATTCACGCTCCTATGGCGTCGTCTTCATTCCTACGAAACCGATTTGGGAACACCTCGTTGGAACGCACTTTATTGCTTCTATTCAGTAGAGTCACTTGACGTTCCTTTGTTATGGATAGAGCTGATAGCAGGGCAATTAAATTACTGATCTGGAGGGTCTATTATAATAAGTGAGTTCAATTTTGACCTCCTTATAGAACAATAGGGATACAAGTACTACCACAATTTACTTGAACACTTTTACAAATAGACTCGTACATATTTTTTGTATCTTTTCAATATTAAAATCGATGAAGATGAGAACTTAACAAAGATGTTCAATATTTATATATATTATTGGGAATCCATGTTGCAGAAGTAACTTTTTTTTGTATACGACTCTCTTGCTACCTGTGCCACTCTGCTCCGATGAGCATGCGCCATTGGCATGAGGGTCGGGATCAGGTGCGGAGTGATGTACACACCTTACAGGGAGATACCTCTGGGGGGGCGCATGGTTTGAATAATGGATGATCGGGACGTACTGGTAGAAAAGAAACCTTGGGTCTCTCTATCAGCCCTCCTCCCGCTATAAATCGATTTTCCGTTCAGGAGGGCCAATGCACGCACAATAAGGATCGAAAGAGTATTATGAATTAGTAATGAAATAATCCTATTGATTTTGGTGGACGTTGATGGGGTAAAGGTACTACAGCGAGAGAAAAGACAAAAAAAAAGTCTCCTTTTTTCTCATTATCTTTGGATAGTATACTGAGCCCAATCTATCTAGGAAAAAGGAGAATAAGATGGTCATCAATAAATGACTGTAATTGGCAAGTAACGCAATGGTCACATGGAAAAGCACGCACAGGTGCGCTCCATTATCTAAGGGAAAAACCACACGGCAATAAAGGAAATCGATTCATCGATTTCCTGTTCCTATTTTATTTTTGTTGTTGTTGACAGATGCTGGAAGGAGCCTTTAGGATTAGAGTCTATTGTGTGACATAACTTGGCCTGGAAATGGCCTCGTTTACTCCACTTGACGAAAAATCAAAACTTCAAAACTGCAACCGTGAATCCAAAATAGTCCTGATAGAGGAACGCAGCTGATTAAGAGTTTGGTTCATTCATGCGAGCCAAGCAACGTTATGTCATCGAATTCCCTGAATGGAGACATGTATAGCACTTCCGTGACTGTTTTGATTCAACGTCGTCTGACCGAGCAATCCCACAAGGTTCTCCAAGACTCGATTCAGATGGTGAACGAGGAGCACGCTCTGTTTTTCTGCACGTACACAACTTGGGTGGCGAATGAGACCATCAAAGATATGTTATACATCCAGTTGCTCGAGGCGTGCCTCAACTATTTAGACGACCGTCCTAACTCTCGACGTTCGTCATTACCATCATCTAAGTTTTCCCTCCCTCTCTATGTAATAACAAGGAATTGTGTAGCCTACGTTACCATAAAGAGAGAGGGATCGTCAAGGCGGCCAGTCACGCTCCAGAAGTTGTATCCTAGACATGTGTATCATATATATATTCGGTATAATAGTGCCGCCTGTTGGAAGATGAAGGGAAAGAGCGTGATAAAATATAAGCTTTTTGTGCTATTTTTCAACATTTGGACATAAAAACGAGGATGGCAGTCCGTTGGAGCTAGCTACGCGCGCGTGCTTCATAGATTGAATCAATAGCGTACTGTAAGGAGCGCGACGAGCAGTAGGAACCATCAGCTTGTATAAAGGTCCAGTGAGTATTGCTACGGGATGCGCTCTACGCTCCTCTGAGCTTTTTATTTATACGACTGTTGATGGTCTGCACGCTTTGTACGCAGCTCCCTCTTATTGACCTTCTGTTTGCTGTTGTGGTGCGCTCTAGTTTTTTTTCCCCATCGGAGGTGTATCCGTGCGTGAAGAGCCCCAGACTTTCTGTATAGCACCAAGCTTGTTAGCGATGTAGCCTCGCGTTAAACGATCAAAAGCATTACGGGATTGATATAAGAGAAGCAATTTAGAAGGTGTATTTCAATGGATACATTCCGGAAGCCTGATATATAGGCCTTTAGAAATTCTGGAGGGAAAAAAAGTGGCTGATTGGAAAGCAAAAGAAAAGACGGAGAGCAGGAAGACTCTCAACTGATAGTGAGAGGCGCGCAGGCGGAGTGCTCTACTGCTCATGCTGTGCCTTGTATTACATATATCGACCAGGATAGACACACATTGTGTATACACGAGAGCTGTAGCGCAGTGCTGCGCGGAGACCGGGTGCGTGCAATAGTCTCGACTCCTCCCACATTCACGTTGCGGGACTCACGGCCGTCGGTCGAACACAGTGCGGGCTCCTAAAGTCCCTGTTGTTTCTTTTGAAGTGTAAATGTTGTGAAACCTTTTTTCATTAGCACTCTTCTATTTCTCATTTGCGAGTTGGAGTGAATATTTTTGGTGATATCCCGAATGGCGATTGGACGGTAGAGAAAGTGAAATTTTCGTGTCTCTCAGTTGGCTTCCTTTATTTCCGATGAGTAATAGTAATAAAAATAAAAGGGGTTTTATCGGTAGGTCATGATCGATTTTGTTAGTTCATAACAAACTTTGGTCAGGATGTTATGTTTCATGGGTTTTTATTATTAGAAAAATTGCATCTATTGTTTCTTCCTATTGAAAATTCAACAGGGGGTCAACAGTTTTATTCATTATATCGTACCACAGGCTGCGCTGGGAATGATGAACGTTTATTGAGCTAGAAAAAAAACTCTTCTGATCCAGTGGGACTCGTTCCGTTCCTAATCAATGATCATATTTGCCCAGATGAAAACTTGAATTGATGCATTAAAAAAGTAAACAGATATACTTTTTCAGGCAGTCAAACAGTAAAGGATTTAATCGAATCTTAAAGCTTAAAACAACTTTTCCTTTTTGTGCTTATTCAGCGCTTTCCACTTTCTCAGTTCAAGATCGTAAATATTGACATTTGTATTTTATAAGAAAAACCGCATCGTGATGCACAATTTGTGACCGGAAGGAACAAAAAAAAAAGGAAGCCAACATAGAGACAGTGCTGATATATCATCAACAAGATTATTTCTTTGTCTGATCTTCTTTTCCATATTTTTAAAATAAGGAAGCAGATAACAAGGAACCAATTATCCTTTACATATATATTATCTTCAAAACGCTTATACGAAAATGGGCCACTGAGGATTTATATCTCCCCCTCGTGGTATGCAGTGCTGTAACTACTGAGCAAATACAAACAAACCAACAAAACAACATCGCTAACGGAATGAGTCCTTCCGCGTCCGGCTCTGTTTATTGTTACCAGTGCGCGTAAACCTATTCTCTCTTCTGTGTGTGTGTGCATATAACGATCGATTTGTGTGTTGTGTTCTTTGTTGCTCGGGTACCATAGCGTGATGCGGTCCTGCAGCAAAGTAGTGCAGAGTGCTGAAATCTTTTCCGCACTAGTATGGAAAAGAAAGGATTAATGACTCCATCATCAGGGCCGGATTGGCAGCTGCAGTAGCAACATGGTACTGCACAGTCATGTCGACTTGTACGGCTTATCATGAATGACCAGCAGGGAGAGAAACCAGCCAATCCGCAGTCATTCACTGCGGAAGCATTGCAAGCTCGGCTGGACTCACTCGAAGCCGAGTTCCTTAACGCCTGTGCTACGCTTGAGCTCCTTGCCACAGAGTACCTAGCCATGTGGGAACGACTCGAGACGGTAGAGCTCCTGCTCTATCAGCAGCAGGCCGCAATAGCCCGGCTGGTATCCACTGCTGCCGCTTCCGAGAAGAGTGATGCGGCCGCCGTCGCGGATGACGAAGAATTTGCGGCTAGAGTAGCTGCTCAGCTCCGTTTATTGGATTCGACTACCTTGACTAGCACATCTACTACCGTAGCGATGACGGTAGTTTCCACCGTATTAACGGAAAGATCGAGCCGTCTTTCGGCGGATGAAGCTTTCTACCGGAGCTTAAATTCCGCTCATAGGGATAGCCCATCTTTAGTATCAGAATCTGATAATGAACTGAAAATGATTTGGGAGTCGAGTGGTGCAACTGGTTTTGAAAGGACGGCGACGAGCAGCAGCAATGTCTTCAGCGCTGAAGATTATTTGCACTACAACAATCACCGGAAGAATGCCACACAAGAAGAGAATAGTTGGACAACCTGGAGGCGACAAAGTCCCTCCATAGCGGAAGATGAGCCCCAAGAACGGATTAGCAGGAAACTGAAGAAAGATAGGATACCGGATGAGCAGTTCCTCATCAATGCCGTAGCGGGATCAAGTGCGGAATCCGCCGTATCCAGGAGCAGCGAGTTGCTGCACGAACAGCTGCGACTTGCCTTCATTGAATCCGCTCGCCAAAAATCGATGCGGAATAAAGCTTCGTCCTCGTCGGCGGGAGCAGTAGCCGTGTTGACGCCGCCGGTGGATATCGATCCGCTTCATCTGGGGCGGAGCAACAGCTCGGATAACGTTTCGCCCAGTTTTTCTTCTTACCTGCGGACTCCCGCAACCGACAAATCCGGTACGACGTCGTCTAATCCAACCTCTCCGCACATTCGTCGAAAAAATCAAGCACCGCGTTCCCTCACCCCGCAACCTCCCGTCGGCCTCCATCCGGAATCAGAAATTCCTACAATCAGCAGTATGAATAAGAGTCCTATCAAAATAAAGACGAGAAGTTCATCTGAAGAGACGGCTGGCAGTAAATCGTTGAACAAATCGCCAAGCAAACACTCCAGCAGCAGTAGGGCTATTACTGCCGCCGGATCGAAACGGGGAGGTCCTGGACTGTCTCCTACCCGTTTCAATAGGACTAGTTCAACTCGTTCCGATTCCGGAATTTCATCTCTCAGTGGGAATTGGTCTTCTATCGATCCAGAGCGATCTCCTGTTATTAGTCCCAGCAAACTTCTTATGGCCGCCGGCTCGACATCTCATCATCATTCCTCATCTTCACTTCTTCTTTTAGAACTCGTTGACAACAACAATAGTGGGACAGCTGGGGGTCCACCACCTCCTCCAGCTCCAGACACAGCTTTGTCCTTACTCTATGGAACTATTAGTCGACCTGGTAGCCGTCATACGTCTTACCAGCAAGAAATGATCAGCTCTCCGTCCGGCGGTGCTATTAGAACGATGGTGATGGCTGCCCAGCAGCAACCTCAGCATTTAATGACTACCGAGACCTGGGCCAATGTCCAGGGCTCCATCTGTTCGATATCGGCAACGGCTGGGCCTTCTCAGAAGCCGGACAGCAATCCAATTCGACAGCAAAGAGTCCTAGCCCGTCACGATGCAACCTGGGTGGAAACAGACGAGCCTCACGATTATTTGACGTTAACGACTACTACTCCTACCGTGCTTGAAGGTGATTGGTACAGTCCCCGTGGAGTAGTCCATCCACAGAGTGTGACGTCACCATACCATCCGCATTCCCGTCACCAAAGCGCGTGCCGATCCAATACGCCGAGCCCGGCTCCTGGATCCGTGCCTCAGGGTCACTTTGTCCCAGAGCCGGCTGATTTCCACCAATTGAATAGAGATTCCAGTACAACATCCTATCCTACTTTGACCTTTGAGCCGTGCCTGGATGACATGATATTGTCGGAAGGAGAAGAATATTTCATAGAGCGAGCAGAGGAGGAGCTCAACAGGCATCGCCATCATTCATCGCCTTCATCTGACGGCCTTAAAACTAAAAGAGCATCCTCAGGGGCGACGACAACTGGAAGGATAGATTATCATAATCAACAGCTGCAGCAAGAAAAAATGTCTGGTTCCTCCTCGATGGACTATTACGACTTATATTACCAGTCACCACCAGCTCTCCAAAGAACAAATTACGGAGGTAGCAGCAGCGGAGAGGAGATGATGCTGGCAGCAGAACTTTCTTATTATCAGCAGAATCATTCATCTCCTGGTGGTCAGCTAGGCGCCTCTTCGGAAACGGATGAGAGCTACGTTTACCGAAACCCATTGCCCAGCTACGAAGAGCTGAGTGGAACCGGAGCTGGGTATTATCGTCAACCGTCCCCTGAACAAGCGATATGTAGACCGTCGCCTTACACTACCGCTTCGGGTCAAGTAATCGTATCCCAAGGCGGGTACATATCTATTGCCCAACAGCAACATCTGCAGCCAACGAGAAACAGCGCAGATCAAGATGAAGCGAACCAATCAGCATTAGGGCGAGGACGCACGAATAGCCCCCGGAAGAAGATCAAATCTGCTATGAATCAGCTGATGCCTCATTTTAGCCGACCAATGCTAAAGAAACGCTCTGTCTCTTTACCAGGGGATGTAGACACCATTGAATCAGCTGACCCTTCTACTATTGGGCAACATGAACGTTCGCCCTATTCATCTGCTGAGAAAGACAAACGTTTCTTTATCCGGACGGCTTCTCTTCCAGGAATGGCACGGAAAGGCAAAAAGATGATGAAACAATTGTCCGGCTATATCGGTGGTAGAATTCATAAGCGTCCTGGCAGTGCTCAGTCCTTCCATGACGATTCCGAAAGTCCTCATTTCTCCACTATGAATAATAACAAAAGAGGATCTGATGGAATGATGAGTAATAATGTTAAACCGAATCAAGAAGAGACGAGCCGGACTTTTGTGTCTTATTGCAATCAAGGTTTTGATCTTGGAAATGACTGGGAGCAAGAGGAAGAAGACGTTCCGGAATGTTCCGGAGCGCCGATGAGCCCTGCTGCTATCGGTATTTCCCAGCAACAGCTACAGCTTGTCCGTCAACAATCGAGCTCGTCATCGAGTGAGTTCGCTGCCTCTCGAGCACTTGGCCGATACAGGCGGACTCTTGCAGCTGCTGAAGCAGCAGCGTCCAGTATAACCACCACGACAAACAACGCGACAAGTTCTTCCGTCCCGAATGAGCAACGCCAGCAGCATCATTTCTTACCAGACGTGACCGTCGTATCTTCGATGGATCGATCGCTGGAGCGGAACGCTTCGGAAGAAGATGCCAGTCTCAGTCTTCATTTGGACTGGATCACTGGACCGGGAGACGAAGAGGAGCCAACCGAGCCAGTATCTTTATTATCCTGCGACAATTTTTCTGTTGATGACTTCTTTCCGAAAGTGGCACTCAAACAGAGTCCGGCCAAGCGGACTACATCCAACGAATCTGATCAAAATCAAGAAACAGCTGTAAAAACGATTCCAGAAGAATTGAAATGCCCAGAACCTTTTCCTCCTCCTAGTATTCCATTAGCAGCGGCATCAGCAGCACCGTCTCCTCGGCCACCTGCTCCACGTTGGCAAAGCACAGAGGAAAGTATCGATACGGATGATGAATGGTATCGCTACGGAATGATGCAGCTGGAGGAGATGGAGCGGCGAGTGGATCAAACTGAAGGCGGACAATATCCAGATGAAAGTATGGTTGCTGCTGCCGCGCGACTATTCAACGAGCAAACTTCCATCGATAATAATCAGATGATATCTCCTCTATCCGAGTTTCATCCCACTGTTGGTGAGCAGAGTGATGATGGTTGTCTGACCACTGCTCCGCCGGAAGATACTGACGAGCTGGGAGCGGAAATGTATTACTGGCCTGATCCTTGTGCTGTTGATGAGCATCCAGTGAACGAGGAAGAGGAAATGGGTTGGAGATATCCTGGAGAAGTGGAAGAATCTGAAGAGAAAAATCGAAACGATCGAAGCTCTAGCTGCTCTTCTGGCGAAACGAGTGGACCGGATTCTCCGAGGCAGAATCAAAGTTTTGACGACGGAGGCGAATATGATGGGCAAGATGGGGACGATCTTTTAGCGAATACCCAAGTTCAAATTGCCATGCCAACTCTTCCGAGCCATCGCCATTCTATATCCGGCTCTAAGGGCGACATGTTTCCCGCCAGCGGTAACATCCTGTCGGCTGCCGGAAGCACGGCCAGTAACATCGCTTCTTCAGTCTTCTCTTTTTTCAAAGGAGGTGACGATGGAGCTGTCCCCTCTGCAACGGCCTCAGCCGGCGGTAGCCAACAAACACTTGACGTTCCCACCTTGGTCGTAGAGGAACCCATCAATCAAGAACAGCCGGAAGAGTTGATTCCGCTTGCAGGAGTTGCCTCTGATCCGTCACCGGTAGATATAGAGCAGGAGAAACTTTTGCGTTTAACGAAAGGCTCAGCTGCCCGCTGGAAACTGGTCAAGACTCTGCGTGATAAAAAAGCTGAAGCAGCCAACAGTGGAAGCTCCCCGGGTGCTTCCAGTCCAGTTAACGAAGCGGTAAGGAATTGCTCCTGTCTCGAGCCGATAATTTACGTCCCCATGGTCATCCTCTCTGTCTGATAAGTGTGCGCCAAGGATTTAGGAGGTTGAAATAGAGTACTTACTATTGGCAATCGTCAATGCGATGCCCACTCTGTTAGATTTTTAGGTCCGGCTGCCATACTGTTGATCAGGCCGTATAATGATGAACAGCCGAGATGTTGCACGGCTACTATTAAAAAAGAAAGATAGAACAGCACGCAGGAGGTACTGGAAAACCTATAAATTGAGTGACAATGACCCTCTTGTCAAATTAGGCATCGATCGTAAAGAAGACCGTAATAGTATTTCGTTTTATGCCACCTTAAACTCGAAATAGAGCTTTATTTGAGTTGACTTCATTTATAAGAAGATTGTATTGACGTCTTTCTTTCTAAGTGTGTTGATGCACTTTGCTTCTCTTTTAGAGATAAAAATGATTCCAGGATGAAAGAAAGGCAAAACTAATCCTGGCGAAAATCTCATTTTCTTTTTTATATCGTGCCGAGACACCAAGATGCGGGCCCGCGATCCTATCCCCTCTAAATCCCTCCCAGTATTTTATTCCACAGAAGACGCATCAATTTGAGCTCTGATCCAACGATGACATAGTGGTTTGACTTTTCCATCCACTTTCTTACATGACGCCATGATTGCTTCTAAAATCTGATATAAGGGTCTTGATAAGGAATTAGCTTTAACCTAAAAGAGAATCATCAAGTCTTTTTTGTTTTGTTTATAGCTCCCATTATTTGACTTGTAAAATCTTTATAAATAAATCGAATTCAATATTTGTTATTCATGATTGATTGGCTAATCGTTCGGAACAGCATTTTTGATTAGAGACAAGCGCCCGCTTTCCTTTGAATTGGAAGTGCACGCAATTTACATCGGAGCACGTGCCATATTCTCTCCCTCTCTTTGAATCGATTTGCCTTGTCTACGCACGAAACAATTGTTCTTGGAAATATTGATCTACACATAGGCTTGAAAAAAAAACTTTCAAAGCAATTGCGAATTGAGATACTTCTACACATTCTCTTTAAGTATACTTGAAACTTTCAAGCCGCAACACAGTAAAGATTTGCGTGCTTCATATGTATTCCATAGTGTGAAAGTACATTTCGTGAGAATCTACCTCAAGAATGAAATTTATTATTATTCTGACACTCGGACAGTTTGAATATCTTCCATCAAGAATCCCTGGGGTGCTTTCTATGCAATTTGCTTCCTCCTTAAACACAATTTAAAGTATATAACTAAAGCTTGAAGTAACTTTTAGGCTCAAAAATAATATTCAACCAATGCAAGCTTCAAGTTCAATATTATGCTAGCATCACATTGATCATCTATTCTGTCTCCCCAAGTGCAAGAGAGAAATAAGAAAGTGAGAGCGATAGAACCAGAATAAAGAAGCGAGAATAACGCAATGCGCCGCCCAAGGTGTAGGGCGGGTGGATCAATACGACCCCTAGTCCTAGAGCAGCATATCAGTCCTGCTGGTGCTTTTCTCTCTCTTTTCACCCACGACGTGCGTCTATTTTCATTTGGCAGAGCAAAAGTTCTCCCTGCTTCCATTGCGGGAGCAAGACAATGTGCAATCCCCATAACTGCTAGACACGAACGCATACCGCAGGATCAGGAGGAGCCAACCACTCTTCTGATGCGTCTGGGCAAATAAGTGATTTATTTCCCTGGGAAACTCTACAACTGTTGTTGGCTCTCTCCGAAGAATCGATTCTCGTACTATTATAATTGGAATAATAATAAGAAGGAGAAGGAGAAAAGTTGCTTATTTTTGTCTTTTGTTATTAGCAGAGTTGAAGATGTCGTCCGAAAAGTTGTTATATATAAACTTTGTCATTTCCTTCCCTGATCTTGCTGCCCATTTTCTATAGCAACTCGTCTCTTCCCGTTGTTTGGATCGATAAACTAAACGCAAAGGGAGAGATCCTTCGTCATCAAGATGATTGGATGATGATGTTGACTCTGCCTTTATAAGTAATGAGGAAATTTCCTCCTTGACTTTTATTTTTTATTTTCTTTATACAGCTCTCATCATCATCATCATCAGCTTCTGGGAAGGGTGTTTGCATAATTCCTTCAGGATCGTAAACTTACGTATATCTATATACATACAAGTATATAGATGACAGACTTGTTGGATCGATAAGATGGATGGACTTTGGTAGAGCCCTAAAGCATATTCACTTTTGTGGCTGCCGTGATGTGATGCAAACTTGATGGAGAGGAGGAGCATCTATCTCATAATTTATTGCTTGAACACAAGGCTTAAATGTCGTCTAAATTTAGCCTTTTGATTTGTTTTTGGTGAATAGTTATTAGATTTCTTTTCTATTGTGCTCACTACGTTGGGTCACATTTATATTGAAATATAGGATCATGACTTCTTCAATTCGTATTAGCGTGTAACGACAATGTAACGGCCATTTCCCGAATCCTATCAGATAATAAAAGATAATGGTCCCCTTTTGTGGAAAAGAATAATACCCTCTGAGAGACTGACCAAGCTGAGCACGAGAGAGAGAAAAAAAAATTGTTTTAAAAATAACCTTTTTATACAAACAGAATGGATCTAATGGAGCTGGGCGCGGCAGCCGAGGCAACGGGTATGTATATATGCTCTACAACATCAGAAATCCTTTAAGAAAGGATCATCAATTAACGATTGCTTCACTTCCTGCAGCCTACCCGGTGACAACCCTTTCTACAGCAACATTGACAGTATGCCTGACATACGACCCAGGAGGAAATCCATCCCTCTCGTCTCTGAGCTGGTGAGCTACAGTTTCGCTTTTATTAAATTTATATCCTGTCTATCTTTGTTAAGTTGAGTCCTAACATATTATGGTATACATTACATACATGAAGTACCTAGTTTATCTCTCATGATTTAACCAATTCTATTGGGTGACATTTTTCATGCTCTTCCATATTTATGCGGACTCGGCAGGTCCTCAAGGTAGAGTCATTTCTTATTCTTTGTTGTATGTCTGTTTCGTTTACGAAAAAAATTACATGTACATTGAAAAATGTATGTTTTACTTTTTTGTTTTAACTAAATCTTTATGCAAATACTAGACGATGGCGGCCACCAAGCGCAATGCCGGCTTGACGTCAGTCCTTCCGAGAGCTACACTGAACGACGAAGAACTGGTAAAATTCGTTTAAATAAATAAAAAGCCCGCTGCCTTTTTATTTCAAATGGATTTAACTTTCAAATTATCAATTTTATTCAGAAAATGCACGTCTACAAAAAGACGCTCCAGGGATTGATATATCCCATTTCGAGCACAACTCCGCACAACTTCCAGCCGTGGACGGCCTCTTCTCCAACGTACTGTTACGAGTGCGAGGGTCTCTTATGGGGCATCGCTCGTCAGGGGGTCCGCTGCACCGAGTGCGGAGTCAAGTGCCACGAAAAGTGCAAAGACCTTCTCAACGCTGACTGCCTACAGAGTAAGTGTGTTTGGGAATAATCTAGAGTAGGAATCCGGACGGTCAAATCGAAATCCGGGACGCTTCCTATCATAATAGGCTTTGGGGCCTCCTCCTTTTCCCTATGGTCCTTTCCCATTCTTATGTCCTGTTTACCAATCAGCTTCGGACGGTTTAGAGCTCCTGCTCCTGCTACTATTGCTGAGAAAGACAGGGAGAATGGGCATCCAAGCAAGATTGTTTGGCTAACCGGATTCTATCATATTTAATGGACTTTTGGGGAAATGGGTTTCCAGTTCTGCACTCCCGGTTTCGCCCCAGTGCCAAAGCAGAATGGAAATGGACCTCTCCAAACTCATCCTATAGAGACTTTTCAAGTCTCAAGGATCGTTTTGTTTACAATTTACTTTTTATGTACAAAGAAGTAGTTGAAGCGAAACTGTTCCATCTTGTACATCCGCTCCGGATAAAAGGGGGAAGCCTTGGTAAAGTAACCTTTAAGACCCTGGGAATCACGTGTGGCGATACCCACGATCCGTGTAGGATTACACCATTCCACGAGAATGCTACCGCTGCTGGGGGATTTCCGATAGAATCTGCATGCTTCCGTGCCAAATACATCCGTCTCCGCCATGATAGACGGGATTTTTATTAGAATCTAGCTCGTGCCAAGGGGTATTTTACAATATTGGAAGAGAACAAGCCGTGCGGAAAAGATTATTAGTTGAAATATTGAAATGGTGCCAATCTAATGAATAATTCAATGGAAATAATAGGAGCTGCTGAGAAGAGTTCCAAGCACGGAGCTGAAGATAAGACGCAAATCATCATTACTGCCATGAAAGAGCGGATGAAGCAACGGGAACGCAACAAGCCAGAAATATTTGAACTTATCCGGTAACACAAATAATCTTTCTTTTTTATGTTTATTTTTTTAAAAGGATAAAAAAAAGTGGTGTGTGAAGAAACGAGGGAAAATTTATACTGTCATAAGCCGAAATGGGGAATGTATACAAAAGAAATCCATACTTGAAACTAAAATATGTAGGGCCATCTTTGGAGTTGAGGATCGCAGTCATAACGGTCACATGAAAGCTGTAAAGCAATCCGTTCTGGATGGAACGAGCAAATGGTCCGCCAAAATAGCCATTACAGGTCCGTCTTTTTTAACGCCAAAATAGCAACAAACAAATATTTTTTATATGTTGGTGAAAGTTTTCTTATTAAAAAAAAAAACTGGAAAAAATCAATGTGTTCGAATGCACTTGTTCAAACAATGTCCTGCTTTTTTTTTGTCCAACGTTTTCAAAGTTAAAGTTAAAAAAAAACAAAGAAAACGAGAATGTGGCCTAACGAGCGAACCCAAAAAAAATGATTTTCTCATTCTTCTCACACAAAAAGTTACGTCATGTCGTTGATTATTTTTCAAGAGTTTTGAACATCGTTAAGGGAGGTTCGCCCGTTAGCACGTACCTCTCTTCTCTATGTTTTTTTCCCATTTGGTGGCGGTAACCTTATAATTGTGTTACATGTTTTTTTTTATTCTTCTTTTTTTAACTGTTTCTCTAATCGATGTTTTTCAGCACTTTGTCGTCAGTCGATGTGCTTTGAACCCCATTTTTCCCACTTCTTCTATAATGTCGTTAATTTTCTTTCTTTAATTTGCGATGATGATATGGGTCTATATAAGATAGGATCGCGTCTTCTTAGAAAAAGAAAATCGATGTAAGATCTCTTTTGATCTTAGCGCTACAGCACACTCGTTCTATGTGATTAAATGTGGGATACATTCAATACTCTTCAAGATGATATCACATCAAAAAGATTTTGAGGGGAAAAAGGACCAAAAAAATCTCTTTTTTGATTGATTTGAAAGGATTTCACGGGCTTCCGTGCGTGAGCTCAATGGTGATTCCATTTTACAAAGTGAAGAGAAAAAAAACTCTTCAATGGGGAAAACTTGTGTTAACATTACTTTGTTCATTCTTCCTTTTTTTCTTTCTCTTTTACCCTTAAATGCGTGTAGCGTGATCTTTAATGTGGATCCCGACACGCACATAGACTCGATAGACCAGGCCGAATCGGCTGTCTTGGAGGGGACGGCCAATTGGTCCGCCAAAATTGCCGTCACAGGTATACCTTTGAAAAGCAACCAAAATCGATTCGCAAACATAGACGTAAAAAAAGAGTATAATTGAAATAGCTTAGCCCACCTATTACGCCTGATTTGATCATTATTATTCCTCATTTTCGACACATTTTTATTGATAGATTAGTTTCTTCTAAAATTCTTTAAATCAGCTTTTTGGTTTAAAAAAAAATCTCATCGCCCGATTTTTTTTAGCTTTAAATTTAGCTTTTAAACGTAGAACTCTTCTTTGTTGACATTTAATTAGACATCATTTAGAGACTTGACTCCCGCTCTCTCAGGAAGACGCATGTGTAAACATAATTTTATAGAGCTCCCGACCCTTTATAGGGTGTGTCCCAAGACACCAGATAATGCAACTTGGGTAGAGTACCGTAGCTGGCCTTCTAACGTCCTTCTTTTTCTGTTTGTTCAAGATATGGTAATATAATGGTATATACCTTCCTTCAAAGTTTTCCTGGTAGTCATAAGTGTTATATAAAGCCCTCTTTTTGAACCAACAAGAAACGCTCAGTGCTATTAAGGTCCACCTAGGAAAGAGGCGTAGTCCCGAACGGCCCCTTTTTTATACTCTGCAAGCAATAACTTCTTTTTTTCTTTTTTGGTCCGGGTTAGGTTACAGTATATGTATATGTGCCAACCAGAATGGATACCGTAGTAAATACCATTTTACAGAACCCTTTTTCCCGTAAATTCATCAAAGTTTTAAATTGAAGTAGTCTAAAGGCATCAATAATAACTAAGATGGAATAGAGATGCGTTCCATTTCACCTTTCTCATCCGCTAAAACATTCATGTGCAGCTTGTGTTGCCCTTATGGATCAATATCCTACACATTTTTGAGGGCCCCAGCAGCGCGACCGCTCTCCTTCTAAAGTAACAAGTAGCCAGCTCTAGAATAATCAAGGAAGAGATGGAAACTGATCCTCCTACTTGGACTTTAGGTCTCGAAAACTTGGGATGGGACACCATTATGGAACCAGCCCAATTCATCTTTTCAATTCTAGAATAAACTTCTTCATGGGATTGTATAGATTTATGAGCTTACAACTCCTTCTATAAAAGAGCAGTTTCTAAGCATTTGAAAATTAGAATCAACTGTCTATAGTTTTAGCGTAATATAGCATTCGGAACTTCCTATGAAGTTCCTAGGTGAAAACGAGAAAGAAATACGTACCACGCCCTTTATATATTACATTATCGATTAGTTTCACAAGCTAAAAGAGTTCCTTTTCTTATTTCCTCAGCTATATATTTTATAAGATTCTTCTTGTGTATGTACGTCACGTTTGCAAGTAGATTTCTGTAGCATTGCACGACTGTTGGAAATAGAAAGTAACAAACAATTATAGACGTCTAATTTCTATTCTGACTCGGAAGAGATCCTTGCACTATTGCTTGGTTATGTATTGCTTGCTCACTGCTTCTCTACCGTAGTAGACTTAATTGCAAAGTGGATAATGGTCACCACTCAATCTGCGCTTTTTTATTTTTTGTTTCTCTGCACGGATGGGGTTCGCATCTTTTATGATGATTACACTTTGAGTTTATTGCAAAGACTTGTAACATTTGTACTCTCTCTATTTCTGGGAAACATCAGTGATCTGCGCTCAAGGTTTGATTGCAAAGGACAAGAGCGGTACGTCTGATCCCTATGTAACTGTTCAAGTTGGCAAAGTGAAAAAGCGGACGAGAACGATGCCACAAGAGTTGAATCCCATTTGGAACGAGCGCTTCTACTTGTGAGTATTACCCGTTTCTATATGAACGAGTTCTGCTCAAATTGATTTGATTATATTTGCGTGAACAGCGAGTGCCATAATTCGTCGGATCGTATCAAAGTTCGTGTTTGGGACGAGGATAACGATTTCAAATCAAAAATGAGGCAGAAGTTTACGCGGGAATCGGATGATTTCCTCGGACAGACCATCATTGAAGTGAGTTACCAAGCATTTGGTGTTGAATTCAATCAGTGAAACTCTGTTTTAACAGGTGCGAACGCTATCTGGTGAGATGGATGTCTGGTACAACTTAGAAAAGCGGACTGACAAGTCGGCCGTCTCTGGTGCTATTCGACTCCACATCAGTGTCGAAATTAAAGGAGAAGAAAAGGTCGGCGCAGCCTAATAGTTCATTAAATTTTAATTATACTAATATAATTATACAATAATTTTAGGTGGCGCCTTATCACGTCCAGTACACTTGCCTCCATGAGAACTTGTTCCACTATCTGTCGGAGCAAGTGCACCATGGTGGTGTGAAGCTGCCCGTCGCGACCAAAGGGGACGAGAGCTGGAAGATCTACTTTGAAGAACCTTCTCAAGAACTTGTCGAGGAATTTGCAATGCGCTTCGGAATAGAGCCCATTTACCAAGCTATGACCCACTTCCACTGCCTCTCTACCAAGTACCTGTGCCCGGGCGTGCCCGCCGTTATGAGCACTCTCCTGGCCAACATAAACGCCTTTTATGCTCACACGACGGCCTCGACGGCTGTTTCTGCTTCGGATCGATTCGCCGCTTCCAATTTCGGGGTAATCATTAAAGATCTATATACTTCAATTAGTCCTAACTATGCTAGATCCTATTTAGTCTGCTTTGTATCAAGAAGGATCGCCAGCTGATCCTTTTTTTCTGTGTAAAAGGATTAGTAATTAGATTTGTGCTATTTAAGCAATTTGCGGTCCTATTTCTTTGCTGTCATAAAAAATCATTATCGCGAGATCCATCTTTGATGGTAGAAGCTGTTTGTCGCTGAGGGTTATAAAACGAGCCGTTAGACACACCACTAAAAATACCCTTTAGATGATTATATGGAATGGCAACACTGCTCAAATTGCCAAAAGGGGCAGCCATATTACACTTAAAACCACATTACTATTTAACTTTCCATTTGCAAAGATCAACTTAAAAAGAAAGTGCGCAGTAGTACCATATCTTTTCCTATCCAACTCTTCTCCCCATCCCGAATTAATGAACGACGTCTCGACTCGAGATTAACTTGTTGAATTATGCACCAAGAGAGTGCAGGGAGTTTCGTAAAAGAAGGGAGAAGAAAAAAATTCCTTTAAAACAAGTTTTCTCTCTTCTTTTCATCATCAATCTTGATGTAGCTTCATAGCTTTCAATTTAAAAGAAAAATCACTTACTTAGTTATCATGAGTTGTGTTAGTGACATGTTTTTTACTAATAGATCATAGACTCACGCAGTGCATACTTTATATTCTTTCCTTTCTTATTATTATTACAGAAAGAAAAGTTCGTCAAACTTTTGGACCAGTTGCACAACTCTCTAAGGATCGACTTATCAATGTACCGAAACAACTTCCCAGCTTCGTCCCAAGAGAAGTTGATGGACCTCAAGTCTACCGTCGATCTACTCACTTCAATCACGTTCTTCCGCATGAAGGTAAATGAGAGCAGAGACATTCATATAATCGCAGTTCGGTAGGGTGCGCGACGGGCGCCCTATTACTACTCCCGCGTTGCAGCGATCGATACTCTTCGTCCGCCTTCGTTCACCAGCAGTCCTTCTTCTCAATATACATATACAGAAGTCTAGGGGAAGCTTTAAATGCATGTACATAAATACAAGCGCCTTCTACATTATTCATCAGAAGAAGGACTTGATCTGATCAAAAAGTAGTGCTAGCTCTGTTATTCACAAAGGGATTCACTGTTCCAGCTACGTCCATCCTTGTTTCCTCGAATCCTCTACTTTAGTGCGCAGAACAAAGTTGTATAGATCTAATTGACCAAATCAAAAATCCCACCTTAGAGGGTACACTTCCCAATTTTTTTTTTTTAATATGAAGAACGAACCAAGAGGAACACAGATTTTGATGGGTGGTGGATCCCAATTTAAAATGTGGTATAGCATTTGCGTTTATACATTCCAAGAAGGCTTTGAAGTGAAGAGATCTTGGTTCATGGGAATTCCATTCGATTACGTGAAGACTGCTTTGCGTAATTGAAGGAAGCAAGTTGAATGGCACACGCTGCATCAACTTGGGAAATCTCGTCATTCCATTTTTCAATCTAAAAATTTCATTTTATCATATAAAAAAAAGAGCAAAATCTTCTTTCCTGTGATCCTTAAAATGTAGTACTTTCGTTTCCTAGACGCAGAATACCAGCTTCCTTATAACTATACATTTATTTTTCCCTTTCTTTTCCTACATCAAACAATAGTATAAAGCCTAGTAATAAAAGGGGCACGATTTCTTTTTATTAACGCTGTTGTTGGTTTTGGGGTCATAATGATAATAAAACAGGTCCAGGAATTGAGTTCACCACCAAGGGCTAGTACGGTGGTAAAGGATTGCGCCACGGCTTGCCTCAAATCCACTTACCAATTCTTATTTGAAAACTGCTATGAGCTCTACGCTCGAGAGTACCAGGTATAAGTTTACCACTTTTCAGAAATACATGTTCTAAAATAAAATATTATTATCCAGGCTGATCCTGGTGAGGCGAAGCGGGATCCTGACGATCACGGCCCGCGGTTGGATAGTGTGGACTTTTGGCACAAACTGATCGCTCTGATTGTTTCCGTCATTGAAGAGGACAAGAACAGCTACGCTCCAGTCCTCAACCAGTTCCCTCAAGAGTTGAATATTGGCCAGGTTCCAAAATTTTGTTCCCTATTCACAGAAGAGTTTTTTTTAATAAATAATTTTATTTGTCATTAAATGTTTCCAGCTCTCTGCATACACGATGTGGACTCAGTTCGCCGTAGACATGAAGTATGCCCTGGAGGAACACGAGCAGCAAAGGCTCTGCAAATCTTCGGCATACATGAACTTGCATTTCAAAGTTAAGTGGTTGTACAATCATTACGTCAAGGATCTGCCTCAGTACAAGGGAGCCGTTCCGGAATATCCAGCGTAAGTCATCACATTTTATCGTTTTCTGTTCATTGAAATGAGTTTTCTCTCTTTTTTTCCCAGGTGGTTCGAGCCTTTTGTAATGCAATGGTTGAACGAGAACGATGATGTCTCTTTGGAATATCTCCACGGTGCCTTCAAGCGGGACAAATCAGACGGGGTAATTTCATTTTTTAAAACAAAAGAGAGATCTCTAATAAATTTATTTTCACTTGAATTTGCAGTTCCAACGTAGCAGTGAGCACACTCTTTTCTCCAACTCGGTAGTAGACATCTTCACTCAACTCGCTCAGTGCTTCGATGTTGTGTCAAAATTGGAATGTCCCGATCCTGAAATCTGGAAGAGATACATGAAGCGTTTCGCAAAGACAATCGTCAAAGTTTTGCTCGCCTACGCCGATACGGCAAAGAAAGAATTCCCACTTCTTGTCAAAGATGAAAGAAATGTAATATAAGATTGAATGCTTAAAGGTTTACATTTATATGCTAATGTGATATCGATCGCAGGCTTGCACGTTGATGAACAACATTCAACAACTTCGAGTTCAGCTGGAGAAGCTGTTTGAACAAATGGGAGGCTCCAAACTGGAAGAGGATGCTGCAAACATTTTGAATGAACTCCAACAATCGCTCAACAACGTCTTGGACGAGTTGGCTACCATGTTCGCAAAGAGGTATAAAGGATGGCGGGGTCAATCGGCCATATCTGAACATGTCATAACTTAAGAACCGTATATATATAGAAGGAGGCGAGAATGGGTTTTGTGACCCCCAGTAGGTTTTTTTTTTAACTTGCAGGGGTCTTATGTAAAGATCAATACTAAAGACGCCATCTCGCAGTAGCGGTAGTAAACACTCTTTCTTTTTAACATATTCCAGCTTGGAGCCAAAGATTACGGTGAGTGTAAGAGAAGTAGGCGACTTGCTCTCTCACATCAAAGGTGGCGGGCAGATCCAACCTTCTCAGCGAAATGCCGTCACAACGGAAGCGGACGACTCTCTTAAACCTCTTATGGACCTCCTCGATGGTATCTTTCTTCTATTTTTTTTCTCCCCGTTTTTATTTTATTTTTTATTGATTATTTAATATTGTAGGATCTTTGTCTCTGTACGCTGAATCCTGTGAGAAAGCTGTCGTCAAGCGTCTTCTTAAAGAACTCTGGAAGATTGTAATGCACACCATGGAGAAGACTATCGTCCTCCCACCTATGACGGACAAGAGCGTAATTTTATACCAATTAAAATTCGTGTGATATAAATATTCTATTAAGAATTCTTTTTATAGATGATACTGAAGAATTTGACAGATAATGCCAAAAATCTAGCGGCTAACGCTAAGATTGAGGATATGTCACGGCTCTTCAAGAACAGCGTCGCCGGGAAACAGGACGTCAAGAGCGCACTCAGCGGTGTCATGGTAAACATACATTTCTTTTAATGGTTGTATAATCTATGAGGGATTCATGTTTCAACTTAATTGTAGCAGGAATTCGAGAAGAACTTGACTCCGAAACAATGCGCAGTATTGGACGTTGCTTTGGATACCATTAAGCAGTACTTCCATGCGGGTGGGAGTGGCCTCAAGAAGACCTTTTTGGAGAAGTCACCCGAGCTGCAATCATTGCGCTATGCCCTCTCTTTGTACACTCAGACAACGGATACCCTCATCAAAACGTTTGTCACGACGCAAACGAATCAAGGTAATAATAATGCTTATGATAAAATAACTAATTGGGAGTTTCAGAATATTTTTCGGTCTTTTGACTTTATAAGTTTGTTAACAAGAGGCTCTATAATGAGATTGAACATTTTAGTTATTGTCTAATTAAGAAAAAGAAAGCTTGTTTTTTTTTAAACGCATTTTACCAACAAAAAACCTTTAAAAGTTCCCATCACAAACGCCAAAGCCGAATGGAGGAAAGCTCCACCGCCGCCTCCAAAGACGGTGCCGCAGGAACCAACAGAAGAATCAACGGAGTTAGGAGAAGAAGATGAGGAAGATGACGGAACATCTGAAGATGTGGACCACCAGTCCAAATCTAAAAAGAAATTGAGCAAATTAAAACAATCAGGGCAAGGTATTTCTTCGTCGAGAGCGAACGGTCACAAGCTTCATAAAAAAAAAAGTTCTCCTGGAAAATGTTTTTTTAGTCGCTTTGTATTGATCCAGCTGGGACCTACTGTTTATAGGAGCCAATAAGAGGCCATTCTAGAGCATTTAGATTACAGTTTTAGTCGCTATATAGTCAGCTATTAGTGTAGATTATAAATCGAATTTGTATATGTATTCAGGTAGTTGGATGACACAGCATAACAACTTTTCATATATTCCACATTGACGTGTTTTTGTTTTGTGTTTCTATTTTGTTCAACTATAGAATTACCGAGCGTGGAAGAAGGCAGCGTGGGTGAAGTGAGTGTTCAAGTCGATCTGTTCACTCATCCGGGCACAGGGGAGCACAAAGTTACCGTCAAAGGTTGGTAGTGTATAATGCATGTGACCGGCTTCACGAGTTTCTACCCCCTTTACTTAACTTAATTAAACTTGGAGTGACGCAGACTAATCCCAAAGTGTCACATGGTACTCGTTAGTGTATTCAATTCCCTCTGGTCAAAGTCGAATGCTATAATGACCTCTATAAATAGATTATTCCATAAATACAAACTTACAAACTTCTTTTTTTCTATATTTGAAAATAAAATAGTGGTCGCTGCCAACGACCTCAAGTGGCCTGTGCAGTCGGGTATGTTCCGAGCCTTCGTTGAAACGAATTTGATCGGCCCTCACCTGGCAGACAAGAAGCGAAAGTTTGCCACCAAATCAAAGTCCAACACCTGGTCGCCCAAGTACAACGAAAGTTTCAACTTGTAAGTCACATCTGATTTCTGTTTCACGTGCACTGCGTCATCCGATATCAATTATATGTAGCACAAGAGCGTGATGACAAAAAAAAATGTTGCTATGATACGAGCATCTTACTGTGAAGCTTGCACACTCTATCCACCCTTATTAGCCATTTTTTTCAAATCTGCTTTTTATGCAAGACAAATGCTGCTCCTTAATGACAAGTTTTATGTAGAAAATGCACCATGTTTCAACGCTCTATACGAGTAATGTAACTTTTTCACGTCAACTGTTTTACATGTCGAATGTAAAGGTACTTATTTAAAAGGGCTCAACCGTGAAGTGCTTCATTATGAAGAATTTGTAATTATAATGTTATATTTCTCGTGTAATTTTTACAGTGTCATCGGAAACGAGGAAACCCTAGAGTCATTTGAGCTCCACATCTGTGTTAAGGACTACTGTTTTGCCCGGGACGATCGACTTGTCGGTGTCGCTGTCATGCAGCTCAAGGATATCGTAGAACAGGTCTTTCAACTTTACATAATCAAGATGGTTCCAATTAAATAAGTAGGACGACCCCGATCTGTATGATCCTTTCATGTATTCAACTTTTCCTTCAAGTCTGCTTATTTTATCTTTTTTAACATTCATTTAATTTCTTCTGGTTCATTTTAACGATCTGACAAAGTTTTAGAACCAAAAGTTCTCCGCTTCATTAAAACCGCATACAGCGTGAATTTTCGGAATCATTAAGATCTTTGTGTTGTTCATCAAGTTCACTCGCTTTGAATATCCACCGGCGATGCGCTACCTTTCGTTTTAATTATGTATATTCAGTTAACTCTTTGCATTCATAATCATAGGGTTCGTGCGCATGCTGGCTGGCGTTAGGCAAACGCTGTCACATGGACGAGACGGGCTGGACGATCCTGCGGATCCTTTCTCAACGGACTAGCAATGACGAAGTGGCGCGCGAATTTGTCAAAATGAAATCAGATGTACGACCAGATGACGCCACCGTCCAGTCCTATTAAATCTGAATTGAAATTCATCACGTCTTCCATGAAGCCATGATTTTAAAAAAAAAACCAAAAAGAAAGAAAAATATTATATTATGTTAGATGGCGGGACCAAAGCCACCTAAGAAAACACAATTTTAAGAGAGAGATCATCATCATCATCAACAACGTCCACGTTTTTGTTTTATATATTATTATGTGTTACGTACTCCCCATTCACATACGTGTGGTGTTGTTTCTTTTAGTTTTTAGTTTTCTTTTCTCCCGCGTGAATGTGTGCCTTTTTCACTTGGAAAGATATAATTCAGTTGTCGATTGGTTTAAAAACAAGAAGTGATTCTTGATTAGAAGAGCACCTTGCGGTGCACACACTTTCCGGCGTGAATACATCATCAATGTTTTCTCCTTATTCCTTCTATACACAGTTCTTGAGAGACAAACTATATGATGCTGCTGTACATCTCTTTCATCCATATCATGTTTTCCCTTTTCCCTGATGTTGTTCCTTCTCTTTTCTTGTTAACAAGGAGAGAGATGAAATTCCAAGTGTCTTCTATTATCGTCGTTATAATTGGTAACACACCCACAAATCTGCGCATGGCACAAAAATCCTAAACAAGACAGAAAAGATGGCATCCCGTGTTTGTAAATATTTTCAGCACACGTCATCACATCAGCGTCACCTCATCACATCAAAACACAGCCATCGTCAATCGGCATTCACCATTATTTAACAAAGAAAAAGATCCTTGTTTTTATTTCCTATATTGCTTAAATGTTGTGTGATTTTTCTTTCTCTCAAAATCTAAAGCCAATCATCTTTCTATCTCTCTATCTCTCTTCTGCGCCCTCTTCTTCCTTTTCCAATCGCTGTAATTATCACATCTGGTCATAATAAATGACTCCATTTTCAACCTGAAAGAGATTGAGAAGGTTGTTATAGATGGTGATCAATATAACGTGTTGACTAGACTTAGATCACATCAACTCTTTCATCTATATTGAAATACTTTAATTCAAGTTGAATCTGTAGTGGGTGGTTTCTTTCATATTGTGTAATGACCAAAGAATTCTTTAGCCCTTCATTTAAAAGTATTAGGATTGGTTTCTGAAGGGCCTTTGGCTATAAGCATAGTTTTTAAAAAGGTCAAAGAATAAGAGTTTCTTTGGGTGAGCGGAAGTTAAAGGAAACAATAGATGTGTACTGAGACTAGCTATACTGAAAAAACGAAAACAAATTGATGTAGAGCTATCGTTGTTACATACAGACACGTGCAATATCTTATCCGTATATACAGGTTGAAACTGTCATTAAACGTCAAATATCCGGTAACAAGAGGAAATGTATCACATTTCCCACTGCGGGGCTTCTCTAAATTGCGTTGGGATATCGTAACCATATAAACTATCAATTACGTTCATTCATACAGCCACTGGCAACAAGATGGCATCGACCCATACACAAAAACTTTTTTTTCAAAAATAAAATATTTGTTAGTTTACATTTTATGTACCTTATTTGTCATATAAGAACATAGTCCCATTTAAAGTATGCTGGGCACCTGGGCCATGTAACGATACGATTTTAGAATTTTCGTGCACTCAAACGTGCCCGAGGATTATCCACATATTTTTGAATGAAAAGAGTACGTGGGCTTCGGTATTTGTCCATGACGCGTGCTATTGTTTTTAAATTCATAAATAGGCTGCCTACGCGCAGAAAGTATGGCGTCTTCCTTTCCTATGATAGAAAATGTACCAGAACAGGAAAGTTTTAAACCTTAATAACTCTATTATATGCCTGGAACACATCAGAGCACGACATATTTGTAAGCGGCTTACTTGAGAGTTTGACAGCACATTACCCTTGCAAGAGACCCGTCAAGGGGCGTAGAGAACTTAAAAGAAATAGGCCAGGAAAAAAAAGTTTTCCTTGTACCCATTTAATAATTTATTCCATTATTATAAGTCAACAAATTGTCAGGATTTCTAACTACTTTTAAATAATGAACATGTGGGAGCCTTTATAGGTACAGTACATAACACTAATGCAAGTAAAACCTGACGAGCTTTAGAATAGTAGAAGTAGAGCTGGAGAGTATATTGTTTGATAAACATTGTATCGGAAGTGCTGTAATGTTCTTATACGATGTTGGTGGATAAACTTAGATACTGTTGGTTGGTACTTAAAGTGAGCTAAGATATTACTCTCGATAATAAGCCAGATGACATCACTGATCGGTGGTCTCAGGTACTCTGCCGTCAGGTGTACTGTATTAAGAGCAAGATTAATGCATGGTTGCCATAATTACATAAACACTACAAAGTGCCATCAGTAATTTTTTTAACGCCTTCCTACCGTTGATTAATGAAGAAAATGGGGACGTCATTCAGGATCGACTGGATGCTGTCCGTCCGGATGGTATAATCCATCTGTTGATGCTAATTTCCGCCAGTCCGTGTAAAGACAAAAGCCATCCGCTTGTGGCAGTACTGAGTAAGATTTGCTTTTATATAAATATACTGCTTCTAATCAGTATTTATAACCACAGTATGTAAACTTGTTTGGGTGCATCAGGATGAATTTATACCGAACTAATTGATGGAAAACTGTTTTCATTGCATGGTTTCTGTTTCCATAAACTTCTCCATCTGGGAAAGCAAATCTTCAAAAACAATAAACACCCCCACTTTCAACGAGTTTATGTCCCTCTTTCATTTTTGAAAGCTCTAGTTTTACTTTGGATATACTCTCCTAATACACTCTCATTAATAATCACTCTCGCAATAAGAGCTTCTGCATAAATAATTTTCCTTAATGTAGAGTTTCTCACGAAAATTAAAAGTCTGATCTCTTTAAATTCTTAAACAGCATGGAATCGTTTACGTAAAGTAGCATCATTAACAGCTTTTTTTACATTTACATTCCACGTCGACCTCTATAAGAAGGAGTAGGTTACTAATACACTTTTGATTAAAGCGTTGACCTTTTAAACACACAGAAATCCTATAATTTCTGCATGATGCTGTCCGCCAAGCACTTCCCGATTGCGTAGAATCATGGGACATACTACATCTGCACGCTGGTTCTCATTCGTACTGTATCATATCCTATGTCCCATATAGTTTTCGTAAAGGTTATATACAGGTGGGCGATTTGGAAGAAGACATCCCTAGAGGAAATTAGAGGGGCTATTCAACAGCTGTTTATGTCCATCCCTAACGGAAGTTATATTACCATAGCAAAACTATTCCCTCGCATCACTTCGAGAATATTTCATTAAACTGCTGTATAAGATTATTCTGGGTCCAAAGGGTTCGCAACATGCTAGAAGTGGTATATCTTATTCTTGTCTGTAACGCAGGATTGATAGATGTAGTATGAAGTATTATAAACGCAGAATGAAAGACGCATAAAACACCTTTTCATGTCGTGTAATGAACTTTTTTTTATTACTGATGCTGCATCTCTGTACCCAACACCAATTGGTCGTCAGGGCTCGATCGATCCTTAGAGACTGCTGCGCTGTATTTCTCGTAAGAAAAAGGGTAAAAAAATTCCTATTTCCATTTCACGAAGCAATAACCTAGCTGTACCACTATATTCTTCGTCTCGGAGGAATATATGTATGTAATAATAATTGCTTTGATGTGATCAAAAGATTGGGGACGTCCATGTTGACTTTGCTTGCTTGTTACTTGCTATTGCTGCCTATAAAAAGGAAGTATATGTAGACCTAATGCTGCGTAGGAGAGTCTGAGAGTGACTGCTGCAATCGTTTTAACCTGTGACATTCAATTTTCGTTTGAAGGGCTATTTCTTTAGGACCGTTGAAAAGTTGTGACAGCAGCAGTGGACGGCGGAAGTCAATCATGTTTCTTTTTATAGATCTTTAATACCGAGTAGTAGACTAAAAAAAATACTTAAATACTGATGTTATTCAATATTAATGTATTTATTCCACACTGTATAGAATTTCGGTTGCCTTTTTTCATTTAGCGTTTTTATCCAGATTAATCGAATTAAAGTTGGGAATTTTGATCGTTAATAATGAAGGGTACAAGTATCATCTAGAAGGCGATGCAGGTTCAATAGTTAATTTTATGCAAAGCTTCTTTATTGATTTTGCAGTCAACGTTGTTTTTTACGTGAAAAATGATTCTATTCATTGAAGAGATAGAGGTATTACAGCTAATAACATAATTCAGAAGTAAATTCTTTGGATTAGAACCGTTTAGAACGTAAATTAATCCACTTACAATAATCCTTTTCCTCAAAGTTCAATACCATAAGGATCTTATGACATAGCTTAGTATAAAAGTATTCAATAAACTACGATTTAGTTGATCAAAAAAATTCATCTGACCAAAAGCTTCCTTATAATGTGATACGGCGCTACATTCCCGCATGTTGGCTTTCTTGACGTGAGTGATGATCTACCGTATAGTATTGTACGGTATAGAACCACCACCAGCCTGCTGTTGGAAAGTAATACCAATCATTGAACTTATAACTTCTAGTGGTTCTTATACTTTTAAAGTGAATAATGATGATGAAACTTTCCTGGTTTTCTAAGAGCACCACACAGCAGCAGCAGCAAATCCCACGTCACCCATTAAAGGTTTTGAAAAGTTTCCGCCACAATATAATATAGCCTTTATTACGCCCTTTAAACTTCATACTCATTATAAAATCTAGCTATATGCATTGTAATTGTATTCTAATTAACTTTTTTTATATGACGCCGACAAATTTTCGTCTGTTATTACATTTTTTGTTGGTTATCATGACATACGGTACTTCCAAACACAACATTTTTTAATAGAATGAAATTCTGTGTTATTTATCCCGGGCTGTAATATAAAGAAAATAAAGTTATTCTTTAGGAACTATCCTGGTTTTAGAGTAAAAATTTTGCGTTAAGATGCTAAGTAACATAGTCAACATTACGTCATCAGCCCATTATGGTTTTATCCGATAATGTTTCACTCTTAAATGAAAATTAAAAAACCGACTGTAAAACCTAAAAAGTTTAAGATTTAGATTTACTTGTGCCGTTTTGCTGTCAAGTTTATTACCGATACATATGTTCAAGTACAAAGGGGTATCTATGCTGCACCTAACGAGCTAAAAGTTGTACCGCATATATGAATAGATCCATGCAGTACATTAAATTTCAGTAGTTAAAGGTAAGAGAAACAATAAGTTTCGATACGGCTGGAGATGAATAGGTACACAAAGGAAAGTTGGCTGAAAATAAATTTAACCATTATGTTTCCAGCATCAATGTCAAAGGGTTCGTTTCATTATTGATGAGCATATCTTTAAAGGTATGCTCAAGTAATGATATGCATGAGGGCACGTGCAGTATGGCATTATAGGTATGACGCATCAAAGAAAACTTAATTATGTTAAATTTCTAATATAGCTTTATACTTGCAGGCTACACGTTCTTATAACTTAAAATGCTAATGGCATGTACGTGAGCTCTGAATAACCGTAATAATGCTATTATCCCTCTAATTTTAGACTTTTTACCGTTCATTCCCGTTTTCTGCATGAAAAAATATGTAATCAAAACGATAACGAGTATAGAACTGTATGCGCTTGTGAGGAATAAGCGTGTAGCGATAGTGTATTTGTCTCAATAAATAACAACATTGGACTACTGAATAAGTAGATGCTGCCTTTTATTTCATTATTTTTTCTTCCTGGCTACATCATTTTCTTGTTTTTTGACAATAATGATCCGGGTTTTACAATAGTACATATAGCAAGAGGAGCATTGGCTTTGAAATAATACTATTATAACATGGGAAAGAAACAAAAATGAATGACAAAAAAGCAGGAGAAGAAAAATAAATCAAATACGGAGCTTCCATTATATTTCATCGCTATATGATATTAAGAATTACATGGTATATCATAGGTAATAAGTCAAAAGAATGATACACGATACCGCTTTCCCCTTATTATAATAATTCTTAAAACCCTCTTCTTATTTTTCAATCTTGCTGCTGCTCCTCCTGCTGCTGTTGTTGCTGCTGCTCGAGGGAAGAAATCATCTCTGAAGATGTCACCTGACCGTCTCCGTTGTGATCCAAAAGATGTTCTACAAGGTAGCGCATCACGGATGGTTTCGTTTGAAGGTATTGCACCAGCCAATCAACAGGGAAACTGAATTGTAACGAATAAGATTATGCATAAAATCCCTTGTTTTCTCCTTAATTCAATTAGATCTCATAAAATTACAAGAATGATGTTAAAAAGGACGCTTTTAGCTCCAAGTATAATATTGATATAGAATTTTTTAAGAGCACATCAAAGTAGTTCGTTTTCGATATGGAATGACAAAGTTATAGAATTACGTGGTGGGATCGTTGTTGTTGCTCTCCATCAAATCGGTAGGGTCAATTTCTGCGACCATCAAAGCAGGTGGATGCGACGCCCTTTTACCGAATCCAATGGCTGTTGAGAGGTATCTATTTTGAATGGCGTCGGTTGATGAAGACCTTTTACCAAAGCCCCGAGCCGTTGAGAGCTCGAAATTCTTGAAACCGCGTCGACTTCGGAAATCCCGCTGATTATTATTGGCTGATGCAGGGTACTCGGCTGCTCCGTTCATCGCGCTCAGTGCTCCTCCATGGACGCGTGGATAAGGGGCCGCATAAGTTGTCGAGGACGTCATCATTAAGCTGACTAAGCTAGCCAGTACGGTCAGGAGAAACACGCCCCCACTATTCATCTATAAAGAATAAAGAACAAAAAGATGTTATTATTAATGATGAATTAGAAAAATAATGAGATTCATTCGGTTGCGAATTGTTAACTGAAGTGGAGAAGATAGAAATGAGTTTCAGCTACTTGTGATCTCGGGCTCTTCGCATAGATTTCTTTGTATTTGTGTGATCTCTCCCATTAACAAATCATGGTAAACGAATGGCTTTTTTCATTTTAAAATGTTACTGTCCCAAGTTCATCGTCCCAAAACTTTTCAACGTGAATCAAAAAGCGGTAGCTTCCTATTTTACATAACCTGATTTTTTTCCAATCTAACGAACTGTAACAATACGTAGGAGGCTGTGATGATGACGTTAATAGAGTACATGAGGTAAAAAAGTAATAATCAGATGCTAGCTAATGCCTAATAACTTTCTTTTTGAATTTTCCACTTTTATATCTTTTACTGTATTGATTAATAGCCGTAACGTATTCGACAGTTCCACGAAAAATATTGTTTTTTGATTCCGGCATCTATAAATAACGGAAATCCTTGATAATCGTCGTCACCTTGACTCGATTGAACGGACCTTAGCCCTATGAGTGGTTGCTGTGCTCGCCCTCGCACTTAATTTGATTACGTCTGCGCTAGAGTAATTGCATGCAGTACACTTTTCTTTCATTTTTATTTTGTTTGTGTTTGTTAATAACCAAAAGTTATAGTTGCTATATTGAAACCCCAGATGATTTAACAGTCTGAATCTCTTTATATTTTTTTTAGGAGAATCCGATATGTTGAATTATTCTTTTCGATTCTTTTTAAAGCAAATTTGTCCGAAACTGATAAAAAAAACTCTGCCTAATTTAATTACATGAATTCATAATGCCTTTCATAAACAAGTTCATGGAATGCAACTATTTTCTAATTAATTGTAGTAAATCGTACCTTCAAGGATATAGGTCGAAGATCCTTAGAACCCGTCCAAAAGAATATGTTTACTGTATAACCTTTTAGTCTCGAAATCGATGAAAACCAGTCACTCAAGATAATATCGTTTCTGTCGGAAAACCACTGCGCTCGAAACTACGACTTATAATGAACCGGTCGGTGTGGTGGCGATGAAAGTTGTGTCGGCCGCTCGTCGATCCTGCGCCCGTATTATAGTCATCCAGCACGCTCAGGACGGCGCACAAGACGGAAGTTGTTTCCAGCATCCCCTTTTCCGGCGTATCCGCTGTGACCAATCACGGAGCGCTCGCCCACTTTCCCGCCTTGCCATAACGGGCACTGGGGAAGCAAGAGCTCCTCCCAGTGGTGCTCCACCGGCCCCTCGTCGTCTTGACGTCATATATAGGCTTCTACACCTAAACGAGAACAATTTCAGACTAAATCTGATGTAATGCAATAGGAATAATAAAAAGTTTAGTTGGCTGAGGGAGAAAAATTCAATTTCCTTTTGTGAGATCTTCTGTCATTTTGATTGATTCTTTAGATCGTCTTTTGAAGATTTAATTTTTTTTAAAGTAACTGAAACTGAATATATTTTCTGATGTAGATCGATAAGAGGCAAGGAACATATTTATATTTGATGAAATAACAAGTGATGATGAGAATAGCTTTCTTCGTACACCCACCATACAAGATATACATGGTGTTCTAAAAACTCTATATATACAATACATTGCAAGCTTAAGTAGCTTTCAATTTAAAGCCCTATCAGAAAAAAAAAATTTCTTCGAGGTTATTTTAGGAGACTTTCCACTATCGTACTCCGTTTGATATGATGGATTAGGCTTTGTGTCGCCTTATGGTGTCAAGACTTGAACCATCACTTGTATGAGCGTCCCGAGAGGCCGAGAGTAAGATAGGATTTCTGCTGAATTTTGTCATAGTTACCGTAACTCAACGTGAAGCTCGTGTAGTGTAGGTACTAAAATTCTCGAATATGCGTATAGCAGGTTACATCAGTATGAAAGCGCACAGAACTTTCCACGGGGACGATGGTAGGAGATATTCCTAAAGGGTTCACCATGACAACAATAATCAACGTCAGTAAATATAATGAGGGGCTACTTTCAATGATATTCGAATAAAGCTATATTTCTCATGAACACACCCAATTATATGTCACAATTAAGTTTCCTTGAACAAATAAGAGTTTACGTAAGTTATCGTAGAAAATGAACTCTCAAAAGAGACAAGTTGTTAAAATAATAATATGATAATATATAAAATAGTGCCAAATCTTTATCTAAAAAGTTTATGAAAAAAAAATAATGCATCCTGGTAACTATTTTATGGTTATCTCTCCTTTATATACGTTAGTTTGTGCAATAACTTAAATGGCAACGAAACGTGGGGATAAAATAATTCAATAATTAAATTATATTTTCTAGTCGCTTCATTGTCATTCACCATGGAAAGGTGTCTTTTTACTGCGGATACTTAGATTATTTCATTTCCAACCCTTTCGTCAGTAGGCACTATACAGTCTAGAATACATGTAACTAACAATTTTCCTGGAGTAGCCTTTAGTGTATTACACCTTCCCATTCAATGTGATAATCTAATAATGGTACCGTTAAAGGGCGGCTTAATATGGCGTTACTTGAAATCATTAATTCACGTCTGTTTACTAGCATGCTTTCGATGATGACCTGCTTATGCATATCGTAAAAGCAGTACGTCCGTCCGAATGATTTAATCGATATGGACACCGCCCAACCTCTTGGTTATGTTTTCCCACATCATACATTTACATCATTAATGTACAAGTTGTTCAATAATCACCAAGTTTCTAAGTACCTCGATGCTCAATGAAACTCAGCATCAGAGTAACTAGATGCCCATCGTCTGGAGGCTGAATCATGGAAAACCAGCTAAGTGATAGAACATTAATAAAAAACAAATATGTATAATGAAGCACTCCCCGCTGTTGAAATGACTGCAGGAAGTACATCATTGGAACTCGAATGGTTACAGTACTAGGTAATGTTTAATTGGTTGACCTTCTTCGTTGGCTTCCAGCAATTCAAGCAATTAAATTTATACTAATATGAAGAGATAACTCGTATTTGACATTAAGAGATAATGTTGTTGGCACACGTTTCATGTTATAGTTACAAATAAGACTCGAGGGATCATTCACATTAATATGGAAATGGGCACCATCTTGTTTCAAGAACCTCTAACACGTGGCGGTAATTAAAAGAATAAGTCGGATGATCTTTTCAAACAGATGAATTCAAATGATATCACAAGTGGTAGATATATTTCAAATATTTTTTATTTCGAGTAATAAAAGAATAATTGAATGCAAAAAAAAAAAAATAAAAAAAAAAATGGTAGGGTTTAAAAAGCAGAAACGGCAGAAGCAGAAACCTATGCCTAAAAAGCAGAAATTATGCGACAGAAACAGGGTCTTAAAAGGCATAAGGCGGATTCGGCAGAAATTCTTATTTTTCATTATTTTCTTTACATTAACGGACCGAACCAATACCGTGTACTTGGACTTAGGGTGAAATTGGCTGACCTCGTTAATACAGAATTACTATTAATTAATAAATGTAATAAAATTATTTTACAGCATAATAGGTCAATTAAACTAATTATGTGACGCATAATTCGAAAGAAAAACGGAACTGGTACATGTCAACGGACGACTACTAATTTAGGTTTCGAAACTGGTACTACCTTTTAAGATTACGAGGAAAATAAATCCTAAAATCCTAACAACGTAGGGTAAATGATAGACATAGAATCCCTATGTTTTATCCACTGTTTTATTCCATTTTTTTTTCAGAAGGATATCTTACTATACTAGATCGAGAGTACCAAGTAGCAAAAAGATTGTAACCCCAGGGTAACCTGTAGTATATGTTTGCGATGGCGGGGTAAAGAGGGCCTGAGCCTACTAGGGTCTGAATAGTTCGCCAGGTAGAAGTCCCAAGATTACGTTTGAAAGGTAAGAGGTCCCAATTGGGCTTCATGACCAAAGGCGGCGTAGAGGTTTTGGTTTGCAAATGGACTTGCAAATGATATACAAAATTGGGCTTGATAGTCCGATGCCGGTAGGAATGATGGTACATTTTCACCAACGTTTTGATTGGACCTCAGATGTCCAAAATAGGCCTGAACATCGTAGGGCGATGAGCATCACACAACTTAAATTCTATGCAAATTGAAAAAAAAGTTACTGCATGATGTTCGGTCACGGTCATCTCCTTCCTCTCCGACCTGACTAATTATCAACGAATAAAACAACCCATTCCAGAACTCCCGCAAATATTTTTTTATACATAAAAAATGGACAACAAAAGAGCCCAGTTGAAAGTCACGGTAACTATCCGCAAGTCAACCATTTAGGAAGTCCAAGTCCGTGGACTTGACGTTGAATGTCCGTTATATTATAAAATCGAATCCTATGTCGAAATCGAATCCGCCTTATATGCCTTTTAGAACCCGGTTTCTGCCGCATTATTTCTGCTTAATTATAGGCATAGGTTTCTGCTTCTGCCGTTACTGCTTTTTAGACCCTACCCCCATATTGCATGAGCTATTGAAAGCATGTCATTCGCGCCCCACGAGTTGAATCACCAATGAAAACTGTCAAAACAACTACGCAATACATGCTTATTTATGTATGATTGTGTTCATCCAAATTTGAAATCGTAAGAAAAGGATAATGTAAAAAAAATAAGGTAGGGTCAGTTTTATCAAATTCGACTTCCATGTTTTGGAATGTACAGCACTACAGATATTATAGATGTAATTCGCTGCATAAAAAAAGGTCATGTCTATTACCTCGACGGACCGTCGGGGCAATAAGGTGTGTAAATGCTAATGCAAGAAAATGCAATTGCTTCGACGGTTATTATTTTTTTTTTCTGATAACTCTTGTTAACAACGGCTACTCAACCAGCCGAGCAAAGTTATATTTTAAGCATGTCTAACAAAGTCGGTACCAGCAGTAACTAGGCGGACGCGGACAGCGTACGTAGTTGCCCGAAATTTCGACCGAACTAGCGGACCTCTTTCATCATATTTTCTCGGGGGATCATTAACTGGGCATTGAGGGGCATCAGCCTTTATTTCATCAGGTGAAAAATGCTTTAGCTTTTGGAAAAATCCTTCTCGATAACTTATTCCTAATCCTTATGGGATCCACCTTTTAGAAAAAAAAAAAAGAAAGAAAGAAAGAAGAAACAAAAAAAAAAAACGTCGGGAGGAATAGTCCTTTTCTACATAGTTCTTCGACGAGGATCGGCCTGTCGAGGCAATTGATTTAGCTTTAAAAATATATATATGCAACAAGTCTACGTGACATTTCAAACCTCCATTACACATTTAGATGCATAAATACGGTAATATATAGATGAGGAGGGAAAAGCGCAATCGATCCATTTAAAACTAATTATCAAATAGAGCGGGGGTGAGAGGAATAATTCATGAACTACTAAATTGCCTTTTTATCTCTTTGGCTTGCAAGTAAAACTTCGCGCTCTAATACGTTTCCTGCTTTACTTATTTGCATTCTCGCACTGCTTTGTGTGGTTCATCGCTTACCATATAACAATAACGTCAAGGGAATTCCTTTCCATGCTAATTATATGGATGGATGACACAATAGCCGATTCACGGAGTATACCTAGCCTTAAAAACGTCCAAATCCTATTATGAATTATAAAAATATACTATACTTTGACGTAGAAATTAATCTTTAACGATCCTCTTTTAAAATAGGATGATCAGTCAGCGCAGCGAGATAATGCTAAATTATATCTCTAATAAATGAGCACCGGAACCGAATGCAAAAGGTCATACATTAGTATAGATATACCCCTTTGCCTTTTACACCTAATAATAACAGTCTAGAAGAATAAAGATTTATCGCGGATCGTTAAAATCCATTTACGCGATGTTGGCCTTTTCGAACGGCCTATTAAGCCTGTAACGACGCTGGAAAGAAATGATCCCTAGCTTTTTAAAGAAAGAAAAATACAATGTTATATAACTAATCTAATTGTATTGCACTTGACTGGCATTATCTAATAAATAAATAAAAAGGCATTTTTGCGTGGTATAAGCTTATATGACATCACGAAGCGACGGTGGACGACGATGTAATATCAAACGAATTCCATCTACTACCTCCTACCCATTCATTATGGACCACTGGGGGGTAGCCTATACTACAGTGATGGTTCCCAACGATTTTTTCCACCTTTCCTGAAGTAATAACGTTGGCTATACTCTGTGAATTCCTAGGATAACTTTATACCGTGACACAAGGCTATTTATTTGGATGTTCGCTCTACTTGATTGCAACTCTTATTTTCACGGTATGCGCTGCGTTCACCAAGCACCCAGCAAAATATCAAATAATAACACAGCTGGCTGATACAGAAGTTGCGTAGGATGTGTTTTTTTCGTGCAACAGTTGGACTATTGTATAAATAAACGCGGAAATTCTTAGAAATTGTCAACTTGTTGACGGAATTTACAGTACTCTCCATACATAATGAGATGCGACAAGTTGAGGGGAAATATAGAGCGTGAATATATGTATAACCGGATACTAAAGACTTTAGTCGTCTCGGTTCTGCTTCATCCGAACTTACGCCAACCACGCACACTCATCCTCATCGTTGACTTAATGGCTCCTTTCTGTACACGTTTTTGCACTCAACTTTCAACCGAGTGTAAATTCTTATCCAAAAGAGAAGTCGTCTGGTGTTGGCAAAGCCAGAATGATTCCTTCGGGAAAAAGACGACGACGAGAAAAACAGCAGGTTTAGAAAAATACATGTTTATAAAGAGGAATAAACGAAGAGCTGCGGATGGACTCGTTGAGGCACGGCGATAAAGAATAGTCTTGCTCCAAATTGCTACTTGCTATAGAATGTTATTTTACAACCGTTGTTTGTAAAGGAACTTTCCAGGAAAAAAACTAATTGGACATGCGATATGTTTTTACAACAACTATATTTAATATACAATAGACTACTTGCAACAAATAAGTGAGAACAAGGCATGAAACTCATTTTATCTGTCGTCGATTCCAATTAGGATAGGAGAGAGTTACGCTAGAAAATTTGAAATATGATATTTTTTACTTATGTAAATATAAATATTATTGTTACTGATTTTCCGGCGTAAAAAGTTCATGGCTTTATAACCTAAATCCTTTGTCACTTTTGAACTACTACCATAGTTAATTTAGTCATAACATTCCCAGGGAATTAACTAGGTATTGTAGGCCTAGTAATTATTCATATTTAGGAAACAAAATATATCATGTAGACATATTCTCCTTGCTGTATTGTCTCAAAATCAGTTTGTTTTATTACATGTGCAAAACCATGGGATTTATGTACGATGCATTGCTACTGCCCTTGCTGTTTTCTAGCTGGCTCATTACGGAGCGCGTTTCAAATGCTATATTACAAGCTCAACACGGCATGAAAACAAGGAAACATTTTCTAGATAAATGGATCGTTTGACATTTCCTAGCATTTCGGTAAGCACCACTATAGTTTTGCGAATAAGAATCCAGCGTAATTCATCCGTTATGTGATGCCATGCGCATATAATCCCGTCTATCCCATTTTGTGCTGTTTAATTATTTGAAGAAATTATTTACATTAATGATTTTACGAGTCCTTTTTGAATGGTTCTCTGAAAACTGAATTGTACTGAACGATACTTCTTATAACGATGCAAACCTTGCGTATAATCATACCGTAATTATCGGGAAATTAACATAATTTGCCTTTCCCTTCTGACTTCCGGTCATTAGGGAATGTGGTTGTGTAACGACGTATCACGCACCCAGTAGATTAATTTCGCGAACATTTTGGCATTCAATTCATCACTAATTAACGTTATTCATGCCGAATGACTCTATGTTAAATAGAAAATCTATTTTGCATGAAATTTCCTTTACAAGATCAAGTTTCAGCTAAAGGCATATGAATACATCCATACCGTGTTAGCTGGGTTTCAACTTTTGACCAGTTCAAAGCCGTCGTCTGATTTAAACTGCACTATAGGATAAATACTAGATGAAAATCATTCATTCAGGGGTTGCCGCACTGCCGGTGGGCGGCTATTATTTTAGTAATATAGGTAAAGGCGGCAGTTGCGTCGTCGATATAAATCAAATAATAAGGTTCACTGCTAGTACATAAATGATGATTGTAAGGTGGGCCTGATACTGAAAAACTGGAAATACTCAACTCCCATCGTCTGGTCTTGGAAATAGATGCCTGATCTAATAACGTTGTTTTCCTTTTTTTCCGCCGTGTTATGGGATACCAGAAACCCTACAGCTGGGTAAATTCCAAATATTGCGTTTGTCGACTAAATGTTGACACGTGGAATACACGAGAAAAAATGGCCCACATCATTTCTTAGTAAGTCTAGTACGGTAGGCTTCATCTTCCTAATAGTTTGGTCCATGACCCGTCTTCTTCCCCACTTTCTTATTAAGTTAGCAGTGCAATGAACAAAATTTACTTTTCGCCCAATGCACATACATTTAGAAAACGATACAAGGAGACCTGCTTCTCGAAGACAGTCAATAAGCTCAAAGGTTTTCGTTTCCGTAAAATGCTTCTATTTTGCAAACTGTATTAGGTAAAAAGAAAGAAGAGTGAAGCTTTTAAGACTTTGAGAATCTTCTCGAGCACATTATTTCCGAGAAAATCACTCCTTTGACGGCCATTATCATTCTTTGACATACTTCTTTATTCCTCACGTGATCCTGAATACCATAAATGTCTAGCTTTGACAGTAGTAAGGAAAATCCAATTCCATTGACAAAATCCTTCCACCTACCCAATCTTCTATTTGTGTCTTTCTATACCGCCCACATACTACAATAACGTTAGAAAAAGTCTTGGATGTTCGACGTGACCAGTACCAAAAAACTGTTTGAACAAGTGACGCACCAAGTTTCACAATGTATACCAGGTGTACTGTAGGCTAAACAGAGAAAACACGCACACACACACATACGAAAAAGAAACACGGGAGGTCTTAGAATGACGACATGGCAGACCAGCCTGTATTAGAGGATTCAAAAAAGCAAACAAAAGGACTCTAATAATAATAATATGTAGCACAATACTGAGCAAAACGCTGAAACAAAAAAAATTATAATAAAAATAAATGAGAGAGTTAATTGAACTTCCAAAGTGAGGAGGGGAATGTGACGAATGTACAGCAACATCGAGAGAGAAGAAACAAAGAGGTTTTCTCTATATATATGATAAAGAACAAAAAAAAGAAGCAGACTAATAATAATATTAATTCCTCCGTCTCATTCCACTGAGTACGCTTCAGATGTAATAAAGGTTGATAATAAAGGTCGTAAAGTGGGACAAAATGGGGAAATGGAGTGTGTACATGAATGTTCGGTACTCAGCAAAGATAGAGAGAGGGATACTACATTATTATGATGCTCCGAAAGAATATCTTCGCATTATTTTAGGGGTTTTACATATTAAAAAAGTTGCACCTCATGTCACGCTCTTCTTCTAGAGAAAAGAAAACAATTTGACTTAACGGAAGAGAAACAAGAGAAGGTCAACAAGAAAAAAAAGAGGAAAATGATGAAGGCTACAGTATTTTGGAGATGAAAGGGAAAAAAAAAACAGATCTGCCCAAACAAGATAGTGGGATCGCGGAATACGGATCAGGAGTGTTTGTGTAGTTGTGTCTGCGAGTAGTATGGCACACTCCGATCATGCACACACAGAATAATCCTCATTCCACACAGCATTGACTAAAACACGAACTTCTAGTAACTCGCCAGAGTCGCCAGATGGAGAAAAAAAAACTTAAGAACGAAGAAAATGTTGACAACTTTTCAGCAATTACGAAGAAAGAAAGGCCCTAGACATTAGTAGAAAAAAGATACGACTTCCGCAGCTACGTGAATGTTGAAAACAGTAAGGACCAAGAAGAAATCTTTTTTTATAAATATCGGGAGACATAGAGAGGGAGAGAGAGAAACGAAAACAAAAAACATACATACTAAATTCTCTCTCTCTCTCGCTCTTTTGACAGTTATATTGCTGGTTTTGTTTATCCTCCCTCTTACTTCTTTGGGAAAAAAGTAATGAATGAATGAAGTGTATGGTTGGGAGAAGAAAAAAGTTTTGGAATCATCAAATAAGCCGATCCGAGCGTGGTGGTGACGCACGGCCTCCACTCATCTCAGACTTGCTGAGAGCAATCGCCATCTCTAAGTCAGCCTTCTCCTGCTGTTCCGCCTTCCGCCTCCGTTCTTGCTCAAGGCGAACACCTTCTGCCGCCGCCCAGGCCATTTGAGCATCCTCTTCGTTGAGTTTAGGCAGGGTTGGGTCCCCACCGAGGGAAGATCGGCCCTTAACCGACGACGAGGACGCTGAAGAGAGCCGGCTCTTGAGCGTACTTGATAAAGGGCTTGTAGACTTGCTGCTCGCCGGCGGCGGCGAGAACTTGAAGTCGTCTCCCCAACTTGATGTGGATTTATTGTTGTTGTCAGCGGCGAAAGCAGCGGCAAACGGATCCGCCGTGACACCCCGTCCGTTGGACCAGGCGGAATTATTGTTATTCCCAACTCCAAAAGGACTATCGAAGTTGGAGTTGGAGGGGGTCGTCGACACCGTTCCAGATAACGATGCGAAGGGGTCCTTATCCAGAGAAAAGGGATCGAATGAATTTGAGTCCTTGTTGTTGTTGTTATTCTTGCGAAATCCGTTGGGCGTCGTGACGGCAGCAAAAGGATCGTCAGAAATGGCTGTGAAGGGATCAACGCCGAAACCAACGTCTTTAAAGGGGTCTTCAGTAAACTCCAGCTCGGCATATCGGTGTTGCTGTGACTCACTGGTTGCTTTTTTTGTGCTGATGCTGTTGCTACCCCATGCATCGAAAATCTCACCGGCTGACGAGTTGGTAAACTAAAGGAAACAAAATAGAGGCAACGTGCAGGAAACAAAGAAAAAAATGTTATAAGGAGAACTCAAATAAAACAAAAGGAAATTGAATAAATAGGTCATTGGAGATGTATACATAGAGAAAAAATAACTAAAATGGTGGAAAATATCAAATCTACAATGGACCAGTTTGACTCTCCTTTATGGCTGCATGTTAAAGAGAAGAGAGAAAGAATGAATGATTAGTGAGAACATAATTACATCTTCCATAACATACGATATTTCAGAAAGGCATGAAATAAGTGAAACTTAAAACCAAACTTATTCGTGTTGCTATTCATTAAAGAACCCTTGTTACAACTCAAAATTTCCTGCGATATCATTGAAGTAATGATAAGTAATACTATATTACTTAGAGAGCAGGTGACATAGAGACGCAACAACGGTTAATAAGGGTTATACCGGAAGCTGATGAATGTGAGAGTTAAAATTATTTACCTTAGACTCAAAGCTGGCAAAATCCGCAAAACCAGAGCCACCAAATGGATCACTAGATCCCGAACTGGATGCGTTGAAAGGATCGTGTTGAGGTGATCGACTTGCAGCAGGTCCAGGTGGTGCCGGGCGCTGAGGACCTTTGGCTCCCGATGGCACAGCTTTGGGAGGCGCCGGACGCGGTGGAGGTTGTTTCGACTTCTTAGGTGGAAGAGCCGGAGTCGGGCTTTCAACGCGGCCGGGTGACTTTGGAGCGTTAAAAGGATCACTCCCAAATGGATCGGCACCAGAGTTCTAAAAAAGAAAGCAATAATATAACGGTGATTAAATTTTGTCTTATTTAATAATATTGTTATACCGTTTTGCTGCTTCCAAACGCGTCGAAAGGCTCGCTACTTGATTTACCAAAGGCTGAGGCGAATGGATCATTCTGGAAAAATGAATTGTAAAATGATGATGAATTCCTATTCATTAATTATGGTCATCACACTAAGAGGCAACTTAGCGTACCGTGGGTTTTGCAGCAGTTGCAGAAGTAAACGGATCTCTCGCTCCGAAAGGATCAGAAGTGGAAGACGCCCTGCTGAAAAAGTCAGAATCCTTAAAAGGATCACCATTGGAGGAGGCTGAGAAACCGCTTCGAGCTGTTCCGTTCTGACTAGAAAATGGATCGCCACCGCGGGAACCACCATCCTATCGCAATAATAATAAAAAGAAGAAATATGAATGAAAGGATCCACGGATAGAGCAAGCCTTTAATCCTATTACGCATTACATTAAAACTTGAGGCGGAGGCAGCTCCATTCACTCTGCTCCGGTCCGAACTAGGTGATGGCAAGAAATCCGAGTCGGAAGCGACGGGTGCGATGGGGCGTAGAACATTATCGCCCAACTGGGTCGGATCTCCCGTTTCTAAGGCTTCGTCATAGGCCGCCAAGGCCTCATCAACTTGATGCTGATGCTCCTGGAGCACCGTGACACGAGCTGTACATAAATCATCATAATCCGTTAGGTCTTTTATGAATGTCCAAGAAATTCTCATAATATATTTTCCAACCTTTAATCTGACTGATTTGTAACTGAGTCTCTTGGAGCGTTGTTTGGAGCTTTTCTAATTGAAGGGTGTTCGCTTGCATCTGCTGTTCCATTCGGATCTCTTCAGATCGAAGATCTGTTAGTTCTTGCTTCTTGGCCAACACTTCGGCTTCCTGCGTTTTTAGTAAAGTTTCCTGCTCTTCAGCTTGACTCCGGAAGGTTTGAACCTGATGAATAAATTGTCACGATGTTACATAAATATATATTTTTTTTAATTAACGCTCGTTATAGATGCAAGTGATAAACGAAAACACAAAACTATGGAGAAACTTTCTAACCTGTTTTTCATGCTCTTCAATCTGTCGTTCAACACCTGTTAAATCTTGTTCCAAGGCAGCGCGCTACAGGGCCCATGCAAAACAAAATCAAACCAAATACTACACAACGAACTAAAAGGGGTGCAGAAAACTGGCCAAACTCATAAAGCAAACACACTCAAAATTCAAAAATCTACCATTTCAACATAGTTAAAATCCGAGGTAAGTACCTGTGAATCAAGATCGTCAAGTCTCTTTTGTGCTTCTTTCTTCTGAACTTCCAATTGCTTGAAGGTAGCCGTTAAGGTGTCCAATTCCGCTTGCAAATTGCGGACCTCTCCGTTTCGGATTCGAATATCGGCTTCCTTCTGAGCAACACCCGTTTCCAACTGACGCTTCTCTCGTATCAAGGCCTCGATCTCCTTCGCAATTTGATCCAATTCGGCGGAATGTGTAAGCTCTTCCGCACTACCTTCCTTCGGGCGAAGAGAGGGCGGTACCATTTCGGGTGCTAGTGTTGTAGGAATGTCTTTCCCCGACACTTTCTGCTGAAGGAGCCACATGGCTAAAGCAAACTGTTCGCTGTTTAGCTTTCCAGTTTGCCCAATGTCACACAGGGCCCTTAAGAGCACGAAAAAGAATAAGGGGGATAATATTATGCAATGTTGAAGCAATTAATTTATATCGATTTACCATATGTGCGCCAAAATGGGTTGTGGAAGGCGGGATTGTAAAAAGACATCCTTAATCTCCATTCCAGATACGTAGCCATCTCTATCCATATCGGCTTGGATGAACATAGCTCCAAACTTCGCTCTGTCTGCTTCGTTGACGACCCAGGAAACGGCGTGACCATTCGATGATGCGTCCTAAATAAACAGGTGTAAGATGAAGTTATTACGTGAAATGAATTTGGCGTAGAATGAAGATCCCCCCAGATTACCTTTTCAGGGCTTGAAACCGTTGGAGGAAGAACGCTTACTGCTCCGGCCAAGGTCGATCCACGGCGACTGGGAGACTCCGCAGCCGGTGGAAGAAGCTCAGGGGGTAGACTCACAGGCAATGGGTAATTGTCTAAGACTTTGTACACCAAATGCATTGCCTAATAAATTATTAAAAAGCAATAAACCCGGTTACACCCAAAGGTCAATAACAATAAATTAATCAGCTAATCTTACCACAGTGAACTCGTGACGATCTAATGCTCCATCATGATCTAGATCAGATAAGTCCCAAATTCTACCCAAACTCTCAATTGGTAAGGTAGAATTAACCAAAACTTCCTTCACCTAGAAAAAGAAATTAGTACTGATCATAATGATGTCACAGGAAAAATGTTTCACAACACGAAATCAAACCTTAAATCCTGGTAATTTCCCATTAACAGGTAGTAATGAATCAAACAAGGCATCATATTTTGCTTTGTCTGCCGATGTCACTGCCCAATTGTAAGTTTTTGGTAGGCTACCAGTTGGCGATGTCAGAGAAAAGGACCCAAGAGATGTTGTAGATGTCATGCCTGTTGTATTCTGAATAACACCTGGTGGCTGTTCACCCTGTATCAAAATTAAATTAAAAATTATTATCTACTAACAATGTGAAAGTTAAATTTAATAGTGCCATGTTGGGAGGTGCTGTTTCCATTGATATGTTTGCCAGGCTGATTTCCATTCCTCTCTGTGCAATAGCTACAAGTTTGAGTGCTACAAAGAAACCATGTTGGTCCAAAGAGCCTTTGCCTTGGGGGTCTGACAAATCCCAAATCTAACAAGTACAAACATATTTTGTATAATAGCTGCAATCAATTTCAAATTGGAAGATAATCAAGTTTTACCTTCCCAAGTATTGCAGTTGAAAGTCCAGACTTTTTCAGGAAGTTTGCTGCATCCAAGGCTCCAATAGTTCCAAGGTTTTTAGGATCCACCTGCCAAAAAGAGTGGGAGGATCAACACTCTGCGGTCATGTAATATGCAAGGGAAACATGATACCAAAGCTACACTTACATGTCTATACCAGGCCTCAAAAATAGCATAGTTCTGCCCGGCGACCTGAAGAGAGAAAAAATTGTATTACGGGTGAATTTCTCCCACTTATTTATCAATTATTTGTATCTATAAAAATAATGACAAGTGTCCTGTCAGATAGCTGTATCAAATCTTAGAGCTAAACTGGAGAAGAGCTATCGAGCAGCTATAAGAAATTTTTGAATCCTTTTTTTCGTGGATGTGGTATGTAAAGAGTTAAACTAATCCGTTAAGGTTGAAATAAGTAATAAATAATCGTATTACGACAGATATAGCTGGTAACACCGCCATGTTGAATTTTTTTTACCGCTCTGGTGCGCTGCAGTGCGCGCCCCGGTAGTAGTGTTGGAATTTGGAACTGGCAAAAGATTTTCTTAAAAATATATTTTAAAAAATGTATATTTGAATAAATAATGATATGAAGCAGGAATTGAGAAAATACTTTTTTCAAAATTTTAATAAATTGAAAAATATAGCAAATCCTGCTGGGTCTTGAAGAGTAATATTTTTAGATATAAAATTGATTGATTGATTCTTCTCCGAGAAAGAAGCGGAAGGGAAGGGCGCGCGACAGGAGATCGCTGTACAATTGTTACTATCCCGAAATTCATTCACGATCTAGTCATTTGATCGTTGCGATGGTTTTATTGAATTATTAGATCCATCCATCGGAAATCGATCGAGCGTAGGGTTGGGTGGTTTTAACATACTGTACTCCGTTTATTTTTCTTTCTCTTAGTGCTTTGAAAAATGCTTTGAAAAATGATGGATAGATGGCTCCCACGTAGGCAAAGCAGACGTTAAATACGGAAACATTACGTTGTTTAGAGTCAGTTTGATTGTCACTACGATTATGTGCGTCTGCGATTCAGAAGTTGAGTAAACAGAGTGCACAGAATAGTACGAAGTCTGTATGTGACCTTTGTAGATCCTCTTTTCAAATACTGCCGGTTTGGGGCAACTCAAATTCAAACACTCGCGATGGATATCCTTCTACCAATAGTAGCAATTTGTTTACTTTTTGTTGTTCGAGTTTCCTGCTCCATTCCGTCCATCAACGGTATCTTAGAAATTAATCGATTGAAGTTTAGCAATTAAATCATGTTTTCTGTAGTTTAAATCATCAATTTCAACCCACCAAACTTGTATTCACTTTCTTTTAATTAAATTAAATTTACATAGTGAAATAGATCTAAGGACAAGATCAATTAGAAATTTTTTTTCATAGTCATTTATTTTCTCCATAGATGGTACATGGACCAATGAATTGGAGAAAGCCAATCATGATTTCAACCTGGACTATCACACTAGACAATGGATGGAAAAGTGTGAAGAAAACAATGGCACTGAGGCAATCATTAATATTCAGGTATATGAACGTTTTCCTACTCTCTTTACGGGTTTCGCTTTACAAATGACTCACGTCCGTTTCTATGAACAGGAATCTATCGTAACGCTAACGCAATGCGTCACATCGAAAATCAACCTTTCGGATCTGTCCGATGAAATCAAAGCCGCAATCCCTAAAGGAACCCTTGACGAAGTATTTGTCAACTATTGCAAGTGAGTCGATTTATCATACCATTCTCTTTTTTAGACGTATCTCCTTATATTGCGTGTTTTTTTAGCCACTTTCCAGAAATCAAACACTGTCGGAAACCAGTAGTGGAAGCCCTTAAAGTCTGCCTATCGGATCAAGGTCGCCAGGATTTGGAAATAGTCGATAACGCCATCGATGCAGCCGTGGATTTCATGTGTTATAAAGGAGGAGAGCGCATCGCCAGTATTTAATTTTACAAAAGATATCAAGATCATTTAAAACAAATATATATATTTATGTTCACAGTTTTCTTATCAGAGAATGGGACCGAATGTTTCCTTTCAAACAGTGACGACATTTTTCTCTGTATGAATCAAACGCTTCCTGATTTCGAAGCAATTCTAATGGATATTCATTCTTCTAACGCCTCTCTTTTTGACGATTACAATTGCCGGTATATAATTATCATATATTCATAAAACTTTCTCGAATTATATTTTATTATTATTATTATTATTATAGATTGGAACATAAAATGAAATCCTGTGTCGTGGATCACCTGGTTAAATGCCCAGATCCTACGGCAGCCAACGTCATCGAAGGTCTCATCGACTTTATGTTGAAAAAGACACCGTGTTACAAAGGAGGAGCTTCTTTTTGGTACCCATCCGGCTCCTTGACCATTATTCTAGCCGTCTTGATATCTAGATGGGCTTTCTCCTTTTAATGAGACTCTCATTTTATTTCAAGAATATATATAGGTATTAATTACAGCGTCGTTATTAGTTATCTCTCTCCCTTTTGGGCCTCTTATCCAGCCGGAATACCCACCAATTCAAATTATGTATTATCATGCATTGTCAAATACGCCGCTGATGACGGCTTCCTTTTCCAAGGAATGTGATGACTGCCTTTTAAATAGCAGTCGTGATGAAGATAGAATTGTCTTTTCCTTTTTTTACGGTTATAACACGTGCCCTTTTTCCCTCCTCGATTTTCTCGTTTTTTTTATATTGTGTGCGCCTTCCCGACCTCTATTGTTAATAGCAACGGAATGAAGATAATATACACAAAGTGAGCGAATGTATAATATTTACATCTAACCCGACGATTAGTAATTGAAGAAATTACACACAGTAACACAACTAGATAATTTCTAAAAAAGATCTAGACGTGACTTGAGTTAATTTAGACTTAGTTACCAAACAAAGTTTCTCTTTGTCTGTCACGATCTTATTATTTACTTTTAAATGAGACAAATTCTTCGTATAAAATAAATGTTTAAGACAACTAGACTTTTAGAAAAAGTTGAAGTACTACAGACAGCTGAAGAAATTAGTTTTAATGAGTAGTTGTTATGGTAAACAGTTTTTGTGTCAGCTTTTTTATATTTCTACTTTCCAAGATATTCATGGTGCTTGACGAAAGTTGCTGATGCATCGTACTAAAAGAGGCAAGAATTGTCCTATTCTTGCGACTCACTTGGAGAAAAGGAGTGGCATGTCTAGTAAATCAAGGGAAACATTAAAAATGATGATACCCCATTACGTAACACAGGATACCCTTAGGTGAAAAATAAAAATGCCGTTCTCACGAGGAAAACATAAAATTTTGAAACTCCGTAAATAAAAAAAAATCTGTGCGAGTAATTCAAAATTTTCTTTCATATTGATAAAAGTGGAACCAAAGATGTGATAAATGTGATCTATAGTACCTATTTCATATTTAAAAAGACTCTTTGACTTGCTACCATTTTCATTTTATATAACGCTTATATAGGAAGGATAAAGTCTGTCAAGTGGATTTGAAAAGTAAATATAGATTCGATCGCTATCTTGGCTCTTAGATTATTATACCGTTGACGTGTACCAAAGTTCATTGCTACTAATATTCACTGTCTTTCAGAGTTTATTCACATTTTAGTCTAATAGGTGATCCACAATGAAAACCATTCAAATCTGTTTTGCCGTTTTCCTACTGGGATCGCTAGCCAATGCCGCGCAGAGGAGATTTGATGGGTTTGTCGAATTTAATACAAAATATTATCAAGATATTATTCTATTAATTTTTTTACGATCTAGTTACCAAGTGTTCGAAGTCAAGCCAAAGGATCGGGCCTCCTTTGACGCACTCGTTCAACTACAACTTGAGGGTATCCAGTATGATTTTTGGACGGAACCCCGCAGTTTAGACCGCCCATTGGATATCATGGTTCCTCCCGGTTCCATTAAAGATTTCACCAACTTTTTAGATGCTTTCGACATGGAATACCGTCTAAAGATCTATAATGTCCAGAGGTATCATCTGATGAATTTTTATGTCTTTAAATTGTATTTTATTAAAATATAATGTTTATACTTAGTGTGATTGAGGAAAGCAAACGTGATATTGCTTCGCCACAAAAGCATTCAATCAGAAACCGTGTTGAAGGTTCGCCTCGCTATTCATTGAACTGGACGAGTTATTCTGATTATCCTGCTGTAAATAGTATTTAATTTGATTCTCATTATAAATCTTAATACTATTTCGATACAGATTGAAGAATTTGTAAAAGAAATAGCGGCAAATTATCCAGAATTTGTGACTCTGATCAACATCGCTACGACTTATGAACGTAACGATATCTACGTGGTTAAAATTTCCAACCCGAGGACAGCTAGCACAACGAAGAAAAATATCTTTGCGGATGCTGGAATCCATGCTAGGGAATGGATCGCTCCGGCTTTTGCTACCTGGCTCATTCATGAACTCGTAGAGAACTACGCCGATCATCCGCAATTCGTCGACAATATTGATTGGTAATGCTAATCAAATAGATTCACTTGCGATAGTTTATCTATAATAATATTTTGAAATCACTATTTAGGTACATCATTCCCGTCCTCAATCCCGATGGATATCGCTACACATTTTCTGGAGTGCGTTCATTTTATATTTCGTTATGGAAAAGTTATAAATTTTACAACCGCGAATCTCACTATCTTGATGATTTCAAATTAACTTTTTTTTTTTTTAATTTTTTTAATGTATCTTAGGACCGTCTATGGCGCAAAAATCGAACACCTACCAATGGCACTTGTGTCGGAACAGGTAATATAATTTTATATGACCCGAAAAAATAAGAAATCTAACTAGTTACGTTAACCTTTACAGATTTGAATCGGTAAGAGATAGATGTCTGATTAATTACCCACATAAATTTGATAATAAATTGTCTTAGCAATTACGACTTCCACTGGAATGAAGGGGGTAGTTCATCCGTTACTTGCTCCGATCTTTACCACGGCGGCGCTCCATTCAGTCAAATTGAATCGAAAGCTGCCGCTGACTTTGTGAAAAACACAATTATTGGCGAACGGACCCCCGTCTATTTAGCTTTCCATTCTTACGGTCAATATTTCTTGACTCCTTGGGGCTACACGGCCGATTATCCGGAAGACTATGATCAACTTTACGAGCTCGCTTCACGAGCTGGCGACAAGCTTACGGCAGTTTATGGTACCAAATACACCATCGAAACTTCAACTAATGCTCTTTGTAAGTAAACGATACGTATTGCATTGAAAATGATTGTCAACGAATCAAATATCGGATTGGATTTAGCTCCATCATCGGGATGCAGCGATGATTGGGCTAAAGGAGCCGGTCAAATGCCTTATTCGTATACGTTTGAAATGAGAGATCAGGGTACTTTTGGGTTCCAGCTTCCAGCAAAGTATGTTATTGATTGCTACATGATATTTGATAAATTTTTAAATATTTTTTTCCTCCTCATATTACAGTCAAATCATTCCGAACAACTTGGAAGTTTGGGAGGCTGTCAAAGTTATTGCTGAGACCTTCTTCTAAACGAATAGTTTGGATGGTGTCGCACTATCTAGTTAGAATGGACTAATATCTTATACAAATATAACTTTTAAATTTCTTTTCCTTACATAATAGTTTGGGCTAAACTATAGAATGCGACTACGCTTTTTCGTCAATTAGTTTAATCAAATCACTTAAATCTCTTAATTGAAAAAACATGGGGTTTTGTGTAGGAGATACTTAATTAACTTTAATCAGTGAAATAACTTTTCTTTAAAGCAGTTAAATTACTTTAATTCCGTCAAATAATGGAATAGAATGTTATGCCGAATGAACTTAGAAAAAAAATCTTCAGAAAACTAAAAATTTAATTAATTTAGTATTTTAAGAAAATTAAGCGATTTGACTATATTAATCATAGAATTCCCCGAGAACCGAACCTAATATCTTGCTCTCATGAGCCTTGTACTATACCAATGAGCCAGCTAGACGACGAAAACCCAGCAATTTATTATATGTATATTTAATTAAATTAAGTATTTTCATAATTTTAAGTATATTAAGTTTTAACGAAAAATCGTAGTTACATTCTATAGTTTTACCTACAGTACTGATGTAGGCGATATATATGTATTTCAAAAAAAAGCATTTTACATTTTCTAGGTAATAAAATAGGCACTATGGCCCTTAGAAGTGGTAAACATTTATTCTATTATTCTGACAAAGATGCATCAGTCCAATCAGTGACATCAACTGTCACCTCATCTGATGGATTCGTCGTTTCTATCATTGTAGGCCTCGCCGTGGTTGATGTAGGGAGCATTAAGGTCGTTGAAGGGACCGGTTGGTACCCGGCGATACTCTGCATCCAACTGAAATATGCCGACAGCCTTGTGTAGATAGAAGAGTAGAAAGGATCTGTTCCGCAATCCCTCTGCACAGCTAAGATCCCGATAGCGACCCCATCTTGGACTAACGGAGAGCCTTCATCATAGGTGCACGGCTTACCCACATCGGAAGCTGTACAGCATTCATAATTAAAATATTTCTTAGCGGATTTCATATAAAGAAAACATTTTTTTACCGGTTCCAGCGCAGATCATGTAGTTGAATTCGTAGCTGGGACCGTAAGCATCGCAGTTGCCTTTCAGAGTTACGTCAGTTTTTAATAATCTTAATGATTCTAACCCACCAACCTGTACCCCAAAAATATGACGATTTCATGAAATTTCACAGTGAGAAGGAAATAGGTGAATTTCTCAAAGTTACATTTAATGCTCCCCATCCCATGATGACCCCAGTGGGTGATCCATTCAAGTCATTTATTTCGTCGTAAGGGAGGAAGTAAACAGCCGGGCTGAACGTAATTGATCGTGATAGCTAATAATTTTAATAAACACATTTCGTGTACACATACATTGTGTGGTCTCTTTTAACTTTTCCTTTTTACCTGTAACATAGCCAAGTTAGCTTTTCCTGTTAAGCTATTGTAGTCGTCTCTAGCGACAATGCCAATGACCTCAAAAGTTTCCTCATCGGGTTCGGGTCGGTTTAGATACAAGTTGCCCACTGTGACGCTTACTACTGATGCCTGTAAGCTATTATACATTTCCAATCAAATTTAGAACCGTTGTATGATTTATAATTTCACTTACTTTGCGACGCATGAAGCGGCCGTTACGATCCAGCGATCGCTGTAGATGAATCCGGAACAGAGATGTTGATCTGTAATCAAATTTGTTACCGATACGATGTACGGGAACTCGCCAACTTCAGCTGGGGTTCCGTTGATGATGCGGCTGTTACGTTCAGCGTTCTTAATAGCTGGAACAGCAATAGCAAATGCAAATAAGGCGGCGAAAATTAGGCACCTCATTCTTTTCTAGCGGATTGGAAAAGGAATAAGCTATCCTTCTTGGTCTGATGTGAAGAACCGCGTACGCAATATTGATGAGTTTAAAATAAAATATGACAGACAATAAACAGGTATAAGTAAGGGAGATAACATATAAGCGTAGCTGATAACCTCTATGAAGAAAGAAGATTGATTTGTCAACAACTCCAAAAGTTGAAATCGTCAGGGCGCAGAGCTATTGGAGCATTTGTTTTACATAAAAAAGAAATAAAGAGCGGGGATTACAGATGAACGAATAAAGACTACCGCTATCTCTCAATTATATTTATGTAAGATTAAGTTAAGTGAGAGTCGTCGCGCTCACCAAATACACAGAAATTATAAAATTATCCGACTAATTCAAATTTGTCTTTTGAAATTTGATGAAAGGCTGAAGATATTCGTGTAAATGCACTATGGATGAAATATAGGCTACATATATGCATTCCTTTTATGTATTTATTTTTTCAAGCTTCTATCGTATCCACATCGTCATTTACGGTGTATGTTCTGTTTTCTTTTATTTTTATTAGGCACAAGTAGCGGGCTGCGTTGAGGCTTCCTGTCTAATCCAGGAAAAGTAAGAAGCCACACGAGTGTAAATGGAAGAGTCAAAAGGAAAGGATTGGCAGCTCATCTGCTCCGAGAGGATGCCAACAGCATAGCCGTCTTGGATGAGCGGAGAACCCGTATCGAATTCGCATGGCTTGTTTGCATCAGAAGCTGTTCAAGTCAATATATAATAACATTGTAAAATATCATATGCTAGTTCAGTTGCTTGAGATAATATAAGAAAAGGGGAGGAAACTGACCGACTCCAGCACAGACCATGTAGGTCGGAACGTAACTGGTGCCCCATGTTGTGCAATCCCCGGCCATCGTCACTGTACCTTTACGCAAGCGGGTTGATGCAAGACCTCCAGCCTTTTAAAATGAATTCGCACTTGCTTTACCCATAATTTTTAAATAATATTATGGATTATTTTGATAATTTACCGTGGTAGCCCCGTAACCCACGATGGTTCCAGTCGGAGAACCACTGGGCTCCGGTTCTGCGATTTTCACGCATTTCACATTATCCCCGAAAACGATTGGTCGAGTAACCTAGGCGTAATGAATTAGTTGAAAAGATAATTAGACAGTTTCATTATTTAAAAAATAATAGTTTACCTGGATAAGAGCCAAATCATCCTGCCCAGGTTTGCCGTCTAAATTTGGAGCGAAATTGATTGTTTCCACGGGATAACTCTGCTGGTTGACTTCGGAATTGTCCAAGAAGTTTAGATCCGCAACAATGACTTCGAGAAGTCTTATATCTGGTACGCTGCGAATAATTTATAAAAACATTGCATAAAATGATTAACCTAAACGCGTCTGACTGTACAATATCTATCTATACCTATTAAGGCACTTGGCAGCTGTTAGGATCCATTGCTCGTTGTAAATGATTCCGCCGCAAATGTGACTTCCGTCGTATTGAAGAGTAATGACATAAGGAAACTCACCAACTGCGGCCGGAACTCCGCCGATGATCCGGGTTGATGGGGAGGCGGCCGTAAAGGCGCAAAGAGAAACGGCGAGCAAGGAGACTAATGAGAGCTTCATTGTTAGAGCACAACCTGGAATATGGTAGAACTGTTGGTTTTGACTCAGTGCTCGGTAGAGTTTTAAATGTTTTCGATACTCCCATTAAAGTTTTGAAATTGTGTTTATCCATCATGATGTTGATGAGATCAGATGATTTGTAAATCTACCGATCAATAAGATAAGAACATGATGCGTTTTGATGGAATGCTTTATCATAAGTGATGAAGTAGTCTATGTGTAACTCATTATTTAGATCAATGACATGTATGAACCCACCTACCTTTGTTGCTCCATAATTCTTATTCAAACAATTACCATTTCGACAGTCAATAAATATTTTTTCGAAACTTTTCCGTTTACGTAATTTTATGGATTATAGCAGAAATTATAGTATTAAAGTAGACGGCGGACCGTATATCGTTTGTTTAAAGAAACGCTATCACTAATTAGGTACGTTATAAGATGTCGTTATATTGTGATAGACAGATTATGTAAAAAATAAATAGTTTATTTCTCCGCGTACGTTTACTGCTCAACATTTCTGTGTATAATTTGTTTGTAAATTATCATTTAATTGCGGTAACCATGTATATGCTCTATTTTATTTTATTTTTCTCCCCAACATCAAGGAAGCTTAAGTAAATTATTATTTAATTGCCGTAACCATGTGGATTTTTTTTTCTTTTGTCCCCAACATAGAAAAACGCTTTCAATCCTATTAAATTTATTATGAGCAAGTAGAAAAATGATGTATTACCGTACTGAGGCTTTTCCCCTCATTCAATACTATTTACACATTCAATTTCAAAGGTGTAAGTCGAATTACTTAGATAGAAGCATAAATGGAAATGCCATGCATTTATTACAAGCGGGGATGTAACAGCCAACGATGGCGCAAAATTGTAAATCCCATTATATTTTAAACAAATATTTAAATTTTTAGGTTAGTAGGTAGGAGATACCGCAAAAAAAGAGGAAATGTGTCGTTGTGAAACATTTAATAGAGTAAGCCTTAGCCAAAGTTTTTCAATCGATCATGTCATAATTATTTTTGTTCAGAACGCGCCAAAACTTCCATCCCATATCAACCCTCCTCCTTCAATGACTACAATTGTTCCATCCAATTTAACAGGATTGCTTGAAATTATGGAAGCATACTAAATTCAATTAAATTAAAAGAAATCATTCATAAACCGTCATACACATTTTCAATGCCCGTCTATTAACTTCATGAAATCGGGTCAAAATTACAAATACACTGAATGAGTCAGGTCGATTGTCGGAGAACTCCAGAATCAAGAAATCTTCGAGAGAGATTCAAAGTAGTCGGTGGGTAGGTAAAACAATTTAATAGGCAGCAACGGCGGCGGGAGCAGCAGCGCTAGCTCCAGTGGGTGCGGCGTAAGATTGCTGAGGAGCAGACTGGAACTGCTGCTGAGGAAGAGAAGTCTGAATCTGGTGGGCAGCGGTGTTCACATCAGCAGCGGACGGACCATTGTTGGAGCACGGAGCGGCAGCTTGGAGAGTATGCTCGATTGGGGCAGACTGGAAATGGTTGAAGAGGGCAGAGCTATCGGCAGGCGCAATGGGCTGGCTTGAGAAGCTCTGCTGGGCAGGCTGGGCACTGAAGGTCTGTTCAGTGTGCTGAGCTGGGGCGCTACCGTAACCTTGATCGGCGCTCTGTTGGGCAACTGGGGCGATCTGGGCAGCGGGTGCAGAGTAACCAGACTGTTGGGCAACTGGGGCAATCTGGGCGGCGGGTGCAGAGTAGTCGGATGTTTGTTGAGCAACTGGGGCAATCTGGGCAGCGGGCGCAGAGTAAGCAGACTGCTGGGCAACTGGAGCGATCTGAGCGGCAGGTGCAGAGTAATCAGATGTTTGCTGGGCAACTGGAGCGATCTGGGCAGCGGGAGCTGAATAACCAGACTGTTGGGCAACTGGAGCGATTTGAGCGGCGGGTGCGGAGTAGTCAGATGACTGTTGAACAGCTGGAGCGGCCTGGGCCTGGCTTGCCCAGGAGTTCTGGGCCGGTGCTGCTGCTGCTAACTGGATGGGAGCGGCCTGAGTGGCGAACATCTGGAGAGTAGTGGGTGCGGCGCCGAAAGATTGCTGCTGCTGGTTGTTGGAAGGAGCAGAGAAGCCGCTGTTGGCAGGAGCTCCCTGTTGTTGGTTGCTATCTTCGATGTGCGGGCGAGAGCAAGGGGCGGCAGCTGGAAGGAAAGAAGTTTGTTGAGCGACCGGTGCGACGGGAGCAGAGAAGAACTGTTGGACTTGTTGGACTTGTTGAAGTTGAGGACGGGCAGCTGGGGTAGCTACCAACTTGTTGCCGTAAGAGCCTGATGCGGGCGTCTCAAAGCCGGAAAAGCCAGAGTTCATTGGTGTGGGAACTGGTTGACTGTTGAAGCCATTGTTCACAGGCCTAAGAAATCGTAAAATACATTATAATAAAATTAAAATTTTTATTGAAAAAGTGATGGACTTACCGAGTCATATACTGGCCAGAGCTGGATCCCAATGCTAGACCGATAAACAAAAGCTGTAACACAAAATTTAGATTAATATTTTAAAATGGTAATGTGTTAGTTTAAAAAGTATTTTAAATGTTTTAGAAATAGAATTTACCACTTTGAAGGTATTCATCTTGGTACAGGAGTAGGTAGTTTTGTTCTTGCCTTGAAGAGGGAAGATGGGGTAGTGTGGTTTTAGCAACAGAAAAGAGCTCTATTTATACTCGGAAACATCCCTGACCATCACAAAAGATGACCTCAATTTAAACTGTTTAGAGTACAGTGTACACCCTTTCACACGCGCTTTTTAAAAGCTAGGTCAAACTTCCTTTCACTTCCTACATATAACCTTGTTGACCTACCGCATTCGATTTCACCTTAAGGTCTACATTTAGCTACTAACTTAAGTTAAGCTTAACTTAAGAGATTCGAAAAAAGTGGATTTGTGGATACCATTGCTAACGTGGGGTACGGATGTTGAGTCCATTCTTTATTGAAAAAGAATCCGCCAAAATAAATTTGAGAATTGTTTGCCATTTAATTGTCGAGCTATAACGACTTATTAAGTTTGAATTTACGAATTTTTGATCAGGTTCCGTCGATAATCCAGGCGGCCCTTTATCTTGTTATTACAAGGAGGCTTACTAAATAAATAGGTTAACCAGATAATTTTTTTTGTGTGCTTGCTTAGTAACAGGTTAGTATGTGAGAAGAGTTGATTGGCATACGTTTAAAGCTGTCGTTATTGGCCGACACACAGAGTAGTGGAATCGGTTATCGGCACTTTTGCAATAATTAGTCATTGTCCGAAAATATAAAGTTTTAAAAGTGGTAGAATGATGAAATCGAGCCTAGGATTTTTCATTTCCTTCTTCTTAATGTTGGGATCGTTAACTCAGGGTTCTACCAGACAACGATTCGATGGGTATAGAAGTTAAAACATGCTATGATTTTAAATTGCCACATTAAAATTGAAATAAATGATTTAGTATGATTTTTTTAAAAAATAAGGTATAAAGTATATGAAGTTAAAGCAAAGAATCAGGAGGCCTATAAAGCTCTGGTTCAACTTCGCATGGATAAGAATGATTACGACTTTTGGACTGAGCCTCGTAGTATAAATCGTCCAATGGATATCATGATCCCTCCAACTTCGCAGCAAGAATTCCTAGAATTCTTAAATACCTTTTCTGTAGAGCAACGCATTAAGATTTCTGATGTTCAACAGTAGGTAGACCAATGAGATGCTTTCAAATAGGTTTATAATTATACGATGTGAATTCTTAGGTGGCTTGAAGAAGGAGATCGGGATATTGGTTCTCCTCAACAGATTGTATCTAATAACAATTTCGATGGAACACTCCGTTATTCTTTGAACTGGACGAGTTATTTCGATTATCCATTCGTATTTTCTCTTTTATGAACCTTTAACGACAAAATTTTTACTAATTATTTTTACATTGTCTAAAAAATAACAGATTGAAGAATTCATCAAAGAAATGGCTACTACCCATTCTAATTTGGTTACACTAATCAACATCGCCACGACCTACGAAGGTAACGACATTTATGTGGTAAAGATTTCTAACCCAAGAACAGACGATGGAACAAAGAAAGCTATTTTTTCGGATGCCGGAATCCATGCTCGTGAATGGATATCTCCAGCTTTTGCCACTTGGTTAATCCATGAGCTAGTGGAGAACTACCTTAATCATCCGCAATACGTTGACAACATCGATTGGTAGCTTAGAAGTTGAATATAAATCACATTTCCTCCTTCCTAAAAAATGGTCATAATTTGTAGGTTCATTATTCCTGTTCTCAACCCTGATGGATACCGCTTCTCTTTTTCGGACGTAAAACTAAGTTAATTCGTTAGAATAAGAGATAAAATTAGTAATTTTCCATAATATAGAATCGTCTTTGGCGCAAAAACCGTTCACCCAACGACGGTAGCGTATGTGAAGGCACTGGTATTTAAAATATATATTATCGTTTTATTGAAAAAGCCATTGAAAAATTTATCTCATTTATGTTTTCAGATTTGAATCGGTAAAAGATTGATGAGTTTCTAAACTCTTCCGAAAATTAACAGTTCTTACTCTTAGTAATTATGGTTTCCACTGGAATGAGGGAGGCAGTTCACCTCAGCCGTGCTCGGAAGTTTATCACGGTGAAGCACCATTCAATCAAATAGAATCGCAAGCCGTCCGTGATTTTATCAATAGCATCAGTGAAAGAACGCCCATCTATCTGGCCCTTCACTCGTGGGGCCAGTCTTTTGGAACACCTTGGGGTTACACATCTGATTATCCTGAAAATTATCAAGAACTGTACGATCTAGCCGAACGCGCTATTGAGAAACTTTCAGCCGTCTACGGAACCAAATATGACATCTTAATTTCTACTGATCCTGATGGTAAATTGCTATAAACTTTTAAAATAAAGAAATGGACTTTTCAAACAGTGATTTTATAGGCAGGACTTCGGGATGCAGTGACGACTGGGCCAAAGGAGTCGCTCAAATTCCGTATGCATACACCATAGAAATGCGCGACAACGGTACATACGGATTTCGACTTCCGGCTGAGTATGATGTTCTCTTCCGCTTAAGAGGCTAATTCAATCTTACCTTTAACTTTATATTATTTTTATTTTTATTGCAGTCAAATTCTTCCCAATAATCTTGAAATTTGGGAGGCGATGAAAGTCATAGCAGAGTTCTTCTTTTGAACTATATTGGTGCAAACTACTGTTGTTCCCAGCTGCTCCAGCAATCAAATAACTGTATACAGTAATAGTTTTTGGCTAGAATGTAAAGAATATTTTCCTACGTCCTAGTTCATACACTTGTTTAAGGACCCTGGCAATTTTCTATAGTAGTCTCTACGTCTCTATGTCTCTACGTCGATATAGACAGAACCGCACCATAGCAATAAAACAATTACCGTACAAGCACTACCATGAAGTGAATTATTCTCCAGTAATCAATTAAGAAACAAATAGATTTCCGAATGTTAAATTGTCTAGGATAGTCCTGAGGTCTGACCGCGTACTTTCTAATCAGCGACGGTTCAATGCTTATTACCTATTGTCGTCACGAAACTGTCGTTAGAAACGGAATGACCGTCCCGTGACTCTAGTGAGGCGGTAAAGTGCAGGTTGGGTTTCAGATTATAGATAGGTAAAAACTTAACACACGCAATTAGAGACTTGGAGCAGTTGCCGAATAATGGTTAGTGGTTACGCCACTGCGGCAATGGCACTATGACAGAGACTGCCAGAGACCTCTCGCCCTACCAATCATAAGGAAAAGCCGGCAACACTGGTATCCGTATAGATGTCAAAATCCCTCCGTTCATCTGTTGTCAAACAGACGTCAGTTCTTTCGATCAGCAGATTGCTACTAGCTCTCGGTTGGTTCATCTAAAAAATTGGCTTTGATTCATCTGGAAGACACAAGAAATGTCTAAGGTAAAAAATAGCATTGGTTATATAACCCTTTCAAAGTTTCATTGGCATCGTAATTTTGACTATTCTTTTTGGATTATTAGTCGGGATCCATGTCGCCGCTCGAAGACCAAGACAAACTTCTAGATGAGGCCCTTAGTGTTGTCAAGGTTCAAGCTCTACAGATGAAGAGGTGTCTTGATAAGCGTAAGCTGATGGATGCCCTCAAACATGCTTCCACGATGCTTGGAGAACTCAGAACATCTCTCCTTTCTCCAAAATCTTACTATGAGCTGTGTAAGCATTTAATCAAACTGACTATTTGTAGCCAAAACTAATTCCTCACAATATTGCAGTCATGGCCATCTGTGATGAACTTCAACACATGGAGATGTACCTACTGGATGAGTTTCAGAATGGACGAAAAGTGGCAGACCTATATGAACTTGTTCAGTATGCAGGCAACATCATTCCACGCCTGTAAGACCAGCAATGTTCTAAGACCAGTTGTGAATGTCAACAAGTTAATGTTTGTTTTATTTTTTAGTTACCTACTGGTGACTGTTGGCGTAGTGTACATCAAGACGAACGAGCAGTCTCGAAGGGACATTCTACGCGATTTGGTGGAGATGTGTCGCGGGGTTCAGCATCCTTTAAGAGGCCTCTTCTTGCGCAATTACCTGTTACAGTGCACCAGGAACTTGCTACCAGACTTGCCAGAAAGCGACCCTGAAGCTACCGAGTCATACGGAAATGTAAACTGCACTTACAACTTTTTATATTCGTGAGGTTATTTAATTATTTTTTGGTTCCAAAAGGTCAAAGATGCTGTTGACTTCATCCAGCTCAATTTTTCGGAAATGAACAAGCTTTGGGTTCGGATGGCATACCAAGGACATTCAAGGGACAAAGAAAGGCGTGAACGAGAGCGTCAAGAACTTAGGTAACTACTTTTAATTTATTGCTTTTTTTTACAGTTCCTTCATAGTTTTGTTGTTCTAAATAAAGGCTCTTAGTCGGGACAAATCTGGTTAGGCTGGCGCAATTAGACAGCGTTGATGTCGAACTGTATAAAAAGGTATTGTTCCAGAACATTAAAAATAAATACATAGAACAGCATTAAATGTAACTATATAAATATAATATATTCTTTTTAGATGGTTTTGCCTGGTATTTTGGAGCAAGTCGTCAGCTGCCGGGACGCTCTTGCTCAGGAATACCTAATGGAGTGTATCATTCAGGTAAAATTAGGATTTTTATTTTATCTTTTATAAGACTTAGTTTAATGCAAATTATACCCATAGGTGTTTCCCGACGAACTTCATCTCGACACATTGCACACCTATCTAAAAGCTTGCGCTGAGCTACACAGTGATGTTAAAGTACACGTAATTCTGGTCGCATTGGTAGAGCGCCTAGCCGCCTATGGTCAACGGCAGCAAGCTCTGGGTCAACCACCTATCCCTCCACATATCCCGCTCTTCGATATATTTTCCGATCAGATCGGCAACATCGCTCAAGTATAAATCCAATGCATCCTTTTAATGATTGTTTTAAAATCTTAATTATTTATTTACTATTTTAAGGCTCGCCCTGAAATGCCATCTGAGCATTTAGTCTCACTGCAAGTTTCGCTCATCAGCTTGGCATTCCGATGCTACCCAGAGCAGATCCATCTGGTAGATAAGGTTCTTGAATCCGCTCTTATTGCTCTGGAAAAGATTGCTATTGAAAAGTATAATTCACACAACTTTTAAAATCTGAATAGTTATTAATTCTCCAACTTTTATATCAATAGAATCGATGGAGACTCGGCTTTGGGTAAAGAACTGAGCCGTCTTCTCCGCATGCCAATCAGTCATTACAACAGCCTGGTCACTCTGCTGCAATTACCTCACTTTGGTCAAGTTCTGCAAAGGCTTGATTTCAACGGTCGCAAAGGCATTGCTCTTCATCTGGTCAATAACGCCCTTGACAATGAGACGTACATCACTTCTCAAGAGCACGTCGAAGCTGTTTTGGCCATGCTAGCGCCACTAATTTGCGACCAGCCGGACCAAATACCCAATGGACAAGATGCGGAAGATTTTGCTGAGGAGCAAAACTTGATGGCTAGGATGATTCACTTGCTGGTGGCTGAGGAATCGGATCTAGATCAACAGTACCGTATGTTGACAGCGGCTCGGAAACAATTCGGAGCTGGTGGATCCCGTCGCATTCCATTCACACTCCCTCCACTCATTTATGAAGCTTTCAAGTTGGCCCGGAAGTATTTTGATGCACGAGAGCAGGTAATTATTAAGTTAATTTATTATTTACTCGATATTAATTTATAATTATTTTAGGATGAATTGTGGGAGAAAAAGTGCGAGAAAATTTTCACATTCTGCCATCAATGTATTGCGGCTTTAGTAAAAGCAGAATTAGCTGAGCTGCCCCTCCGTCTTTTCCTGCAAGGAGCTCTTGCTGTCTCGCAAATCAGTTTTTCCACTCACGAAACCCTTGCGTACGAATTCATTTCACAGGTATAATACCTATTGATGGCTTTCTTCTATTTTTAAATTAAAACTTGATTTGATTTTCTTTACAGGCTTTTACGCTATACGAAGAAGAGATATCGGACAGTAAATCTCAGTTTGCAGCTTTAACTCTTATTGCCGCAACATTGGAGAAACTAGATTGCTTTAGTGAGGAAAACTCGGCTCCTGTGCGCTCCAAATGTGCTCTGTTGGCATCAGCTCTTCTCCGGAAACCCGATCAGTGCCGCGCTCTTATTTTAGTTGCGAACCTCTTTTGGTCATCTACAACTAAAGAATCGGAAGGGAAACCAGTGAGTACAATTTCAGTTGGTTCATTTTGAACTCTTAATTCTATATTTTTATTTCATTTTTAGATGCACGATGGAAAGAAGGTTCTCGAGTGCTTGCGTAAAGCTGGAAAAGTGGCCACTGAATGTTTGGATCCTGGCGTCCAAGCTCAGTTGATTGTTGAACTCATCAACGCTTACGTTCACTTTTTCCACCATGGAAACCAACTCGTAAGCTTTACATTTTAATATTTTTCTAGTTCATTAACATTCGCCGAAACTTGAAATTTTATATTAAATTTCAGATTACTGTCACACACATTAATGAGTTAATCGGTAAAGTGCGCCAAGATCTGCTCCCACAGTTGGAAAATTCGGACGAAAAAGAGTTGATCGAACGACACCTAGGAGCCAGTTGTGAGGTACTCCGGCACCGACGTGACAATCCCTCCTCCAGCGGTGATTCTCCTTCCTATCAAGGAATACTGTTAGAATAAGTGTTATTATTACATATTATGCTTGATGAAAAATATCGATCGAAATCGCCACTTTTTTCTGTTAATTTCGGCATTTCCGTGTTACATGCCATATATCACCGCTAGATGTCTCTCCCCCTGGCGGCCACACGTGGTCTAATGGATTCTGTTTAGCGAATGTAGTGTCAACTATTCTGACTTTTTCTATCGAAACATCCATAGTCTATACTGTTTGTTTCCGTCTTGCTTTTGAATTATTATATATACACAAGATGGTGAATACAAGGAAGAAAGCTCAGATACCTCCAGCTGGTGAAGTAGGTCTTAACTCAGGTGATTTGTCAGATTCATCGACAGTGTCTACGGCCAGCACTCAAGCAAGAAGATTAACACGACGCTCGGTTGGAAGCATTAATCCCCCAAGTATCCAAGAAGAAGTTGTGGTGGCACCTAGTCCACTTCGACGCTCGAGACGTCTTTCTAATTGCTCAGTGGAGTCCATCCCAACTACTGACACTCAACCGCCTGTGGCATCTCTTGCACGTAGGCCAATCAGGGGCAAAGCTGCACCATCTGATTCTGATGTGGAAGTCTTGGTCATCAAGAGACGAAAAGTTGCCGAACCTGTGGAGAACCTCATCCCCATTGTGGAAGAAAAGGCTGAAGGAGATGCTGCCAAAGATGAGCCAGAAGTAGTTGATCTTGACACTGTCTCTGAAGCTGCAAGCTACAAATCACTAGATGATGGAGGAGTTGTGAAAGATGAAAAGGAAGTTTTTGAAACACCTTGCACATCTCCCAATCTTTCTATTACAAATGAAGGAACTGAGACACCTGCAAAAGATGTTAAATCTGAAGATATCAAGACTGAGGAGCTACCCACATCTGTTGAATCCAGCCCAAAGAAACCAGAAGCTGAACCAGCTCCTGTCATCATTGGCATTGATGACAGCCAAACTGTCAACCAAAAGGGAAAATCTGCGACAACTCCAGAGAAAGCTTCACAACAAGAAGTACGTGAAAATGATTCCGCCTCTAAAACTGAAGACATTGCTATCCCCACGAAAGAGGAAGTCGAGAAACCAGAGCAACCTAAAGTTTTGGAGCCGGTTTCGCCGAACAAGGCGGTCAAAATTTCTCCACCATCATCGGTAACATCTGAAACTCTTCCTCCCAAAGCTCCAATCCAAGAACGTTTGATGAAAATTGTTAACAAAAGTCCTCGACTTCCACTGAAAAGCAAACCTGGTAATATGATAAAAGCTAATTTTGGTTTAAAATCGTGATTCTGATGATCAAATTTCTTCGACAGGTAAATCAGCCGAGAAGCCTAAGCCTCCTCTTCCTTGTGGTGCGGATGTTATGCGTAACATCCCGCGCGGTAAATCCAAGTCTGGTCGCGAATGGAAGGACCCAAAATCCAAGTAATTTTTCCTAATTCAATTTGATTTGGCATTGTTCATTAATTATTTTTAAATCTATATTGTTTTGCAGTCCTCGTTACCTTTACCAGGATAAGGGATTGAAGATGCCTTTTGAGAAAATTACGCAACTACGAATGGAGCGCAAGCGGGTCAAGGAGTTGGAGGATCGTCTGAAAGAAGAGGAGCGAGCTCGACGTGCAGAGATCACCCGTCGTCGCGAGATCAACAAGAAGCGCGAGGAAGAAAATTCCCGCCGCGGAGAAATTGTTCAAGTGGTAAATGCTAATATTTTTTTAAATACTTATAGTATCACTTTATGTAACTTCCCCTTTTTTATGCAGATCCGTAATCCCAACAAGATAAAGCGGATGAAGAAGAAGCAACTGAAGTTAATTCAGAAACGTGATACAACTTCAATGGTGTAGGCCGATCGTGAATGTTAAATACACCTTGCTTCTGACGTTGACATGATTTTATCACAGCCTTTACTCTAGAGTAAACTAATCAATTTTCAACTTTTATCCTCAAACTTGTAAACCTAACAAATGAAAAGCCAGCGGTCACAGAGAGGAATTACGCGCAAGTCTCGCCTTATTTGGTGCCGATATTTACTTTTCAGTCATTCGAGGCATATAGGATTATTTCAATCCATTTGCTGAACTCTAGCATTCTCTCTTACCAAGTTACTATTGGAATAAAAACTGAAACAGACAACTTTGTTATGCTGCTGAGATAAGTATATTGTAGGTTCAAGCGGGCCAGTACATGGGGGTTTCACTACATTGAACTAAGTACTGCCGGTGGCAAGGCTGTCGATAGAATGTTTAATATTCTTCGTTGCCCTCTCCTTCACCTTCGACCGAGTCCATGCCGACCTCCTCATAATCCTTCTCCAGGGCAGCCAAGTCCTCGCGAGCTTCAGAGAATTCACCTTCCTCCATACCCTCACCGACGTACCAGTGGACGAAAGCACGTTTGGCGTACATCAAGTCGAACTTGTGATCCAAGCGGGCCCAAGCCTCGGCGATGGCCGTGGTGTTGGACAACATGCAGACGGCACGTGACACCTTGGCCAAGTCACCTCCAGGAACCACGGTAGGTGGCTGGTAGTTGATGCCAACCTATACAAAATATTATAGTTAGATTTGTCTCTAAAATTCAATCTTTAAATGAATTAATTACCTTGAAACCAGTGGGGCACCAGTCGACGAATTGAATGGTGCGCTTGGTCTTGATGGTAGCGATAGCGGCGTTGACATCCTTGGGGACGACGTCACCACGGTAGAGCATGCAGCAGGCCATGTACTTGCCGTGACGAGGGTCGCATTTCACCATCTGGTTAGCGGGCTCGAAGCAAGCGTTGGTGATCTCTCCAACAGTCAGCTGCTCATGGTAAGCCTTCTCAGCAGAGATGACAGGGGCATAAGTGACCAATGGGAAGTGGATGCGGGGGTATGGGACCAAGTTGGTCTGGAATTCAGTCAGATCAACATTGAGGGCACCGTCGAAACGGAGCGAAGCCGTGATGGAAGAGACGATCTGGCCAATAAGACGGTTCAGGTTGGTGTAAGTAGGACGCTCGATATCGAGGTTGCGACGGCAGACTGTGAGAAGAAAAGAGAATTAAGAAATATTCACGGTGCTTTAAAAATTATAAATTCTTACTGTCATAAATAGCCTCGTTGTCGACCATGAAAGCGCAGTCGGAATGTTCCAAGGTAGTGTGGGTAGTCAAGATCGAGTTGTAGGGCTCAACGACGGCAGTGGAGACTTGGGGAGCCGGGTAGATGGCGAATTCCAGTTTAGATTTCTTGCCATAATCGACAGACAGACGCTCCATCAACAAAGAGGTGAAGCCGGAACCAGTGCCACCGCCAAAGGAGTGGAAGATGAGGAAACCTTGAAGGCCAGTGCATTGGTCGGACAACTTGCGGATGCGGTCGAGCACCAAGTCAACGATTTCCTTGCCGATGGTGTAGTGACCACGGGCGTAGTTGTTGGCGGCATCTTCCTTGCCAGTGATGAGCTGCTCCGGATGGAAGAGAGCGCGGTAGGTACCAGTACGGACTTCGTCGACCACAGTTGGCTCCAAATCGACGAATACGGCGCGAGGAACGTGCTTGCCAGATCCTGTTTATGGGGTAAAAATTAGAGCACTGCCATTTAAGTACATACAGGAAACAATTGTAACTTACCAGTCTCAGAGAAGAAAGTGTTGAATGAGTCATCACCACCTCCAACAGACTTGTCAGAGGGCATCTGGCCATCAGGCTGGATGCCATGCTCCAAGCAGTACAACTCCCAGCAGGCGTTACCAATCTGGACACCAGCTTGACCAACATGGATGGAGATACATTCACGCTACATGAATTCAAAAAAGGGAACATTGAATCAATGACCAGGTGTGATACTTGACATGGTGGATGCAGTGAGTCAGCCGTTACGATGGCACACCCGTTAGGGTGGGGCCGGTAACCGGCTGCCATATTTGGTAACAAAAAGACAACTGACAGAACTTTCACCTAATGATTCTACTTGACACTTACATAGGAATATGTTTTTAGGAATAACAACTTACCATTTTGAGTTTTTTTTAGGAATGGACGATTAGACTTGAACAAAGAATAAAGATGGAGAGAATTTCTTTTCCAAAGAGCGACGTAACTATGAAGTCCTCTATCGAAATTGAAATGGCGCCGGGACAGTGGGCTGACAGCCTTTATATACCCAAAAGAATAAAGCAAAAGCAGAAGAGGCTATTACACTGGTTAGTATATACTCCACATCCCCTCTCTAGAATTTGCTTGGCACAATGTTTCCCGCTTTCGGAAAATTTAAATAAGGTAACGGCTTCGTGTAGCCTAGATGTTGAGGAAGGTTGCTTCTGATTGGTTAGTTTTCGGGCGCGCATTGCATCTATTATATCGTACAGTACTTTCGTGCTTTCGGTCATCAGCCAGCTGAAAGTAACTTATTTGGTAAATGGAGTACTTTGTTTCGCAACAAAATTTCTGTTGCATGTTCATGACATTGTAAATACATTGTAAAAAATTTGTGAGCTCAAATTTCATTCTGATCTCATTCTTCCCGATATCTTATGCATGTAAGATAATATTAAATAAATTGTATGTGAAAATATAGATTTTGTTTAATAGATTTCCAACTTTCTCTGGAATTCCTTTAAATTAGTTATCAATTTCTATCGTATGGCTCGATAGTACCAGTCTGTCTCGCCCGGTCTAGCAGAGTGTACTTGAAACTTTGAAAGCCTTCCGATTTTTTTTTTCCAAATATGGACTTGGTTTAGTGAGAACAGAAATCAGTCGAGTAATGCTAAGCCGAAACCTTATATGGTTAACCCTGATGTGACTAATAATTGAAGATTCAAGGACTAAAATAGCAAATATTATCAATTTGTTATCTATTCAACCCTAAATCAAAGAAAGAAAGAATGGAGACTGCTACAGTAACAGTAAACGATAAATCTTGAAATTAGGGTATGGACATTGTTTACACGCCGAACAGTAAATTATTCCCGTTTTATGTATAATTGTATTAACAATTCACATCAAAATTAGGTCTCAAAATAATTGGCTGCAGCTTGAAGGATGAGCTGACCCTTTGGCTCTTCTGGGTCCAAGTAACGTTTCGTGAATTCACGAAGAGCAATACACACTCGTCGCTCTTTGATATCACGACGAAGAACGCTGTGCAACCATTGGTAACGAGCAGAGCCATAGATAACGACCAGGGACCGAGCAGGCTGAGGTATTCTCACACATACATCAGGAACATTTTCAGGCAGTCCAGTCATATCAACGTCTTTGAGGTTGTACTTGCTATTGTTGCCGTGGTATTTGGTCATTGTTAAAACGCTGTCACCGGCAAGGTTCAAAGTAACGATACGTTCCCCCCTAAATAAAGAGAAAATATTTTATAAAAAGGATAATCCTTTGATGAGAAGGGAAAAATAATTTTTACCAAACCCAACAGTCGTCTATGTGTGGCTCGATCGAAGCTCCACGCTCTGGATCATATTCTAAGCTACATTGTTCGATTGTGTAGTAGTCTTTCAATAGAGGAACATCGGCTGCGATCCTCTCGTGAAAGAGGCGAGAAAATTTGGGGACACCTTTAAAGTCCCCCAATTGTAGCTTTTGCTTCTTAAAATTGGCTTTCGGTCCAAAATTCTGTACATAGATTGAGAAAATGTTTTAGTTTTAATTAATAAGAAAATGCAGTTTTCTTAATTGGTTACCTGTTTCCTCCTTCCACTGACAGAAGAATCCCAAGGTAGTGAATCACAGTCTTTCATCAGCTGAAGTGTTTCATCTTCACTAAAAAAATCACTCTAAATAAAAAAAGAATGTCATGATACAATAAAGCTCTTAAAAAAGAGTATCTCAATAAATACTTGAACATAAATTCCTGGAAATTCAATTGGCTCTCCAGTGTGATCTGAATGTTTAAGCGGAAAGCAATCATATCCAGGGAATGCTAGGTTGCAGATTGGGCAGTACACGTAACATGGAATTCCCTGTGACATACAAAAATGTTAACAAGAAATTATGAAATGCTTGCCATAAAACAATTACATTTTTCTCTAGTGCTTCAGCAGATAAGGATTCTTCATCAAAAGGCGAGAGGTTGAATTCTTTCTCACAAATCAAACAGGTGCGAAAGCCCTTACATCCACACGGGCGAGGTTTCCCAGACATAACTACAAAAATAACTTTTCGTGATTGCCGTTCAATAAGATTCGCAGCGGTTAGTAATCAAAATTTCTGGATCAATCTGTTTAGAGGTAAACGGCACATGTCAAACGATCCACTCGAATCAACAAACATATTCTTCGTCTGCTTGAAATCTCATTCTTTGACGATTGGCGATATCAAAACTATCGATTAATAACTTCCCACTGAAATTTGAAATTTTAAGAATTCTCTTAGATTACGTCTAAAAGATATTGTTTGAAGAGTATTAAAATATTTCAGCCGTGTGCTCGTTGTGAATTCGGTTTATTTACAAAAGAATTTTAACATGTGTGTTGCATATGTGAATATGTCACACATGGACTCGCATATGAGTAGGGATCGGATTCAATTCAATTCACGCAAAAAAAACCCTATTCGAATGAATAAAAAAATAAAAAATCCCGATTCGAATGAATATGAATTGGACCAAATTCGAATGAATTTAAATTGTATTCGAATAAGCACACGTATTCAATTGAATTCACGCCAAAAAACCTCAATTCGAATGAATTGAATAATGAAAAACCCCAATTCGAATGAATATGAATTTGAATAAATTCAATGAATTTGAATTGGATTCGAATATTTTCAATTCGAATCCGATCCCTACATATGAGCAACAATGAGCTCCACCCAGATCGATGGCAGCGCCAATGGCCAATCAGCGGCTTCTGGGGGATTACGATTGTTTAGAATTCTGTAGCCTGCAGGCTCTGCTATAACTGTCAAAACCCATCTGCGACTAATATCTTGTATCCGTTCCATAAAAGTATTTTTAAATATCAAAATCAAGAACAAGATAACATAATGTCCGCGGAATCCGTTAAAAACTCGACTGGGGTAAGTGCAAAGATAACATTTCAATTTTAGGCCTGGTATCTCACGCCGGCAACAGCTTTTTTTTTTTAAGTATAATGGTTAATCTTGCTGAATTGTTGGGTGTTGCCCCTATTCAGTTTACAAACCCCGAGATGCCAGGATACGTTGGTTTTGCGAATTTGCCTAACCAGGTCCACAGGAAATCTGTGAAGAAGGGATTTGAATTCACCTTGATGGTTGTCGGTAAGCTAACTTTAATTTGCCACCTTTCACTAAAATATTTTGACATACTTTTTCTCAAATGTAGGTGAAACGGGCTTGGGTAAATCAACCTTAGTCAACAGTCTCTTCCTGACTGATTTGTATCCTGAGAGACTCATTCCTACAGCTGGAGGTAATTTATTCAATTTAACTTTTTGTTGTACATATTTTAATTCAGTAATTTTTATTTATAGAACGGACAAAGCAAACAGTAAAAATTGATGCTTCAACTGTGGAAATTGAGGAGAGAGGAGTGAAACTTCGTCTGACAGTTGTTGACACCCCAGGTTTTGGAGATGCCATTGACAACACTGATTGGTATATAATAGTTTAAATATGAAATTCAATAACCCTCTAACTGTTTTCAACATCTAATATAGCTTTAGATCCATCATTCAATACATTGATGACCAATTTGAACGCTTCTTACGTGACGAGAGTGGACTTAACCGCCGTAATATTGTGGATAACCGTGTTCACTGCTGCTTTTACTTCATTTCCCCTTATGGACATGGACTGAAGCCTCTGGACACCCAGTTCATGAAAATGCTCCATCACAAGGTCAATATTGTTCCAGTCATTGCCAAAGCTGACATGCTTACCAAAAAGGAAGTTGCGAGACTGAAAAAGAGGGTAAGGAAATGAAGTAAAGAGCTATATTGGGCTGTTTTATTACATCTCTTGAATTATTAGGTAATGGAAGAAATTGAAGCCAATGGAATCCGAATTTATCCACTTCCTGATTGCGACAGTGATGAAGACGAAGAATACAAAGAACAAGTTCGCCAGCTGAAAGAGGCCGTACCATTTGCGGCCTGTGGCGCCAACACGCTCATTGAAGTTAAGGGCAAGAAAGTACGCGGGCGTCAGTATCCGTGGGGTGTAGTCGAAGTGGAAAATCCAGAGCATTGTGACTTCATTAAGTTGCGAACAATGCTCATCACTCACTTGCAAGATCTACAAGAGGTGACTCAGGATGTTCACTATGAAAACTATCGGTCGGAACGTTTGGCCAAGGGCGTAGCTGTGACACGTAACAAGCCGTCAGGACCGGGTAACAATAACGCCTCCAATGGCCAAGGAGAACCGGCTGACAAAGAGAGGATATTGCAGGTGTGTTCGATTAGCTTCTTTAATATCCATTTACACTTATTAAATTGTTGTGTTTGTTGTGCAGGAAAAAGAAGCCGAGCTGCGTCGCATGCAGGCAATGTTGGCTCAAATGCAAGCCCAGATGCAGCAGCAACAGCCTCAATAGTGTTCAGCGCAGTCAAAATTGCAATCCGTTAATCTTGCTTCCACTTGATACGACAAAGTCTTCTTGCGCTAGAGAGCGCATTATTATTCCTCCTTATAATGACCTCAATTTTTTCTTGGATTGTGTTTGTGTTTCATCTGTCAGCCAAAGTGCCAATGCGTATCATTATTTTCCACTAATCGTACTTTGAGGACTGCTACATTCTTCACTCATATTATGGGTTCCTGTTTTGGTTGCACACTGCAGAAAATTGCTGAACTTCTGCTATCGTGTATTCTTCTCCGTCATAATTTTTTAAGAAATTACACACTACACCCTAGAATTTCTGAATTTATTATACGCCCTACAAATATATTTTTATAGTAAAGGGGCGTTGTCTTTCAAAAATCCCGCTATTGACGATGTGAGGCCATCTAGTGGTCTCGAAACCAACGTAACGTTGCGTACCTGTGTTTCGAAAAGAAAAACATGGAGGCAAAATGGTGAATGTGGTGAAGGGTATTCTTGTTGAGTGGTAAGTTTTTCATTAAATATATAATGGCAAGTCCAATCAATAATTAATGTTTTGTTGTATGTGTAATAGTGACCCTGCTATGAAACAGTTGCTTCTCCATTTGGATGACACACGCGCTCTCGGAGATAAATTCATTTTGCAAGACTTGGACGAAACACACGTCTTTATCTCCTCTGACTTTCTTGGAGTGCTTCAAAATCGCATTGACGATTTGATGGACAAAATCAGCTTTCCTTTGGCAGAAAGAGATCTCGATTAAATTATAAAAAATGAATTCATCTCAAAGGGAGTCTGCTCGCCAGAAAGATGCAAATTCAAGGAGGATTTTGGATGATGCTGCTCGCCGTAGGAGGGCTAGGAAAGCCCTGGAAGCCCTTGAACAGGATAATTTTCATGATGACCCACATGCCAATTTAGGTATCACAATTACTTTCCATAATTATGTTTTTCATTCATTAATATTTTGTTTTATTTTCATTTAGTTCTTAGTAAGAAGATTCCCAAGTTTGAAGAATCTCTTGATGGAAAACAAACCAGAAGAAGAAAGTCCAAAAATTTTGAGAACTTTAAACAAAGGTGTTACATTGCCACCTAAATCCCACATAATTCCTTAATTAATCATTTCTTTGATTTCACTAGGTATCGTAAATCTTTTGCCCAGCTGCTAGAAGAAGAGCAAAACAACCGCCCTGAACCTCCCAACTATGTGTCGGCTCAAATTCCACCGTCTAAATTTCCTGAACGTCGTTTCTGTGCTGTGTGTGGCTTCTCTTGTAGCTACACGTGTTTGTCATGTGGGGCCCGTTACTGCAGCGTCAAGTGCTTGGGTACCCATCAAGACACTCGCTGCCTCAAATGGACAGCTTGATTTATTATGTCTCGTTTTTCTTATTCCATCATTTGTCCTCTTTAATACAATGAGAAATGTGTACTTCAAATATATTCAAGAAATTATTCATTCAGCTAGCAAATGGTTACATAATAGTGGGGAAATCAGTGACTGATGGTATTTAAATAAAGGGTACCATGGGAATATCGATAACGGTGGTAGACATTTATTGGTACATGTTTTAACATGATGAATGCAATCAGAAATACATTTACTAGAAATATGACAAGATGACCTACCCCCTGGGCATTAGTCGTCATTCGGACGTTTATCATCATAACCAATGTTCAAAAGTGAACAACTAGCGACCTTTGCATCTTTCTAGCACGCTAGCCTCGAGCGCAAGCCGCCCTCTATAAAAGCTCCGCGTGCTTTACAGACAATCCTAGTCTTATTCCTGTACGCAGCGAGAAAAGTCGTCTTGGTCGGAGAGCAGTGCGGTCTAACACAACCGAGAAAAGGTGAGTCAGTTTTCTGTTTACCTGTCAAAAAGCTTTTGTGGTGTGCGGGCTTGAACAACACTGAATGATAGCATGTATGTATATTGTCAGTTTCAAGTCAAATCATGCATCGTAAATATGTTCAAGGCAAACGGAACAGAGCCAACAAAGGCAACAATCGACAGCAGCATCAGGTTGAAAAAGTTAAACACTCTCCGTTACCTACAAAAATGGTGCAGTCCGATATTCCTCAGCAGAACGTCGAGTTCCTGTCTCGCGTTGCCAACATCCCGGTGGTTCACAGCGCCATCGAGTACGCCACCGACGCATACATCAAAGCCAAGGTAAAAGTTAATTATTCTTCATCTTGGTGCAATGTCTATAGCTGTCATTATTGCGTAGGACTCTAGCCCGACGCTGTTGAAGAAAACATGGTCGACAGCTGAAGATACAGTTAACTATGCTGCTCGCTGTGCTCTGCCCATGGTCCACAGCATTGAAGGTACTCAGGTTGCTCACGTCGTCGATCAGCTGGCCTGCAAGACGCTCGACAAGGTGGAGGAGACTTTGCCGGTGATGACGAAAACTCCGGAAGAGGTGAGACTTATTTAAATTACTCGTTACACTCGAAACTAAAATGCTGATTTTATTTTTAAGATCATGACGACGACACGTTCGTACATGAACAACAAGATTCAACCGGTGTCCAACACTGTCTCCATTCTCACGGATACCTTGTTGAGCAACCCACTTGGACGACTGGCGCTCGGCTCTATGCAGATGTCCGTCTCTACTGTTCACAACTGCATTGATTTCTTACTGCCCCCTGGCGCTGATGAAGATTCCGCCGCCCGTAAGCATAACTTAAAGTGTTTGACTTGAGCTATTTACAAATTGTGCGGCGCTGTTTCTATCAGATTTGAAGAGCGCCGTCGTTCCACTGGAGCCTTCTGGGAAGATTGTGTGGTCCGTTCGTCGCAGCTTTGACGCGGTTCTCAAAGTTCAGCACCGCCTTTTTCATCGAGCCAACCAAGTCCTCCATGCAATGAGTCTCAACGGTCTCATCATTCTTGGAACAGTGGTTGATTTGTTTGAATGGGTAAGTTTACTTTTGCCTTTCTCTTGAGTAGCTATCAGACTCTCATTGTTTTTGTTTTTATTTTTATTTTATAGGTGCAACAGAACTGGAATGAACTGACTTTCAAGAGTCTGCCTGTTCATCTGAACAACTTGGCCAACGCTTATCGCAAATCGTCTGGAATCGACGTTCGCCCAGTCAACACGTTGGAGGACGTTGTGTTCCTGTCCAGCTACCTGATCAATCGCGCCGTGGAGATCATCCGAGGAGCTCTCTCGATCGTTACAAACCTGGTCGAGACGCAGCCCGTCCGAGCTCTGCGCCTTCAGCTCTCCATTGCCCTGGCTACCTCCATCGATTTCCTCACTCGCATCGTTCAGGTAAGCTTATACTATTGCCTAATACTTGTCTGGAATGTTTATCTTAAATTTGTTTTTGTTAATCAGGTTGTAAGCTCCAAGAACGCTCTCGAGGAAGCCAATCTGTTCCTGGAGAAAGATTTCCCCACAATCCACAGCGCTCTGATGACAGTCAAGGGATGGACCGAGGAACCCAAGGTAATTTTATTTCTATCTGATGAAATTGAATCCATGTGTTAACTCGAATTTTCTATGGCCTATAGGTCAAAGTCAAGTCCGCTTAGATCAAGTGACGCAATCTCCGGCTGGCTTCGAGTATCCGCTCATCAACAGTCAAATTTGAGTTGGGGTTTCCTCATTATTCTATACAAATGTTTCTATAATTTTCTGCACCAGTTCTGTAATCGAGTCTAAATATTTTTTGGTGGTGGGTTTTATTTAGTCTTCGTTTATTATCTTTCGGGTCACCCTCGTGTTTTACAGACTTAAATCGTCTATCACGTTTTGTATCGTTTCTGCTCCATTTGTATCAATTGGGGATTTCATTTGGATGCGATATTGGAAAAATAAATTATATTTCCTCCGTTGCTAAAAAAATAAAGTCTTGGTGTTTTTTACTGCTCAGCTGGAATGTATTTCTGAAAGATCAATCATAGAAACGGACTGTATTTTGACCCGTCAAGGGGTCGTTTTGTCGATTAGATTATTCCTAGCTTACTGGAGACTGCAGCCAATTCCGGTTCATTTGACACTCGACTTGGAATGCATCACGTGATAAATCCCTGATGCTGAGAAAATATTTTTTTACTCTACAAACCGATTTGTAGTGGAAGGAAATGTTGCACACGGCTTCCAATTATAACTGGTTGGGAAAACTAAAAGATGTATTAGCTACTACCTAAGGGACAAACTTTATGTTCTGTTTTCTGTGTTCAAATTAAAATGTGACACTTTTTAATGTTAAATTATAAATGTATATGAGACCTATGCATTTTTTAAATATTTTAAGTAAAGCGTTCGACAGGTGCACTTGTATTAACTAATTCTAAAGCCTTTCCTTAACTGGCTTTGAACGAATTGGGACGTTGAAAATGGGCTCTGCCAAACGGCTTCTCCGATTTCGATTCAACATTAAAGTTGCCGTAAAATATTTTGTCGAAATATTGATTAGTGTAACTTTAGTTCACTTCCATCATTCACTTCACGATGCATCACAAGTAAAAACTATTCATCAAAATCCAGGAGTTAATCATTCATCACTTCATCAAGTTAAACCGTCGTTAAAACCTGCCGCGGAACAAATCGAATCATACACCGCTGGTAATTTATATGAATAGCCCTTTTCTTTGAGTATTAAATATTGGTTCATAATTTTTTTACAAGTACGAGATAATTCAGCCAAGGAATTGAAGGATAAAGTCAGGATATTGTGTTGGATCATGACGGTACCAAAGAACCATTGGCTGAAAGCCCGGCACGTGAAACGCACCTGGGGAAAAAGGTGCAACATCCTTCTGTTCATGAGCTCTGAAGCAGGTAATTGTCCTTGAAAATATAATTACGTTTATTCATTTTATTGTGCAATCATGATTGTAATTGTAGACGACAGAATTCCGACAGTAAAGCTGCCAGGAATAATTGAAGGTTACGATTACGTTTGGACTAAAACTAGAGAGGCTTATCGCTACGTTTGGGAAAACTACAAGGATCAAGCGGATTGGTTCCTCAAAGCTGATGATGATTCGTAACATTCTGTTCTAAATTAAATTTCAGAACCTAACCTGACTAGTTATTTTTTTGGATTTAGCTATATCGTTCTGGAGAATTTGCGCTACCTTTTATCAGCGTACAATACATCCGAACCGTTATATTTTGGGCACAAATACAGGGCATATATTGAAAAAGGCTATATGCAAGGTGGTTCAGGTAAAATCGGAACAAAGTTTAAAAATACATTTCAAGCAATCCAGCATAAACTGTGATTTTCTCAGGATATGTTTTGAGCCGTGAAGCTACAAAAAGGCTTGTAGAAATCGGCTTAAAAGATGAAAAGTTGTGCCCACCTCAAAGTTGGGCAGAAGATGTTCAAATCTGTATAGTATTTAATTAAATATTCAGAGGTAATATGAAGCGTCTCTGACTTACTACAGTTTTCATTTAAAGGTGACTGCTTAGCTAAATTGGGTTGCGATGGAGTGGATACACGAGATGCCCACGGAAGAGATCGCTTTTTCCCCGTGGAATTTAAATATCACGTAGCAGTAGGTGTTTCTTTCAATTACTTTGATTGGTACGGAGGTAGTTCAGGGATTTTTCAAGGTCACCCTTCTTTCTATCCAGTAGGAAAGGTAGCATATTGTTTTATTGATTTATTATTGATTTAATTATTAAATATCGTTTTTTTTTTCAGTACATAGCTTTCAAAATTATGTTTTATTTTCTATAGAGTTTTAACTGTTGTTCGGACACAGGAATTGGATTTCATCAAGTAAGTCCAGAATCAATGTATCTCTTTGACTACTTGATTTATCGTTTGAATCCTTACGGGATCCAAAATTTTCGCCACGAGATTCAATCAATGCCTAATCCTCCACCCGATGCTCAGCTAAAGGTATTGATGCGCTTAAATTCGGTTAAAATTTAGCGTAATAAAAATAATTATTGAATGAAACAGGAACGTCCTTTCTCTGTGCACACAACTGATGATTTAAAATGGATAGAAGTAATGCTCAAGCGTGATGAAGAGGAAATGAAGAAAGTTTCCATTAAAGAAGAAGAAGAGGCTAAGTTGCTCGACGCTAACGAAACGGTGCGAAATGCGAATTTGAAAAAGGAAAGTGTAGAACAAATAAATTCTACAAATTTATATCCTTCCTAAATATTACTGAATAAATCAAATCGAATTCTCGATTTTTTTAAGCATTTTTTATTTTATTAGAACAGCTAAGGTGTGCATATTATATTCAATCCATTCAGATTTCATTTTTTCCCCAACATTAAACGAAATAATAAAAATCGCTTAAAATGAGATCCGTTAGAAAATACCGGTATCCTCGTTCTCCCATTGGAAAATTTTTCTTGAAATATATTTTTCAAACGTTGACTTGTGTAGTTATAGTTCATTTTCAGTATTTACCCAACATTGCGCCAGATATACAAAATGTTGGCAAAGATTCTAGGAATATTAGTGCGCCCTCTTATCAAGTTCATCTGTCCACTACCAAACAGCAATCTACCGTTCGTGCGGAATCTTACATTGCTGGTAATTTTGCTATTACAAGCATATATATTTTTTTTATAAGCTAGTTTATGGCGTTCGTTTGAAACTGATTGATGTACCAGTGTAAGACGGTCTCGCACAGAAATTGAAGGATAAAGTCAGAGTATTGTGTTGGGTAATGACGATGCCGAAGAACCATTGGTTAAAAGCTCGTCACGTGAAGCGTACCTGGGGGAAAAGGTGCAATATCCTTTTGTTTATGAGTTCTGAAGCAGGTAACTAACCTTAAACAGATAACAGTTCATTCATTTGGTCACGTAGTCATACTATGGATGGTAGACGACAGAATTCCGACAATAAAGTTACCGGGAATAATCGAGGGCTATGATTATGTTTGGACTAAAACCAGAGAAGCTTACCGCTACGTTTGGGAGAATTACAAGGATCAAGCGGTTTAGTTCCTCAAAGCTGATGATGATTCGTAATGATCCGTTTGATTTGTATAGGAAAAAATTAATTTGCTTATAACCTTTTATTCAGCTATATCGTTCTAGAGAATTTGCGCTACCTATTATCAGCATACAATACCTCAGAGCCGTTATATTTCGGACACAAATTCAAGGGTTATATTGAGAAAGGCTACATGCAAGGTGGTTCAGGTGAGGTTGAAGTTCTAAATTGAAAATTTATAATTGTCCAAGAACGATTATGAAACATGACATTTTCATAGGATATGGATATTTTGAGTCGAGAAGCTACGAAAAGATTCGTTGAAATAGGATTAAAAAACGATACTTTATGCTCACCACAAAATTGGGCCGAAGATGTTCAAATATGTAAGCTATTCTACGAATATAACAAGTACATTAGTGTAACAATTAATCAGCAATAAAAAAATAAAGGTGATTGTTTGGCCAAATTGGGGTGCGTCGGCGTTGACACGAGAGATGCCTACGGAAGAGATCGTTTCTTTCCTGTCGAATTTCAATATCACTTAGGAGCGGTTGGTGCTTATTCTAGCCACATTGATTGGGTGCACCAGATGTGGGAAAGTCACCCTTCCTTCTATCCCGTTGGGAAGGTAAGAATTTTAAACGTATTCTAATTATGATAGATTTGAAAATCTTTCTCGCATATTAAAATATATTTACAGGGTTTTAACTGCTGTTCAGATACATCAATCGGTTTTCATCAAGTTAGTCCTGAAACGATGTATCTCTACGACTACCTAATTTACGATTTGAATCCTTACGGGATTGAGAACATTCGACACGAGATACAATCTTTACCTAATCCTCCACCAGATGCTCACTTAAAGGTAGCGCAACTTGATTTACTTCCAAATTTCAATGACACGCTTTAAAACTAGCTAATTGAATAGGAAACACCTTTCTCCGGATATTCAGCCGAAGATTTGAAAGCTGCTGAAGCATTCCGGAAGCAGGAAGAAGTTGAATTAATGAATTAATGAAAATTGCAGCGAAAGAGGAGGAGGCTCAACTATTGGATGCAAACGAAACGTTGCGAAATGATGCTTGGATACTCAGCAAAGTAGACAAAAAGAATACGTTTAACTAGTTAATGGTGGATGCTGTCGTCGAAAGGCAATGCGGTCTTTAATAGAGTGTAATCTAATAATCTTTAACGATACTTCCTCATTGCTTATTATCATGAATGTTGTTGTATCAAAGTTTGGGACAGAGAATATACTATCGAGATTCTAGATGAAAACTAGTAACTACCTACAGTACTTTTCTACTACAGTAACTATAATTTCAGGAAATGTGCCATGCCGCAGTGTCGGATTTACATTTTCTCTTTTGAAGGAATTTGACTATAGCGACTAGTAGTGTGGTTATAAAATCCTTGTTGGCGTTTCTATACTTCCATAAAGTATCAAACCGATATGCTGCGATCATACGATTATTTATGGGTAGGCATTTTACTTATTACTCTTTTAAAATGAGACAGAACATTTATTTACAAAAAAAAAACATGTTTTATTCATGAAAAGGAATATAGTGTCGCGTGTTGTCTAGCTCTATTTTATAATATATAAAAGACTCAGAAATATGTATTGTTATACATTTCTATTGAGAAAAATTGACGCAAGTAAATTCAGGTGCGCTTCATATTCTCTGTAGAAACTCTCCAACAATTTAAGAGTGCATATATGGTTATTGTAGATTATATATATATTTAAATACCTTCTTTACTCTGACTGAAGTACGTTGAACGAAAAGAACGGCTGGAAATGGGTTCTACAAAAGGGAGGTTAAGCCTTACAAATATCTTGAAATATCTTTTTGAAATCCTCGTTTGTGTGGCGATAGTTGAATTACATTACTTTTTCCGCGCTACAAGAGAAATCCACCCTACTTCTCTTCGTGTTAATTTACCGGAAGACCCGCAGTCCATCGCTCAGATTGAATCCTACAGTGCCGGTATAATATCTATGAATGTTAGTCTTACAAAAAAATTTAACATTAAAAAATGATGAATCGAAAGTTCGAGATGGTCCAGCAAAAGAATTGAAAGATAAAGTCAGGATATTGTGCTGGGTTATGACAGTACCAAAGAATCATTGGCTAAAAGCCCGTCATGTGAAAAATACTTGGGGAAAAAGATGTAACATCCTTTTGTTCACGAGCTCCGAAGCAGGTAAAATTATCACTATATTTGGAAATATAGTGATTTTAATAAAACTCGATATGATTGAGATTATAGACGAAAGAATTCCGACGATAAAACTGCCCGGAATAGTCGAAGGATACGATAACATTTGGACTAAAACTAGGGAAGCTTATCGTTATGTTTGGGAAAACTATAAAGATCAAGCAGATTGGTTCTTGAAAGCTGACGATGACTCGTAAGAAAAATTCTGTTTCAAATTCAAAATTAGGGAATCCAATCATTATTTTTATTATAAATTGAAGTTACATCGTTCTGGAGAATTTGCGCTACCTATTATCAGCATACAATACCTCAGAGCCATTATATTTCGGACACAAATTCAAGGCGTATGTTGAAAAGGGCTACATGCAAGGCGGTTCAGGTAAATTCTCAGTTTCTAAAATTGCAGTAACAACATGATATTTTAGACAGTATGTGCGGTTTTCTTAGGATATGTTTTGAGCCGCGAAGCAACGAAACGTTTCGTAGAAATCGGTTTGAAAAACGAAACTTTGTGTCCACCACAAAGCTGGGCAGAAGATGTTCAAATTTGTATACCAAGGATACATATTTCTAGAAAATATTACTTTAAAAATTTATATATATTAAAGGTGATTGTCTAGCCAAACTGGGTTGCGATGGTGTGGATACCAGGGATATCTACGGGAGAGACCGCTTCCTCCCTTTGGAACTTCAATATCACGTAGCAGTCGGGGTTGCGGACCTGAATTGGTTTTGGGATGTTCATCCTTCTTTCTATCATATTGGAAAAGTAGATGCATATTGAGTCACGCTAACAGCATTACGTACTTGTTTCATGATTACGACATTATATCTTCAGGGATTTAACTGTTGTTCGGATACAGCAATCGGATTTCATCAACTTAGTCCAGGAGCAATGTATGTCTATGACTACCTCATTTACATTTTAAATCCTTACGGGATCGAGAATATCCGTTATCGGCTGCAATCTACGCCTTATCCTCCTCCCGATGCTCAACTTAAAGTCCGCATAACAACTCTCTGTTTCTTTCATTTTTAATTATACCTTTTTGAAAAATAATTTAACGATATTAAAACAGGAAGCACCCTTTCCTGGACCCTCGGAAGAGGATGTAAAGTGGTCCGAAGCACTGGCAAAGCGCGAAGAGGATGAAAGGAAGAAAATCTCTCTGAAAGAGGAAGAGGCTCATCTGTTGGATTCGAACGAAACAATACGGAACGAATCTTGGAAAAAGATGAATGAAAATAATTCTAGTTCTAGTACAGTATCCACCTAAGTAGAAGAAATGGAGCTAAAACATCAATATAGATTTTTTTAAATACCGCACTTCTCATTGGTTACAATAAAGATAACAATCACGTAAATGGACATAGATAGTAAACCATTTTAATGATTAAGATAGTGACGAGTGTTTTTCTATACCTGATAAGATGATAACGACGGCATTATTGTTAGTGTATGCTGGTGATATGAGTGAGGAAAACGCAGTGACAAATTATTTATGTCATTGTAGCTCGTGCAGCATTACATTGAATATGAAACCAATCTTTAGATATGCTCTAGAGCTTTGCGTCTGCTTTGTTTTCGTTCACGTCATCCAGTTCACGGAATGGCAAAGCATTTATCCTGTATCAAACAAGTTGTCTTCATCATCATCAAGAATCTCGGACGTATCGCTCAACATTGAGCCCATGGCGGCAGGTATAATAGGGTAGTTTGTTTGGTTAAAGACTGAATTTAAATTCCAGATTTGGCTCAGTAAACGATGAGGTTGCCAAGGAATTAAAAGATCAAGTAAGGATACTGTGCTGGGTCCTTACGACACCGAAATACCATTGGTTTAAAGCTCGACACGTGAAAAATACTTGGGGTAAACGGTGTAATATTCTTCTTTTTATGAGCTCCGAAGAAGGTGATAAAATTCTTCCAATTTAAACTACAGGGAAATTTATAATGGATCTTTATTTCAGACGACAGGATTCCAACGATAAAGTTGAATGTCACTGAAGGATATAAATATTTATGGGAGAAAACGAGAGAGGCCTTTAAATATGCCTGGGAAAACTACCGAGATCAAGCTGACTGGTTCTTAAAAGCCGACGATGATTCGTATCTATGTTCAATTTTTACCCTATAAACATATTTCATAATTAAATTATTTATCTAAAACTCATTAGCTACATTGTTTTGGAAAATTTGCGGTACCTCCTGAAGGCGTACAATACATCGAAACCACTTTATTTTGGTCACAAATTTAAAGCCCACCTGAAGAAAGGATTCATGCAAGGAGGAGCAGGTATTATACCTTAATGATTCAAATTAAAGAAAGATTAAAAAAAAAGTTTATCACTGTGATCCAAGGATATGTATTAAGTCGGGAAGCTGTTCGAAGATTCGTTGATATTGGATTGAAAGATGGTAAAAATTGCTCAAGTAAAACTGGCCCGGAAGATGTCGAAATCGGTATGTGGATTTTTTTTTCTTAAATATGGTATCGTTTCGATAAATTAGAGTTTTCGTTGAATCTGCTTCCATAGCTCGGTGCCTTGCTAATCTGGGATGTGATGGAGTAGACACTAGAGATGCTTACGGAAGGGAACGTTTCCTTCCTTGGGGTCTTCAGAATCATGTTGGTATTGGCTACACGGGGACCACTTCCTTTTGGGATTTGCGCTACAATTTCTACCCTATTCAAAAGGTTGGTTTTTACGCTCATCGAAAAAGAGAATAATGTACTATTTTTCTTTTTCTTAAGGGATTTGCTTGCTGTTCTGATACAGCCATCGGGTTTCATAAGGTTGGCGCCAGTGACATGTACGTCTACGATTACCTCATTTACAGAATGAATCCTTATGGGTTTAACAACAAACGCTCGGAAATTCAGCTGCATCCCGACCCACCGCCAGACGCTGAGCTTACGGTTGAAAAAAATCAAATTGGTTCATAGTTTATTATTTTTTTATCGATTTTTTATTGCACAGGCGAAGCCATATCAGCCAACTGCGGAGGACAAGAAATGGTCAGCAGAAATCCGAAAGGTGGAGGAACTGGAGAAAAATAAATTCAAGCAGCCCCCTAAAAATGTAACAGCTCCACCAAAAGATGGTACTAACCGAACAACGAATGCAAAAGAGAAAGAAAAGGAAAAGAAACCATAGTTTTCTTGAATAAAAAGAAAACGCGCAATTTTTTTAATTTCCAATTTTTTTTCTGGTTCATTTCAAGAACAACTGGTCATATTTATTTTACTATTTATAACAGTGAGATGTGCAATAAAATGTGTATTTGCCAACATTTTTCGTAAATTTTATTTCTATCGCTGAATGTCTTAACAATAAATAGTGAGGTAAGAAAAATGAGAATGGTATATAGTAAGGTAAGAAACTTGTATACACCACTCACTAAGCCAAATACTTAATGATCAACTAATAGGTATAGTGAATTGACGCAAACCAACTTACACCAAAATATATTATATAAATTAATAACATAAAGAGGGGTCTCTGATAAAGTTAAGAAAAAAAAATGAGTTACAATTTTCCCGGTACAGACTAATCGGCCGAGCCGTACCTCCTATTCGGTGAATACAGCATTTGGTACTTTTTGAGCTGTATAAAAAGATCTGCGATTTTATCGAAAAGCCCGCCAAATAGGAGGTCCGCGTCCGCCGACTATATTAGTCTGTACCTTTTTTCCCCTATTTTTATTTTTTATTTATCCGAATCAAACATCCTTAAGGCTGAAACTTGCACTCATGATTTGTGACTTTTAGGCTATATTAGTGAAAAAACATATAAATTTTCTTTACGTGACCTATTTGATAACATTATACGACATCTTTGGTGTACTGATAAAAGTGTATGATTGAAGGAACCTCGGTAAACATAGTTTGGAATTTCGTTTAATATGAAACCCATGTTTAGATATGCTCTAGAGCTTTGTGTCTGTTTTGTTTTCGTTCACGTCATCCAGTTCACAGAATGGCAAAGCGTTTATCCCAGATTAAACCAGTTGTCTCAATCTTCACGAATCTCGGACGTGTCGCACAGCATTGAGCCCGTAGTGGCTGGTATAATAAAGTTTTCAAATACAAAATTTCAGAACACGTAGAGTATTTAAGCTTTAATTCAAAACAGTTAATGACGAGATTGCAAAGGAATTAAAAGATCAAGTAAGGATTCTGTGCTGGATCCTTACGACACCAAAGTACCACTGGTTTAAAGCTCGACACGTGAAAAATACTTGGGGCAAACGGTGCAATGTCCTCCTTTTCATGAGTTCCGAAGAAGGTAATTTTTATAGCAGTTACTTTTGAATTAAGCCTATACATGAGTTATTATTTATTTAGACAGTAGGATTCCAACAATTAAACTGAACGTAACAGAAGGATATAAATATTTATGGGAGAAAACAAGAGAAGCTTTCAAATATGTTTGGGAAAATTACCAGAACCAAGCTGACTGGTTCTTGAAAGCCGATGACGATTCGTATGTGCCATATTCAATTTTTAACCAGTGATTTGATTATTCTTTTGTATATTAATTGCTAGCTATGTTGTTTTGGAAAATTTACGGTACCTCCTGACGGCCTACAACACATCGAAACCGCTCTATTTCGGACACAAATTTAAAACTCATTTAAAAAAGGGATTCATGCATGGAGGGCCAGGTATATCTTCTATTTGAAATACTTGACGATTGAAACAGACACTTTATATATGTCCAAGGTTACGTATTGAGTCGGGAAGCTGTTCGAAGATTTGTCGATATTGGATTAAAAGATGGGAAACATTGTTCAAATAAAACTGATGGCCATGAAGATGTCGAAATCGGTGGAGAAATAAGCGATTCATATTCTAATGTAATGTATGGTCAAATACGAAATTTATTTGAATCTGTTTACATTAGCTCGATGCCTTACGTATCTGGGCTGTGACGGAGTGGACACTAGAGATGCCTACGCGAGGGAGCGCTTCCTACCTTGGTCCCTTAAGAAGCATGCTGGTATTGGCTTCACAGGAACCTTTACCTTGGGAGATCTGCGCTACACTTTCTATCCTATTCAAAAGGTTTCTTTTATAAGTTCAAATAGTCTTAGTTTATCTTACATTTTTTATTAATTTGAAACTGATTTGAAGGGATATTCTTGCTGTTCGGATACAGCCATAGGTTTTCATAAAGTTAGCGCGAGTGATATGTATGTTTATGACTATCTCATTTACACAATGAATCCTTATGGATTTAATGACAAACGCTCCGAAATTCAGTTGAATCCTGATCCATCGCCAGATGCTGAACTTTCGGTTGAAAATTATCATGAGAATTTATATTTGATAAGTTTTTATTGTCGCTTTTTAAATGCGCAGGCAAAACCTTACAAACCATCTGCGGAGGAGAAGAAATGGGTTGCGGAGTTCCTGGAGGTGGAGGAACGAGAGAAAAATAAATTCAAACGACCGCCTAAAAATGAAACGATACAGTCCGTTGATGATTTTCAGACACCGAAGGCCAATGCGAATGAGAAGAAATGAAAATCGCAGTTTACTATAATAATCTTAATTATTTCAAAAAAGATAAAATGTACTGCGTGATCTGTTGTTTCATAAACTACATGTAGATTGCTATAATACGAGTACATTGAATTTAAATGAATTTTTACTTATTATTTTGGTGCTGACGAACTTGGGGTTCAAGAATTTAACTTCTTAGCATTATAAAATCAGTTCATATACTTATGTTTCATTAAATACTTCTATTAAAAGGAAGTGTTATACAATATGTGTTTGAAGTTTAACCTAAAAAAAATTATCCGAAGTTTTTAAAATAATAACATAATTGACGTATGTCATAGAAAAATAAACTGTCTAGTCACAGTGACGGTCATAGTATTTTACCGCATTAGATCATTGAGTTTATTCGATAAGCATTTTGGGCGCATTTATATAAGACTAGCGTAATCTACAATGCCATAGATAAGGACGCCACCTTACGTAAACAATAGCTTATATATTGTATAATTTTACTAAAACGTAGTAGTGAGAAACCAGATCGTAACAACAACATTTCTAGTCTGCGGGAAATGTCGACCGAAAAAGTAAAAAACGGTCAGCACTCCATCAATGATCCATCCGCGTTTATCAACCATGGATTCGACAACGATTTGGTAATTCTAAATATTTTCTTCATACTTAAAAAAGCTTAAATAATAATCGTTGTATTTTTTATTTTTCAGGAAATAGGATCGAAAACCGAGTTAGCCATTCCCATGGCAAAGGTTACACAACCGGTAACCTATTCTTGGGAGAACCTGGAAGTTTTCATCCAAGTCGAGCAAGGCAACTGCTTCAGTCGTATGAGGAAAAAGACTCCATCCATCCAGAAAAAGATTCTAGACAATGGTATGTGTTATAGAAGAAAATATTTTACGATATAACTTGAATGAACAATAACTTTAAAATAGTAAGTGGAGTAGTTCAACCGGGAGAGTTTCTAGCTATCATGGGAGCTAGTGGTGCCGGTAAGACGACGCTCCTAAACTGTCTTACTTTCCGGAACCGAACTAGCCGGATGAAAATTCAAGGAGAGCGGTTCATCAATGGAGCGAGCGTCAATACTGATAGCCTCGCTCGTATATCTGGATACGTTCAGCAGGATGATCTTTTCATTTCAACTTTTACAGTTCAAGAGCACCTTCGTTTTCAGGTGATTTGATTGACAAATTCCCTTGAGTGATATTAACTAATAATTTGCATTAAAAAAAGGCTCTTTTGAGGATGGACAAACATCTGAGTTATAAAGAGCGAATGAATCGAGTGGACGAAGTGATCCACGAATTAGGATTGAAGAAATGCGCCACTACGGTCATTGGTAATCCAGAACGAGGCATCAAAGGAATTTCTGGCGGAGAGAGGAAACGCTTAGCATTCGCTTCTGAAGTATATGCGATTCGAATTCTTAAAAAAAAAAAAATATATATATATATACTATAACAAAATAATTGTACGTAGGTTCTTACTAATCCTTCCTTGATGTTTTGCGACGAACCTACCTCGGGTCTCGACTCTTTTATGGCTCAAAACATTGTTCAAGTAGCTAAAATTTACATTGAATCAACTCCTAACAGACTTAATTATCTTTATGAAAATGTGTAAAGGTTTTAAAGAATTTGGCTGCATCTGGTAAGACGATCATTTGCACAATTCATCAGCCTTCCTCGGAAGTCTTTGCCATGTTTGATCGAATCTTATTGATGGCGGAAGGACGCACTGCTTTCCTGGGTCCAGTCAACCAAACTCTCTCCTTTTTCTATTCACAAGGACTGCCTTGTCCACCAAACTACAATCCAGCGGATTTCTACATCCACACGTTGGCAATAGTCCCTGGCCAAGAAACTGAAACTCGGAAGAGGAGCAAAGCGATTTGCGATAGCTACGATGCTTCCGACTACGGTCACCAGGTTATGGAGAAAGTGAAACTTAATCGCTCTAAAGATGGTCAAACAAACAGTACATCAAATTATGCAGATAATTCTATGAAAAAATCTCCCTACAAAGCGAATTGGTTTGCACAATTCCGGGCGGTTCTTTGGCGCTCCGTTTTATCCGTCATCAGGGAACCGAACGTTCTACAAGTTAAGCTCTTCCAGACAGTCGTAAGTATTTCTTTTGATTGATATAATCCTAAAACCTGTCTTTAATTCATTGGTGCTTGTAGTTTATCGCAGCTATTATCGCGTTCATCTACCAAGGACAGACATTGGGCCTTGCTAGTTCACGCAACATTCAAGGCGTCCTTTTCCTCTTTTTAACCAACATGACATTCCAGAATGTTTTCAGCGTTGTAAATGTAAGTTTTAAAATGTTGAATTTTTTAAAGTATAAATAGATGGTTAAAATTATTGTACTATGAAAAAGACGATCACTGCGGAAGTTCCCATTTTCCTTCGTGAACATTTCAACGGAATGTACCGTACGGACGTTTACTTTCTCGCCAAAAGTCTGGCAGACGTTCCACTCTTAATCATTCTACCCTTTCTCTTTGTTGCCATTGACTATTGGGCAATTGGATTGAATTCGGATGTGGATAGATTTTTTATCTGTTCGGGAATCGTCGTCCTCGTCGCTCTAGTTGGCGGCTCCTTTGGTATTTTAAATAGACTTTCTTCATTTGCGGAGTGTAGCTTAATTTATTTATATTTAATAGGGTTCATGATATCGTGCATGGCGCCTACAACAGATGTGGCTTTAGCACTTTCTGCTCCTTTAATGATTCCTCTTATGCTCTTCGGAGGATTTTTCCTTGAGGCTGGAACAGCTCCTGTCTACTTGGATTGGATTCGTTACCTCTCCTGGTTCAATTATGGCAATGAAGCTCTTACTATCAATCAGGTTGACATTATTAAAATACGTTATTCATAATAAATTCTTACGAGAATCAACCTATAATTATTTAGTGGAAAGGAACGGTGTTCAACGACACAAGCGTCCCACCTAATCCTATCCTATGTCCTGATGGCTTGTGTCACGGAGAAATCATCATAAACGACTTTAACTTCAATATTGTAAGAAGAAAATTGTTCATATTATATCTATTTTTAAAACAGATTTATGCTACAATGCTACTGAATTCAACAGGACAATTTCGAGTTGGATATTGGGCTACTGGCTGCACTTGTAGTGGGCTTCCGAGTTATCGGCTTCCTCGCCCTATTGAGCAAAACTTATAGAAAAAAGTAATTCAAATTTTCTTTGTTAGCGAATAATTTTTGATGATTTTCATTCGTCTGTCAAGTTTCTTTTAAAATAAATTACTTAAAATTTCAAGAAACGTGTCGTGCAATCATTTTTTTTCCTTCGTCATCTTTCCTTTATTCCATGAAGTTTAGAAGTGAAGACTGAAGAGTGAATTTAAAACCAGTTTCCAGGTGTGCCTAACCTATTCCATATGAAAAAACGAAACCCGATGAAATTCAATTCGATATTTTACGGTTCTAGTGTTCTTACAGCTCATTCAGTCATCACCGCAGTCAGCTTATTTTTTTCATTTTTTTTCTTTATAATAATAAGGAACTGACTAACTGTTGGACTAATAAGTACGTGTACTTGAATAGTCTCTCTCTTTTTATATGTGGGAGTTTAGAAATGAGTTGATCATTGTTGATGAGTCAGGCTGGTGAGGAAAGAGATGACCGTGACCGAATATCAAGTTACGGTTATATAAATATGCTCATTATGTAAGCTATTCTTATTTAAATAGTCTATGCAAACTTATGGTCGTACTTTTATGATTTTTAACAATGACAAATTATTAAAAGAAACCCGTCGTAATTCTGTCATTTATTTACGGGGTACGATGCTTCTGAACATGCCTTACTGACCACGGTTCTTCTGACCATACGATTCTGGAAATGGCATTTATGACCAAGCGACCCCTGCCTTTCTGACCAGATACACATATCAAAATTTACTCTCTACGTACAATTTATGAATCATTATACGTATATTTTTTACTATACTCTATGTATATTGTCGTCTATGACCAAATTACAGCTGTCTATATTGTAGTTGACCTAATATTATCAATTGATTTTTTTCTATATTCTTATTACTTCTTTTAATTTTGGGCGTTCTTATGTATTGGGCCCTTAGGGGTAGTAATAACAATCGCCCGGCTGAGCGCTGAGCTTGAACAGGTCGTTAACGTTCAGTCCTGCGGCTGTGAATGCGTCTTTGGCTCTTTGAACGGCTTGCTCAGTCATGACGTTCTCTCGGCTATAGATCCAGGCGTACTCCATCTTTTAAAAATAAGATGAGATGAAGGTCAAAGGAAAACTTAAGTATTACTTACGATTAAGTTGCCGATTGAATTACAACTGTAGACGGACGTATAGGTTCTATAGTCTGTATCGATGACGTTGTAGCCTCCATCAGGACCTGGTGAACAATGATAATTGTTTTTATAGGGAAAGAAACCTTTCAAAAAAATATTATTGTCTCTTTACCAGCAAAGGAGTTGACGAAGCGGCCAGGTTCCTCTGGATCCACCTGGGTAAGCGTACCATTGACGATGTTGACGCTACCATCGGGGAGAATGCCTGAGTTGATCGATTCCATAACATTTGGCCCTATATGTCGACATTTGTGAAACAAACTTTGTTTTGTAGACTGCAACCTAGAAGTATATAAATATTTATGTGTTTATTTATATGTTTTAAACGAACCGATTTGCGTGTAGATATCTAAAAATTGCTATTGCAGGTAAAATCTAAAAATAAGTGAATACATAGAGTTTAGGAACGATGGCATTATTGAATTATTTCAAAATATAACCTGATCCAAAATTAGTTGGGATCCACTGAATCTCATACCACACTCCAACGTACTATAAAAATGGGAAAAAATATTTAAAGAAAAAGAGAAACAATCATGATTTTAAACTAAAAAACTTTTACATTTTCAATGGTGAAGTCTGGTTTGGTGGTAAAGTCAGGACATGTTGCCCGGCCATCAACTTTTGTGATGCGGAACGGGATGCGATGTGGACCGGCTTCGCTCAAACCCACCAAAGCGATCACCAAAAGAGCAACCAAAGTGAAAAATCGACCAGACATATTTTTAGATAAGTGTGTGTTGCTACCGTGAACGACCAATTTCTTCTTACTGCCTCCTTTTATACATCGTTAACCAAAACATGATTATCTCAAAATTGATGACTAATGTTTACACATTAATTATATAAAGTTTTAAATTTTAGATTTCTTAAGCTATCGCTGACGAATAAAGTTACTGAATGACGCAGGATTGATCTATTATCCCGCTATTATCATGTACTCAGTGCCGTGCTTAAGATTTATATAACCGTTAATTTTTTTTTTAATAAAAGGTTAAATAGTAATCCAAACGGTATATTTAAGCTAGTGGAGAAGGTGGTATAATCCTGATTTGAAACAGTTTTCACCACCATACGTACATACGGTATTAACATAAGAGGTAAACCAAACAATTTCATGATACTTTTATATGATATGATGACTTTTTTGCTTTATTTTCTAACTGATTTCATTTACCAAATTAAGACACGTATAGGTAAAATAATTTCTTGAGGAACGAAACAATCTGATTTTCAAAATAAACAATAAAATTAAAATTTTAACAAATCTGTTTAGGAAATATGACGAAATTACCAGAAATCTTGAAATCCCGGTCGAGGGATGATCTAAAGCGCTCCGTCTTCGCTTCCGTACGGCCGTGTTCATCACGCTAGTGTAAGGGGTATCTTAATATTGCAAAGTATATTGTTTTGAATTGAACGATTTGTTAATAATCTAATTATGTAATGATACCATAAGCACCGTAAATAGCGCGCTCGCAGCTAGCTTCAGCATCGAAAGCGCTGTCGAAACGGTAACTCTCATACCACTGTTCTAAAAACTAGGGTATTATATATATTTTAAAAAATGAAAATATCAAATTATTGTGCTCATAGTTAAGCTATTTTTCGTCCTTTGACAAACACCAGTTCCGTTTGTTTCCTAATTATGATTTACATTATTAGTTTAATTGACATATTAGGCGGTAAAATAATTTTTAAAGTCTGCCAGGTAAGTCGACCGAATAATAATTTTTGTAACTAAGTGCGCCGTTTTCGTCACGCTCGAAAGTCCGCCAAGTCCCCCTAAGTTCACGTCTAGGAAATCCACAGAACTAATCCGCCTGTTAGTTGGAATGGAAAAAAAAGTTCTACCGAATCCGCCGTATGCCTTTTAGAATCCTGTGTCTGTCGCTTAATGTCTGCTTTTCAGGCAATATAATAATTCTTCTTCTGTCGTTTCTGTTTTTAAATCCTACCGGGAAAAAATGTTGGATCGAAATCACATGATTTCTGTATATCTTCACAGGTGCAAATTTTATCGAGGCTGCTCTACATAAATGAGCTGCTTATATAGAGAAAAATAAAGATAACATGAATGCGGCGTAAAATTTGAACCAGCTACTTATATGATTTTTTAAAATGGGTTATTCATCTGATAAAATTCTGGAACGTTTTTGTCGTTGGCGCTAATTTAACGCCATAGACTTTCCAATCACAAAATTTCAATGAAATTACTTCCGTCGACCCGACATAGACGGGAATAGATTAAACAATTTATGTAAGTGAAGACTCGTGTGCTTTTCGGTACGAAAGATAAGAACAATGTTGACTTAAACTAGAGTTTCACGATTTATGTAAGACTGATGTACTCCTCCATATACAAGAGATAAAAAATACAATTTCACGTAAACAACGCTTCTGATATACATATATATATATACAAGACATGTAATATAGTGACCGTTCCGATCATTACTATAGGGCATTCGCCTTACATTTGATATGTTGCGGAAAATGACTACTGAAAAAGTAAAAAGTGGTCAGCATTCAATCAGTGACCCATCGGTGTTCTGCTTCAGTCGCATGAGGAAAAAGACTGTACTCACTCAGAAAAAGATTATAGATAAAGATATTTTTTAAATGATATAATAGAGCCATTTCGTAATATATAATGAATATGTCAATGAAAATATAGTAAGTGGAGTAGTTCAACCGGGAGAGTTTCTAGCTATCACGGGGAGCTAGTGGTGCCGGCAAGACGACGCTCCTCAACTGTCTTACTTTCCGGAACCGAACTAGCCGGATGAAAATTCAAGAAGAGCGGTTCATCAATGGGGCGAGTGTCAATACTGATAGTCTCGCTCGTATATCTAGATACGTTCAGCAGGATGATCTTTTCATTTCAACTTTTACAGTTCAAGAGCACCTTCGTTTTCAGGGGATTTTTTTTTTAAATCTTTTGACGGCAATACAGAATTGAGACTTTCAATATAAAAGGCTCTTTTGAGGATGGATAAACATCTGAGTTATAAAGAACGAATGAATCGAGTGGACGAAGTTATCCACGAATTAGGATTGAAGAAATGCGCCACTACGGTTATTGGTAATCCTGAACGAGGTATCAAAGGCATTTCTGGAGGAGAAAGGAAGCGATTAGAATTTGCTTCTGAAGTAAGTCTCTTACCGTACGTAATAATATCAGTCAAACATTTTTAAAATACACAAAAAAAATGCTTAAATAAAGGTTCTTACCAATTCTTCCTAGTTGTTCTGTGATGAACCTACTTCTGGTTTGGATTCTTCTATGGCTCAAAACATTGCTCAAGTATCTAAAGTTTAATTAGGAATGAAATATGTGTGAAATGTATATAAGGCATTAAAGAATTTGGCTGCATCTGGTAAGACGATTATTTGCACAATCCATCAGCCTTCCTCCGAAGTCTTCGCCATGTTCGATCGAATTTTACTGATGGCCAAAGGACGCACTGCTTTCCTGGGCAGAGTCAACCAATCTCTTTCCTTCTTTTCTTCACAAGGACTGCCTTGTCCATCCAACTACAATCTAGCGGATTACTACATCCACACGTTGGCAATAGTCCCGGTCAAGAAGATGAAACTCGGCAGAAAAGCAAAGCTATTTGTGATAATTATGATTCCTCGGACTACGGCTGTCAGGTGATTGAGAAGGTCGAACTAAACCATCCAAAAAATGGTCAGTCACAGAGTTGATCGAATGAAGCGGACTATACGATGAAAAAATCCCCCAACAAAGCCAATTGGTTTGCCCAATTTCGAGCTGTTCTTTGGCGCTCCGTTTTGTCCGTTATTCGGGAACCCAACGTTCTCTTTGTTGCCATTGACTATTGGGCAATCGGATTTAATTCAAAAGCAGATCGATTTCTTCTTTGCTGCGCGATGATTAACGTCCTCGTTTCGTTGGTTTCTGGCTCATTTGGTAGTAACAGTTTCTTTATTGTACACATTATATAATTTATTGAATAATTATATGAATGTTATTTATGCAAAATTTAATTAAGATTCATGGTATCGTGTTTGGCATCTAGTACTGATGTGGTTCCAGCTCTTTCCGCTCCATTGATTCTCCCTCTGATGCTCTTCGGGGAATTCTTCCTTGAGGCTAGATCCATTTGGATTGGATTCGTTATCTTTCCTGGTTCAACTATGGCAATGAAGCTCTTACTATCAATCAGGTTGGCATTATCACAATACCTTATTTATTATAAATTTTTATTAGAACAAACCTATAATTATTTAGTGGAGAGGGACGGTGTTTAACGACACAAGTGTTCCTCCTAACCCTATCCTATGTCCCGATGGCTTGTGTCATGGAGAAATCATCATGAAAGATTTCAATTTTGATATTGTAAGAAGGCCTTATAAGCATTAAAAAAAATTGGAATTAACAATAACTATGATTCAATAAAATACCAGGACAATTTCGCAAAAGGCCAATGCGAATGAGAAGAAATGAAAATCACAGTTTACTATAATAATCTTTAGTATTTAAAAAAAGATAAAAGTACTGAGTGATCTGTTGTTTCATAAACTACATGTAGATTGCTGTAATACGAGACCATTGAATTTAAATGAACTTTTTAATTATTATTTTGGTGCTGACGAACTTGGGGTACAAGAATTTAACTTCTTAGCATTATAAAATCAGTTCATATACTTATGTTTTATTAAATAATTGTATAAAAAGGAAATGTTATACAATCTGTGTTTAAAGTTTTGACCTGAAAAATGTATACGAAATTTTTAAAATAATAACATAATTGACGTATGTTATAGAAAAAAAACTGCATAGTCACAGTGACAGTCATGGTATTTTACCGCATTAGATCATTGAGTTTATCCGAGAAGCATTAAGGGCTCATTCATAAAGGACTAGCGTAATCAATGCCACAGATAAGGACGCCACCTTACGTAAACAATAGCTTATATATTGCATAATTTTACAAAAAAGAAATAGTGAGAAACCAGAACGTGACAACACATTTCTAGTCTGCGGGAAATGTCGACCGAAAAAGTAAAAAACGGTCAGCACTCCATCAATGATCCATCCGCGTTTATCAACCATGGATTCGACAACGATTTGGTAATTCTAATTATTTTCTTCAAACTTAAAAAAGCTTAACTTATAATCCTTTTTATGCTTTTATTTTTCAGGAAATAGGATCGAAAACCGAGTTAGCCATTCCCATGGCAAAGATTACACAACCGGTAACCTATTCTTGGGAGAACCTGGAAGTTTTCATCCAAGTCGAGCAAGGCAACTGCTTGAGTCGTATGAGGAAAAAGACTCCATCCATTCAGAAAAAGATTCTTGACAATGGTATGTGTTAGACAATAGAATGTTTTACATTATAACTTGAATGAATAATAACTTTAAAATAGTAAGTGGAGTAGTTCAACCTGGAGAGTTTCTAGCTATCATGGGAGCTAGTGGTGCCGGTAAGACGACGCTCCTCAACTGTCTTACTTTCCGGAACCGAACTAGCCGGATGAAAATTCAAGGAGAGCGGTTCATCAATGGGGCGAGTGTCAATACTGATAGCCTCGCTCGTATATCTGGATACGTTCAGCAGGACGATCTTTTCATTCCAACTTTTACAGTTAAAGAACATCTTCGTTTTAGGTGATTTGATTGACAAATTCCCTTGAGTGATATTAACTAATAATTTTCATTAAAAAAAGGCTCTTTTGAGGATGGACAAACATCTGAGTTATAAAGAGCGAATGAATCGAGTGGACGAAGTGATCCACGAATTAGGATTGAAGAAATGCGCCACTACGGTCATTGGTAATCCAGAACGAGGCATCAAAGGAATTTCTGGCGGAGAGAGGAAACGCTTAGCATTCGCTTCTGAAGTATATGCGATTCGAATTCTTAAAAAAAAAAATATATATATATATACTATAACAAAATAATTGTACGTAGGTTCTTACTAATCCTTCCTTGATGTTTTGCGACGAACCTACCTCGGGTCTCGACTCTTTTATGGCTCAAAACATTGTTCAGGTAACTAAAATTTTTAAGTTTGATTCATTCCCAACAGACTTTATGAGGGTCCTAATTAACAGACTTAATGAGATATGTGTGAAATGTATAAAGGTTTTAAAGAATTTGGCTGCATCTGGTAAGACGATCATTTGCACAATTCATCAGCCTTCCTCGGAAGTCTTTGCCATGTTTGATCGAATCTTATTGATGGCGGAAGGACGTACAGCTTTTCTGGGCCCAGTCAACCAAACTCTTTCCTTTTTCTCTTCACAAGGACTGCCTTGTCCACCAAACTACAATCCGGCAGATTTCTACATCCACACGTTGGCAATAGTCCCCGGCCAAGAAACTGAAACTCGGAAGAGGAGCAAAGCGATTTGCGATAGCTACGATGCTTCCGACTACGGTCACCAGGTTATGGAGCAAGTGAAACTTAATCGCTCTAAGGACGGTCATACAAACAGTTCATCGAATAATGCAGATAATTCTATGAAAAAATCTCCCTACAAAGCGAATTGGTTTGCACAATTCCGGGCGGTTCTTTGGCGCTCCGTTTTATCCGTCATCAGGGAGCCGAACGTTCTACAAGTTAAGCTCTTCCAGACAGTCGTAAGTATTTCTTTTGAATGATATAATCCTAAAATCTTTCTTTAATTTATTGATGCTTAGTTTATTGCAGCTATTATCGCGTTCATCTACCAAGGACAGACTTTGGGCCTTGCTAGTTCACGCAACATTCAAGGCGTCCTTTTCCTCTTTTTAACCAACATGACATTTCAGAATATTTTCAGCGTTATAAGTGTAAGTTCTATTATGGAATATTAAAGTATAAATAGGTGGTTAAAATGATTCTACTATGAACAAAAGACGGTTACAGCGGAACTCCCTATTTTCCTTCGGGAACACTTTAATGGAATGTACCGAACGGACGTTTATTTCCTTGCAAAAAGTGTGGCCGATGTTCCACTTTTCCTCCTTTTACCATTTCTCTTTGTCGTCATTGACTATTGGGCAATCGGATTGAATTCGGATGCGGATCGCTTTTTTATCTGTTCAGGAATTGTCATCCTCGTCGCTCTAGTTGCCGGCTCCTTTGGTATTTTAAATAAATCTTCTTCATTTGCGGAGTATAGCTTAATTTATTTATTTTTAATAGGGTTCATGATATCGTGTATGGCGCCCACAACAGATGTGGCTCTAGCGCTTTCTGCTCCCTTGATTATCCCTCTTATGCTATTTGGAGGATTCTTCCTTGAGGCTGGAACAGCTCCTGTCTACTTGGATTGGATTCGTTACCTTTCCTGGTTCAACTATGGCAATGAAGCTCTTACGATCAATCAGGTTTGCCTTATCACAATACCTTATTTATTATAAATTTTTATTAGAACAAACCTATAATTATTTAGTGGAGAGGAACGGTGTTCAACGACACAAGCGTCCCACCTAATCCCATCCTATGTCCAAATGGCATGTGTCATGGAGAAATCATTATTAACGATTTTAACTTCAATATTGTAAGATGACGATTTTTCAGATTACATCGATTTAAAATTCAGATTTATGCTAATTGCTACTGAATTCAACAGGACAATTTCGAGTTGGATATTGGTCTACTGGTTGCACTTGTAGTGGGCTTTCGAGTTATCGCCTTCCTCGCTCTATTGAGCAAAACTTACAGGAAAAATTAACAACAATTTAATATGGTTGACCAATAATATTTTTTAATTACTGTCTGCGGTTTATTCAACAAATCTTCACGGATCTTAAATAAATTTGTGCACTTTATTTATTTTTAAATAAATACATAAATTACATTTCTTTGCCTGTTATTTAGTTTAATTAAGAGAAATTAGAGGTGAAATTAAGTGATGGCAAAAGAGTCAATGTGAAAGTATACTTATTTTATAAAATTCAAATAATAAGATGTAAATCTAACCGCTGGTAAATTCGACACGACCACGACGACACCCGAGATTTAGATCGATATATTTTTGGTTCTAATGTTATTATAACTAAGGCTACAACTAATAAAATAAAATTTGGCTTCGTCCATAATTGAATTTATTCATCAAAATGATACATAAAAACTTTTTAAATGAAAATTAGTCATAATCAGATCGTTTTTCTAAGAAAAAAAAGAGTAAAAGAGACGAAATGTTGATCAACTTTTACGGTACGTTTTGCGGAGCAATGCAAAGAAAGCGATTAGACGGAATCCGACGATCAATCCAATCAATCCGGCAATATTTCGGTAAAAATGTTGCTATTTAAAAATCAAACATGGTTTTTAAAATATATCAAAACAATTATTTGTGAAAATATTTATTTACCGGATCGAAATCGTATGATCTCAAGATGTCTTCACCAGAACAAATTTTACCCGGACAGTTGGACGCCGGATCCGTAAAGGTCACACCCGACCACTGGTTAATTGATAGACACTCATTTCCGTACATGAACCAGGAGAGGTAGCGAAGCCACTGGAAATAAAAAGGGACGGCGCCGTTTTGAAGGAAAAATCCACCAAAGAGCATCACTGGTATGATGAGTGGAGCCGCAAGTGCCATAGCAATTTGGGTAGAATTTGCCAAGCAGGATATCATAAAACCTAATTGAAAATCATAATTATAAATGAATATACTTTAAATAATTATGATATAGTAGTTGATTACCGAAGGATGCCGCAACGTTGGCCACAAGGATGACGATCCCACAAGCGATAAAAAACCGGTCTACCTCCGGATTTAAACCGATGGCAAAATAGTCGATCAGGACAAATACGAAAGGGAATAAGATGAAGAGGGGAAGATCCGCAAAACTTTTACACAAAAAGTATATGTCAGTGCGGTACATCCCGTTAAAATGTTCACGAAGAAAGATGGGCAACTCGTTTGTAATCACCTATAATTGATAGAAAAGTATTTAAGCCACGTTTAGAGACCCTTAGCATTAAAATAAACGTACGTCAATGACCCCAAAGACATTCTGAAAGGTCATATTAGTTAGGAAGAGGAACATAGCTCCCTGAATATTCCGGATGTTTTTGTATTCCAACGTCTGTCCTTGGTAGATGAGAGCAATCAAGCAGGCAATCAACTGCAATTAATATCAGATAGTTAACATTACTGTAAAGTAATCACTGAATAACAGAAATCCAAACTTACGACTGTCTGGAACGCTTTGACTTTTAAAACAGCCGGTTCTCGGATAACTGATAAAATGGATCGCCACTGAACGGCCCGGAATTGGGCAAACCAACCAGCTTTGTAAGGCGATCGCCTCTTTTCCGCTAAAGCCTCGTTCAATTGATTAATGTTAGAGTTGAGTGGATGGTTAGCTCTAACTTGCTCCATCATCCGTTGACCGTGTTCCGAAGCGTCGAAAGCGTCGCAAATTGATTTGCATCTCTCTTTAGATTCAGCTTCCTGACCGGGTATAGTCGCTAAAGTGTGGATGTAGAAATCTGCTGGATTGTAGTTTGGTGGACAAGGTAGTCCTTGAGATGAGAAGAAAGACAGGGTCTGAGGAGCAGGACCCAGAAAAGCTGTACGTCCTTCAGCCATGAGTAAGATGCGGTCGAACAGAGCGAATACTTCCGAAGATGGTTGATGGATCGTGCAAATCACGGTTTTACCAGTCGAGGCAATATTTTTCAGAACCTAATCAATGTACGATTTTAGATTATTCGAATTATTCCATTGAAATTTTAATTTTTAAATACCTGAACTATGTTTTGGGCCATGTAAGAGTCTAATCCAGAAGTGGGTTCGTCACAAAACATCAAAGAAGGATTAGTGAGAACCTAGAAAGACGATAAGATAAGCGACGATTTCAAAGATAACGATAAACAATTCTATAGAAACCTCTGAAGCAAAACTTAATCGTTTTCTTTCTCCTCCAGAGATTCCTTTAACTCCTCGATCTGGATTGCCGATAACAGTGCCAGCGCATTTCCTCAGTCCCAACTCGTTGATAACTTCTTCAACACGAGCCATACGTTCTTTATACGTCAATCCTCTGTCCATACGTAGCAAAGCCTTTAAAAAATATGATAATTTAAAGACATGTTTCAACTAAAAGGTCATCAATTGAAACTCACCTGAAATTGGAGATGTTCTTTGACTGTGAGAGTAGAAATGAAGAGATCATCTTGCTGGACGTAACCGGAAATACGGGCTAAAGTGTCTGTATTGACGCTGGCGCCGTTCAGGTACCTTTGGCCGTGTATCTGCAGATTGCCGGTGTTTCTGAAAGTAAGGCAGTTGAGAAGAGTCGTCTTGCCGGCCCCACTGGCTCCCATGATGGCCAAGAATTCACCTGGACGAACCGCTCCAGAAACTAAACAAAAGGTTGCAAATTAGCTAGTAGTCAAAATTAAATTAGTTAAAAAAAAAATGTGCGTACCATTATCCAAGATTCTCTTTTGAATGGGTGGAGTTTTGTTACGCATACGAGTAAAACAGTTCCCCTGTTTCACTTCCAGAAATACTTCAATGTTCTCCCAAGAATACGTGACCGGTTGTGATGTACCGGAAATGGAGACGGTGAATTCGTCATCTCTAAGACCTCGTTTTTCAGACTTCCAATCTTCTCCCTGTAATTGAATTAATTAGAAAAATTACACAACATTCAATACACGTAAGAAGTAAGCAACAACCACTTACCTTAATGGAGGCGTAACCCCCCCGCAAATACGGTTTTTTTGAGGACGAGAGCAGACCCTGTTTTTCAGACATTCTTTTGGCAAAGCTAGCTTTAGTCTAAAAAAATATTCTCAGATAAAATGTGATCTATGAATCACAGAAACTTCCCTACAGCCTATTTTTCCCCAGATGTATTCAATTAGCAAGATTGTTAACGTGGAGAGAGAAAAACCTGATAACCGGTCATCACCTCGTTGTCAACTCGACTAGATTATAATGCCTCTCTTTGCAAAGAAATGATGGCCGCCTACTCTCAGTGGAAAAGAAACCCTAGAGCTATATTTTGGGTGTCGTAAAACCCTACAGCTATATTCGTAATATTGATACTTAATCGTCACGGTAGAGGATCTCTGATCGCTTTTACGGCTTCGTCGGGCAAACACGGCAGGCCGGCAGGGTGCGCTATTAGGGCTCACTAGGCGGGTTTTACGAATTAACAACTTTCCTTCGTCAAAGAAGACTTTCAAAGTCATCATGAACTTCTTTAGAAAAAAAAAATCTTATTAGAAACACAATTTTAGATATTGTAACCTTTGTAATTTCTAATAATTAAAAAAAAATTTAACAAAAGTGAGGTTCTAGCTATTACATCGAGATAATTATGTAACGTGTCAATTCAATGACGTGAACAACATGTGAAATACTGAAAAAAGGACGGTGGATGTGGCTTCTTTTGTTGAGATACATTAAACTTTGATTTTAATTTATTTAGCGCGATAAGTCTTGATGAGCAAGGCGATGAAAGCCAGCAGGCGGAAACCGGCAATCAGTGCAAACAGGCAGCCGATATTCCGATAGAAAAAGTCCGGGTTGAAATCAAACTGTTGTAGAATGAAGTCACCTTCACAAACTTTGTCAGGGCAAGGAGAGAGAGTGTCGTTGAAACTGACTCCGCTCCATTGGTTGATGGATAGGGCTTCGTTGGCGTACATGAACCAAGAGAGGTAGCGGAGCCATTCGAAATAGACAGGGGTGGAGCCGTTGCGGAGGAAAAATCCGCCAAATAAGAAAAGAGGGACCATAATCATCGGGCCTAGAGCGAGTGCCATTTGTGTCGATTTAGCAAGACAAGAAATGAGATACCCTGCAAAAAAAAATAAAGAAAATTAATTGAACTTGCAAGAGATAGAACTGAATAAATACCGAAAGAAGTGGCAACATTAGCCAAAATGATGATTATTCCAACAGCAGTAAAGTAGCGCGTCACTTCAGAGTTCAAGCCGATAGCAAAGTACGGTATGGATACAAAGATGGCAGGAAATAAGATGTAGATTGGTAGATCGGCCATCGTTTTGCACAAGAAGTAGACATCCGCGCGATACATCCCGTTGAAATGCTCTCGTAAGAATATAGGCAATTCGCCTGTGAAATCCTACATTCGATTTTTAAAAATTTAGATTGATAACAATAAAAATGAATAACAAAATGTTATTACATTGACGACACCAAAGATGTTTTGAAAACTCATGTTGGTGATGAGGATAAAGAGAGCTCCTTGAATATTGACAACGTTCCTGAATTCGTAATTCTGTCCTTGAAATACGAGAGCAATCAATCCTGCAATAAACTATTGCAAAAGAATCTAATTTATCATTAATTCATTAGTAACAATAAATTATTTAAGATACTAACGATGGTCTGGAAAGCTTTGATTTTCATTATGGCGGGTTCCCTACTAATCGTAACGGCCGAGCGCCAGTAAACGGCACGGAATTGGGTGATCCATTTAGCTTTATAAGGTGAACGCTTGACTTTTGGACGCTCGACGTCCACTTCTTCTGTAACATTCTTATCTGATGGGATGAGACGATTGGCCGAAGCTGCTTCTTGGACCAAACGACCAGCATCTGATGACTCGAAAGCATCACAAATTACTTTTATTCGTTGCTTTGATTCCGTTTCTTCGTCTGGAACTGTGGCTAGATTGTGAATGAAGAAGTCAGCTGGATTGTAATTAGGAGGGCAAGGCAATCCCTGATTGGAAAAGAAATCCATCGCTTGGCTAGCTGGACCTAAGAAGGCCGTTCGACCCTCGGCCATCAGCAGAATGCGGTCAAACATTGCAAAGACCTCGGACGAAGGTTGATGGATGGTACAAATTACCGTCTTGCCGCTTGAAGCAAGATTTTTCAACACCTGTTTAAAAAGAATAATAAAATAGACTAAAATTATTTATTAATATTTTGTTTCAAACTATTTACCTGAACGATGTTTTGAGCCATATAAGAATCCAATCCGGAAGTCGGTTCATCGCAAAACAAAAGTGAAGGATTGGTAAGCACCTAATAAAAATTTCAACATTTAAAATTACATTTCTATTGGGTCGAAATATGAAAAATCACCTCTGAGGCAAAGGCCAAACGCTTCCTTTCGCCTCCCGAAATTCCTTTGATGCCCCTCTCCGGATTACCAATCAAAGATTTTGCGCACTTTTTTAGTCCTAATTCGTGCATAACTTGTTCTACACGATTCATGCGCTCCTTGTAAGACAGATGCTTGTCCATCCGAAGTAGCGCCTGTAAAAGGTAACATGGTTAAAGGAAATTTATTATTACATCACTAGAATAAGGAATACTTGAAAACGAAGATGTTCCTTGACGGTGAGATTGGAGAAAAAGAGATCATCCTGTTGAACGTAGCCTGAGATTCTGGCGAGGGTATCTGTGTTGATGTTGGCACCGTTCAAGTACCTTTGGCCGAGGATTTGAAGTTTTCCTGCGTTCCGAAAAGTAAGACAATTTAGGAGAGTGGTTTTGCCGGCTCCACTGGCTCCCATGATGGCGAGAAATTCACCGGGACGAACAACTCCAGTGACTGTATAGACGAAGAAATATATTTATATATTATGATTCTCTCAAAATTTTTATGATTAAGGAATCTAGTTTTACCATTATCCAAGATTCTTTTGTGAATAGGAGGAGATTTCTTGTAGATTCGGCTGATACAGTTTGCATTATTGGTCTGCAAGTAAACTTGCATATTCTCCCACGAATAGGTCACAGGTTGCAGAGTTGGAGTGCAAATAGTGTATGGCTCTCCTTTTTTCTCATAGCCAATGGGTAGACTGAGATCTAGCTCAGTAGGCACTGATTTGTATTCTGCTCCATCCTAGATATGACACAATAAAAGAACTTCATATTACTCTGTTTAAATGTCTTGCTTCACACTGCAGTGAGAGTAGGACCCTCCTAGGATTGTAAATTCATAAAATTCCATTAGGTTTTAGACTAACAACTTACAAGTGTAGACAAAATCACAGTAGAAGCCCACGGCTTCGAAAGCTGTGTTTCCATAATTTCTATCTCTTTCAATCTATCCAACTATAAAGTTTCGATTTACAGTAAATGCTAAACTCGCAAATCCCAAGCAGGATGAACAATAAAATGAAACAGAAATACAGAATAGATTTTTTTCGTCTGCTATGTAAAAACGCCCGAGGCCAAAGGTGATACATTAATAAAGTAAGATCAGTTGACGTTAAACTAGACAGAGACTACAGCAATTCGGAAAAATTCCGAGAATTTGAGTTCATGTTAAAGCTTGAACTAGTTACGATTCGTTCGTTCATATTCGGCGGGGTTTATCAGGTTTTAATATTCTACGTTACGTCTACAGCGTTGCCAATGACAACGCCACGGCAACAAGCGTGACTAGTCAGGTTTTCACGATCCAACAACTTCAGCACGGAGTACGGTTCTCTGCCATGTTTGCATGACTACCCATATTCAGCACTCTCTGGAATTTTAGCGTTCATTTTTAAAATCAAATTGCAGTAGAATCAAGTAAAAATATAGAAAATTTAATGAAACAATTTATAGACTTACTGTAGTCACACGCACTTCCATGTTTCAGCTAGAACATCCGAGAGTGAACTAAATTCACAACAAGTAGGTTACACAACTGAATAACGGGAAAGCCCGGTGTAGAACCGCGGGCGTATGTCAGCTGTCATCTGACTGCGTGTCGATTCACGATTGTTCAAGTATATCGGACTATCGTTCATTACGAATTCACGACAGAATCACAGAAGAAAAATTCTACCATTTACCAATAACGGAAGCGCTCGCAGAAATATATATCAATTTAAACTTAAAAGAGTAGAACTTCACCATTAAGATAAGAATTAAAGATTTTTTATTATATAAACTTAATGTAGTCCATGTAAATGGAAAAAAAAAAGAAAAATGTAAAGTAGTTAGGATTTAATGGAATTACAATGACAACTAATAATGGGCGTGAATCACAATTTAATTATGTTGCCATTTCCTTCCCAGTCTGCATTTTCATGCCTCTTCCTGTCGTGATTGTTTGCATAAGCTCCAACCGGAAATTATGTTCTATTTCCCTAAGGCTTAACGTACTATTGTATGAGCTTGAGCAATTGTTCTATACTGAGTTATAGTAGTTTCAAGACTTGAAACATAATTTATCTAGAACTTCTGTTCATTTCTACGAAGTAAAAGCAAATCTCATCAAACTGCATGTATTAGTTCAAAATCAAACATGCGCAGCAGCTATTACTTTATTAGTAAGCACAAAAAAAGTGAAACCATATTTCATTCTTTCCTCTTTTCATTAGACAATAACGAACCTTTCAAAATATATATGATTAAAAAAAGACGAAAAGAAAACTTTTATGGGTAGTTGTATAGGTAGATCTGGCAATGTGTCATATTTGTTTTTGTTTGCTTTCAAATGGAGACAACACGAAATAATGCACAATTTTTATTATACTCCGCCACCGGAAACTGTCTTGTCTAAGCGACTCGCAATGATTTTCAGTATTGATAGCATTTTTCAAATCGTCTTCTTTCGAGAGCGGAGGATTTTTTAAATCAATTTATACAACAAGGATAGAAACTGATGAAACTTCAGATCATCCTCTACGAATTTATAAAATGGTCCCACATATATTTTCCTCCTCTTTTTTGTTGAATCGCAAAAAAGCGATGCACAATTAGTTTGTCTCTTTTTAATATAGCGATCTTTTTTTCGTGAAAGTATGTGTGTGTATGTGTGCAACGAAAAAAGGTTGTGGTGAATTCATCTTCTTTTGTTAAAAAAAACCACTTCTTGGTCCTTCATTTAGCTATCCAATGTATCTGGTCGTTCCAGTGAATCTAGCGTGTCGTTTGACGACGAGTGGGACCCGACTACAAAAATTAAAACATAATATTAATAAAATATTGAAAAATAAATTAAAAACCAATGCAAAATTACTAGTCAGGTCAGAAAGCTCGTCCAGATGGCGCTGCTTCTTGCGAACGTTCCAGTGAAGGCACTCGGCCAAGGAATCAAACCAATCCGAAATTTGATCTTGGGCACATATTGATGGCACTGGGTAGATTGATGTCGTCACACGCAAACTAATAATAATAATAAATTACATTAGATTCATCAACTAAGAAGGTTTTTAAAAAAATATTTTAATAATAATGCATGTGATAGGAAAAGGGATGAGGATGGAGGGGGATACCTATCGCCAACATTCATCTCTTGATGGTGCCTTCCGTCGAATGAGACCCAGGCCGTGTTTCGCGCATCGGGATGGAGTGACACCTGATAGATATAACATAAAGGTGCGCAAAAGAATCCAAATTGAAACTATCAAACGTTTCTCTCACTCCAATGCCGGGCAACAATCACAGCCTGGGTCTACCTAAAAACCTTTTTTTCTTTCTTACACCAGGATTAAGGGGGAAGTTAAAGAGAGAGAGATTCTATTGCAGTTAGATTAGACCCACCTATCACCATGGACAAGCTCCTGCCGGCTCCGTCCGTCGAAGGAGACCCAGGCCGTGTTGCGACTCTCCGGCGATACCGATATCTAATTCAATTTCCCACTCAATTTAAGTTGAAAAAAAAAGAAAAAAAAATCCTGAATGTCAAAGAAAAACATACCTTGAGCTCAACACCGGCTGGAACAACGATAGGCCGGAAGGAGAGGGAATGCGGGCAAATAGGCGTAACCATAATGGCTGGAACGCTTGGATGAATCATGGATGCTCCGGCTGCCACAGCGTAAGCCGTCGATCCCGTCGGAGTAGATACAATCAGACCTAAGAAGAAAAAAAAATTCAAATATTTGTACGACTCTTATTTACGGAATGTAACAATTACCATCCCCCTGCACTGAGGTGATGTGTTTCCCGTCCAGATAGAGGTCAATATTGGATAGGTAGGGAGATGGTCCTCGATCTATGACCACCTCATTGAGTACCAAGAGGCTGGTAGGAGCCTTCGAGGCTTTCCCCGTTGCCTCGTCCTTGCGTAGGACGATGCAACGCAAACGACTCCGCAGGGTCAAAGCAGCGTTTCCTGAAAAGAAAGACAAGGAAGTAAATACACAGTAATATAAGAGGGAAGACAAATCCAGTTTTTAATGAGTACCTTCCAAGACGTTTGTTACTTGCTCCTCAAAGTTGTCAAACTCGAAAGGAGTTAGAAATCCGAGGCTGCCGAGATGGAAGGCCATTACCGGGGGCACTGATTGCTATATAATAGTAATAAGTAAAGTGAAACTATTTCTCTCGTCACTCCTTATAAGGATATTATTTACCTGAAAGAGAGAGCTGGCGTAGAGGAGTGTTCCATCTCCACCCAAGCAAATAATAAAGTCGATCTTGTCCGTCAACTCGTCTTTACCTTCGCGGAAAGACATGAGCTTGTCACGTGTCATGTTAAATCCAGGGTGATTGGTCACCAAAGGATCGTCCAGTACAGAGTGCTCCACAAATACCACCATCCGCTTCTCCTGAAAAATAAATAGTAATTATTTATTGCGCCATTATTCAAAATAAAAGCACTTACGGTAATGAGCCATTTGACTAGTTGCACGAACGGCGGCAGGACGGCGGCGTCGCGAACTTTCTTGATGACCAGAACCGTCAACGGAGGTTTGTACCATGTCAACCGCTGACTGGCAGGATCCTGGATCGTCCTTTATTTTAAAATTTAAAAAGAGCGTTATATAATCAAAAAGATATGTAATATAATTAACTTGTAATAAGAATAGGAGACCATGTGATCCTCTGTCTAAAATTCTTCTTGATTTTCATGACACTTCTTTCACTTTCAAGTGATGCTTGAGCAGTGAGACCAACTTCCGAAGACCGCGTCCGTTTTTATAAACATTTTCTAACCCCAAACCAAACTTCCTTTTTCCAGGGTCTATGAGGTGGGGCGGCGTTAACCAGTCGTCAACGGGAGACCCCCACACCGACCAAATTAAGTTTCACAATCTAATGATGCCTGCTAATTCTTAGAAAGATGAAAGAAAAAGTTTCCCTTTTCAATCTTGAATTTCCACTTTTTTTCAAGGCTAGTAGGCTACCATTCTTAATCAAACTTCCTCTAAAATTAGAAATTAGGTCGACTCGGATGCGTGGGTTCTCTTCCTGCCACTACTTTGGTGGATGGATGACGACTGCGAAGATCAAGGTCTAGGTCAACGAAAGTGGCTGTTTATATATTGTAATAGTTTTTTTTTAACGCCATTTAGTTCGCCTCAGCTTTCGTCTCGGTAGCTTTGTTTTTTTGTTTTTCTAAGCTTTATTTTTTGGCCCCATTTATGAGTTTTCTCTTCTTTTGAAAAAAATATAAAACGCCGATTAGATTCAATAGTTTCTTTCTCTTCGGGTAAAGCACTGGTGAGTGAAATTCACCATATCCTTAGGATAAGAAAATGATAAGAAAGCGCTACTGTACTCGATAACGTTCTGGTTCCCAAACGGTTGGAAAAAAAACTAGAGCTTTCAGACAAAACGGAGGGAAAGCTAGGGACGCATCCAGTACCATTGTTCTCAAAATTTAAAAAAAATGATAAAACCCATACTTACATCACCATGGCAGAGTTCTTCATGATTCGACCGCACGGGCCGAACTGCTGGATAGGGCTTGGTGCGTTCAACGACCGCGTCCTCCTGTAAAATAAAAAATATAAAAGAGGTCAATGAAGTTGATAATCGCTGTAGTTCTCCGATACAAATTGGTCAATTTCACGGATCAGTGAAGCGCATAATAAAAAAAAAACGAGTTTGTCATAGCCTTGTTTAAAGTGAAAGAGAGATCTCTCTCTTTGGGTCACGCAGCGACACTTGTTGATCTCTCGCCAACAATATAAAACAATAAGGATTAAAAAGATAAATGTTGCCAAGGAAACAACCTAACAGCTTCACGCTGGATGGCTACGAGTGCGGCATGTTGTGGTGGATCCGTCAGCGATTGTAGGCTACTGTTCATTGTGAACTTGATTTCAGTATAACTTTGATGATAACCACGACGTCGTAGATCGAGTGAACAACTGAGCAAGTTTTTGTTTCAAACTGAATTTCACAGTAAGTCTAATCTGTTTCACTTTCTACCTAGCCCTCCGTTCCGTACAATTTCCACTCAAATTTCAATACTTTGTTACAGCTGCGTTCAATGCCGATTACAAACAGGTGCAGTAATAAATCGCTCGTGTCTTAACGGTTCGACTAGTCAAGAACCGACTGATACTGAGTACTACTTGAGCGTAACGATTGAACCTAGTTTTCAAGTTTTCTCCCTCCTTCTTTTCTGTTGTGTTCTAACAAGTGTGGGAAAGGAAAATCCTACAAGCAATTTTTTTAAGGTCAGAGAAAATGGAAACAGTATACATATGTAAATTCCTGCCACACATACTTAACCAGTTACTAATATGATTGCTCAATTATTGGTACATTTCATGCCCTTTTAAAGACTCACTTGTCTTCTTTACACCTACACTGGTGACCTGCTTCGCTGGGGGAAGGAGGTGAGGCATCTTCCTCGGGCAGTCCATTGATCCTCCTCTCTGCAGCACCTCTATGTTGACTGTCACAATTCATCGCGTGTGATGAAGCGATCGATGCAAACGTTTTTGAATAATAGATGGGCACACGATGACTATCTAAAAATGTTGTCTATAACAACCAATGATAGCAGACGCTCGATACTAGCAGCAGTTCCATTATTAAGAACACAAACATTACGCAGCACTTCCATCGCGACCTTGGCGCAAGGAGCTCATCACGCAATACTGAATTATATGTAGATTCAATGCATCATCACATGTGAAACCTTTCATCTGTTTGAGTAGGGTAGGATGACAACAAATAGTCTCAAATTACGTAGAAACTATAAAAATGATTCTACGACAGGAAGAACCTTCTAAAAGGGAATTTTTGACACTAGCAGACGAAGGGTTGCTGCTAAAGAGTAACCCCTTGGTTTGCTACACAAGTAGTGACGTCATTCGTGACCGGTCAGTACCAGTACCATATAAACAAAACCACCTGCACAAAGCATGACAATAACTCCTCGAAAAAATCATGTTTTTAAACTAAGAAATAAATGACTTACGGCCAGGATCCCGATCGGGAACGGGATGAATATTGCTGATCCTCTCCTAGATCAAGTAGCGTAGGCCAAATGCCAATTGCACCTAGCGAATGAGCAACACCAGTGCTCACGACACCGCCGTTCGTTACCATAGCCTGCTGAGAACTAGTAATTTGCTCTGCTGCCGTCTTATCGACTTGCGCGAATGATATAGACGGCTGCTCGCACTGTTCCCACACCATTGCGCGATGATACAGCACAACGTCGTGAATGAAGTTCACCGACGAAATTTCAAGTGTATCACTCTAATCAACCACCACGAAATACTGTGACCACGAATTCAAAGAACCACTCTTCTTATTACAACATCAAAGAGCAACCCAGCCAGCGCAGTGCTTTTTAGAAATCTCTTGTTAATGAAGACAATCAAGAAAGGGAAATTTCGTCTATTCAAATCACGCCTAGACGACAGATTTCACCCTATAAAGAGCCCCCTATATTCGTCGATGACTTGAAACCAAACTGCACTTTCACCAGCAATAAAAAATGTTTCGCTGTACGACGATGATGACCACGAACTGTTCTGGTCGTGCTTACCACTGGTACTGTTTGCCTTTGGTCCAGCTACAGCAGCAGAATTGCAATTGACATTCAGAAAACAGATCTATTCCTTGTTTGGAAGTAGGGAAAGAAAAATCGTTATCAGATTCCTTGTGTCTCACGCTCAATCTCTCCCTACGGTCTACAGCTGACCAAATCTGTTCCGAGATTGTGCGTCTAAATCTTTTGAAAATAAGAAATTTGAGTACATAAAAGGGAGACCTGATGTATTTACCTGTCAAGTGATAACAATTCGGAATAAATTCGGGGGACGAGACATGACCAAAAAACTACTTGTGATGAAATTTATTTAAGGAGCAAACAAAAAGAGTGGCCGAGGCCACGTTCATCAACAAGTTTGCTTAATTTGTTTCAGCAGCTATATTCTGCGGAAGTTCGGTTATGACGCAATACGGAAATCTGTGGCTAATTTCACAGAATTTGTTTTGTTAATTTATTGGGGTGTACATATTTGTAACGGTGGCCTTTATCAGCAAATTAGAACGGAAAACGGAAAGAAGAAAAAAACCAAAGGAAAAGTGAAAGCCACCCGCGCTAATCGCAAATCCCTTTCGACGAAGGTCGTCGTTTTCAACTCGTGTTAGCAACTTTTAGAGACCTTGTCAAGTTTTCCCCCTTACTCACTCAAGGTAATATATCATCAAATTTGTATTTAAATATCCTTGGACGTACCAGACAATAAACACTTTAAGAGATAATTAAAGATCGTTAAAAATCTCATATACACTCGAGGGGTCATTTCCCTTTTTATATTTACGCTGATTTTAATGAAGCTCGGATCCACCTAGCGGTCAATAATACAACTACGTTTAAACCGACAGGTGGCGTATTAATTTTTTTGTAATGCAAAAAAGAGCGCAGTTAGGCATCGAAGAAAAAATATTTATGCTAATGATGACACGGCTAAAAATTACGCAGACCCTGACCGGAAAGTTAGCAAATAAATTATGCAAAAAAAAAATCAGAAGAAAATGACAGGTGGAATGTAAAGCTACATGACCCACATTTCTACAGGTTATACGTTGACATCATCATTAACCGGTTTTATATTGAGGCGATCATCACCTTAGAGGAAAAGAATTTTTTTTTATGAACGACAAGGGGAACTTTTTCCCCTAAGTCTGGTCGTCATAAAAGCATGGATCAGCTGGAATTCGAAATTCGACGTAGTATTATTATTATTATGCTGCTGTTGACAGCAAAAGAAAATTGATTTACACGGTTGGTTGTCCCCGATTTCAAACCCTGTCAAGAAGCTTTCTATGAAAATATAAGATGGGGATGAACGATCTTTGCGTCACAAGCAGTCAGCTACAACAAATCAAACGTATATGATATAGTGAAGACGAGTGAAAAGGAATTCTGGGTGCCGCCAACTTTTGATTTGCCTTCGAGGAGAAACAATATAGCGAAAAGGTATGACTTTCTCCTTGCTACGTAGAGTCAGGATCGATATGTGAGAATTTTGAAACCAACAACAACCGCATGAAAAAAAATATATTTTGGTTTTCCTTTAAGATTTTAATTTTCCCCCTTCTTCTTTATCGAAGGGAAGCTGCCTATGCCGCAGGATTGAGGTTAATGGGTCTGTACATATGCGCGCAACACAAGCGCCATCTTCGTCACGATTCCATGGCTATTTTACATAACTTTATAACCGATCAAGCCGGTTATATCTTCTTAAAAGGTAAATTTTAATCGATTTTTTTACCTGAAACCTTGAATCTTTTCCAGGACCATAGAAGCGTGTGTCTTAATATTTGCGCCGGAACCGTCTTCTCCGGCCGCTGAATCAGCAGCAGCACCGGCTCCGCCGGAAGATGAAGCGGAAACCATCTGATATTCGCTGTTTGTCCGGTGAAGGTGATTGGTTGGAATCCCAGCTAAAGCTTGAGCCAGTTTTAAATCCTCGTCCATCATTTTCGAAGAGTTGTTGATGACGATGTTTGCTTCAGGATTGGGGAAATTGAGCGGCGGGAGCTTCCTGCTCGCTCGACACCGATAGACCGACTGACGGTGCATCCGGGCCGACTCCTCCACTATACGGCATCATCCCTGGCGGCGGCATCGACTCTTCTTCTCTTAAACGCACCGAGAATGTTGTGTGCTGATACCCATCTCTCGTTCGTGACATCACGAAAGAGGGGGATCATCATAGTTGTAATGATCCTTGCACGATTTTCATAAATAAGGAAAGGAGCAGCATGTATGAAACATCCTTTTTTTGGCTAAATTCTCGCATGATCCATCACATATGCGGTTGAGAGAGCGGATTTTGTGCGCTCATTATATTGCGACCGCACATCAAGAAGTTGAAAAAATCGCATCCATCATCACTGTGTCATTCTCATGAAGAGAAAAGAATGGTTGTATATTTTTTCCCACTAAATTATGACGCGACTCCTGCGGCTCTCTCATTTCAACCCTTTTGGCCGGCATTCTTCTATTAACCAAGAGAGAGAGAGAGTTAACATCGGGAGGGGGCCATTGCTGCCGTACAGCACTTCATTTCCATATTCTAATCCTCTGCATCCATCTCTTTTTAAAAGAAGAAGAAAAATGGAAACGACTGCTGGCCTCTTCTTTTATTTTTTTTTATGCGTTTTTAAAGACCATCGAGACGCGCGGGGCTTTCCAATTTCTGACTCGAGTCAGACGAACAAGAATGCTGCTATGAAGCTTTCAGTTTTGCCTCGTTGCATGATGGAATTCTGCTTATATGGACGTAGACAACGGGTTTTTCTGTTTTTCTCTTTTTTCTTTCTCACTAAATATATATTTGTTCCATTGTACGACTGACATAAATAGAAATGTAGTTAGTGGATCAGTGAGTTTGTAGCGATTGTCAAACTTGAAAGAAACGCCCTTTTAGTACCGCTTCTATAGTTGGAGAGAGAAAATGGCAACAACAATTCCGCGATAGGAACCTGTTGATTGTCCTCGCGAGTTTGTTTGATGACAGGTCATCAACTGGGTGTTACCCAGCCATGACTAGTCAGGGATGATTCCTTGTTTTTTTTTATCACCTCATTTGATTTACGAGCTCTGTGTTGTACGATTTTTACGATGTAACATTTTCTAGCATAATAATAGTTTTTGAGAATTTATTCATATCTTTAAAAAATAAAAAAAAACAACAATGTATCGTGATTTTCAAATTTGGCGCTAAGTTGAAAAGTGACATCTATCGTTAATAAATTCAAAAAGAACCAAGCAACTGTCAAATGCTTTACGTCAGTAAGTGCATCCGTCTGCTAGGGTTCACGTGTCGTTGCTGTCAAGTCAAATGCTTTTTGAGTGCTACTTGATTGAAAACCAAAAATAGAAATGAAATTCGCGGTGAATTCAGTTGCAAAATCAGGAGCTAGAATTGGCTCTCTTTCAGATTTTTCTCGATTACCAAATATCGTCCTAGAAACGCCTCACCTACTTCTTCACACTCGCGTATTTTTACCTCATTCTTGCATGTTCTGTGATCACTATAAATAGCTTATTGATTTGCAGGGAGGATCTGTACCACATTTGAGCCATGACCTCTTGAAGATGGTTTCTGATGAGCATGCCATGGCCCAAATGCCACTGGTTACTCTGGTAGACTACACTAAGAATATTCAAGCATTTGGAAAAGGCATTGCAGAGTTTGCTGGTCTTCAGGTAATTACATATTCAGTTCAATATTAATTGAGAGTTTATCATAATTCATTTTGAATTTATGCAGGAATATTTGAGCTATGTGACTTCCCAAGATTCTGGTACTCCAACACCGGAGGGGTATCACGATAAGAAGGCAGTCTCCCTCTGGACAAGAGGCGGAAGAAAGCTTGTTGATGCACCCACTTACATGTCTTGCATGGAGGCTCTTAAACCTGATGTGTTTCAGATGTTGGCTGACTGTGATACTACACCAAACAGCTCAGCAAAGAGAGTCAAGACATCAGTGGATGCCACTCTTAAATTTGCCACAATTTGTGCTGAACTTAAGGAGAAATCAGAGGTTTAAACAAATTAATTTATAAAAATTCGGTTTTAAAGTGACTTTACATTTTATTCACAGATCCTTAATCAAACTCCAATGCTTGCCTGTATATCGGGAGGCTACAATACCAAGGAAAGACTGCGCTGTATCGAAGAAATAAAAAAGTACAATTCCGCTGGGTACGTTATCGACGGCTTCCATACGAACGGATCCTCGGCAACTAATTTAAACTGGGAGGAAGTTGAACCTGTTTTGACTGAAATAATGGTATTTCTTCATTTTTAAACGTAAAAGCCAACTGTTGACTATCAATCCTCTCTTTATTTTGATTCACAAAGATGTCACTTCCTCAGGAGAGACCTCGCTTTTTTCACGGGGCATTAACGCCTATTTTGTTACTGAAAATTCTATCAAAGGGTATGTAGTAAATTCCTCACGTTTGAACTTAATTTTTACACTTTACTCCAAAAAAAAAAAAATTAGTTAGTAAGCCGTTTTTTCAATACAGGAATTGATGCTGTGGATGCTACTTTTCCTTGGATGGTAGCGGAAAGAGGAGGAGCTCTCATGTTCCCCAATTCCATTTCCGACAAGTAAATTGATTGATTTATTTTAATTTAAAGCTTTCAGACTGGAAATTAATTTTCTGTCATTCAGATGTAATGAAGTCGAGGAAACTTTACCAGTTGTGAAAGAGAATACCGTCATCCCAACAAACCAAGACGATCAAGCTCAAGTTAAAGACGAACCTGTCAGTCTTATCTACGAAATTGATCTCAAAGATAAAATGTATCAGAGGCTAAAAGCTTTCCATTTGTTTAAAAAATCTAATTTATTCTCTTATTTTGAAAAAATAGGTACTTTAACGATTCCAGGCCACTTTTAGCGGGATGCTCATGTTACAGCTGCCGGAAATACGCACGCTCTTACGTGCATCACTTGTTAGCGACTAAAGAGCTCTTAGGACCCATTCTTTTGATGATGTATTTATGAATATTTCCGTATACCATTGATACAGATTCTTAATTCGTCACTACTTTTACAGGCACAATCTGCACCATTACCTAACCTTTTTCCGCAATATCCGGTCAGCAATTCAAGAAGATCGATTGGAAGCTTTGCAAAGTCGGCTTGAACATTTTGTGGCTTCTCGGACCAGCAACTGAGCTTATGTAATAATGATCTCGCTCTCTTAAAATCACAAGGCCTTTGTAAATGTTCATGTTGACATAACACAAATACCAATTGTTGTCTTCTTTTTTTTACAACCTGAAATATTTTATTTGCAATTTTTGTCTTCATTTATACCAACCCAAGAGTGGTAATTCCAACAGGATGGTTGTCCTCGTTTCTTTTGGGTGTGCGCAGCACGCACCCCTAAATCTACCATTTTACGATCACGCCACATCATAGTGCTATACGCAGTTGTATCACCATCCTACTGGGGAATGTGGCAACTCGACTTCTATATAGTATTATGCTGGCCCAAAACCTTGGTAATCGCGCAACCGCCTCGAGTGGAAACTCATAAAAAAGGCTCATGGGACGACGCTTCTATTTTCACATGTGAATGAGTTTACGAGCCGTTATATACGTCCCCGCGTCAATAATGGCTAGGGGGTCGTCTTCGGCACTTGAATCATACACAATGAAACACTCAGCGAGGAATCCCTAATATTATTCCTTTTTATCGCTTCCCCACGTAGTCGTCGTATACTCCATTCAATTCGGGTATATAACAAAAAAAGGCTAGTGGCGCTGGTTCCCTATTATTACTATTATTATTATTCGTCGACAAAAAATGGGTTCATTCAACTAAAACTATGTAATTTCAAACACTTTTCACCGCATGTGTTTTTCCTTCGGTTTTATCCTTAAAGAAAATTTTAATAAAATGTTACCATTGAATTATAGGAAACAAACTTATTTGATTATCTGTAGGCTGGACAGTCACGCTTGAAGATTCAAGTCGTGCAACACTTTTTAAAAAAGAATTATTTTAATAAAAGTCGTGACCAATCTAGACTTATCACCTCTATATAATATTATCTAAATGGATCTCGCATGAATGACGGACAGTTATTCAATCGATAATAAATTTATTTCATTCTCTTTCTTTCTAAAAAAAAAAACACATACAAGAAGGGCCCTCGTCATCCTTTTAGCACAAAGGTTCGAGAGTGGGAATCCAATTGGTACAAAAAAGAGGCGGGTGAGAGTCACTTTGAACACATCTACACGCATTTTGTTGTTCACAAAAAAAAGGGAAGCCATCGTTCTCATTCCAACGAGGAGCAAATTGAATATATTGTTAGGGGTCTTACATTTTTGTTCTCTTTTTCGAAATGTTGGAAATATCTACGGGATTTGTTCAAAGTGTTTGGAAGGACAAAAAAAATGATTGCAGTCATTTATGAGCGAAAACAAACGTCTGTACATTTCACATATTATTTTTCTTAAAAGGGGAGGGAGAGGAACAAACCAACAAATAATTATCTTTAGAAAAATGGACGAAAACGCACAAACTCACGATAACACTTGCACACTCTTGTATGTATATATGTATCGTTCGAGGGAGAAAAAAACCAACGATATCCACTACGCCAATGGAATCATTCTCTTGTAAATTCGCCTGCGAACTACTTACTTCTTTTCATTGAAAACCATCAGCATGAGGAATGACAAAAAGAAGTTATTTTATCACCCAGGAATCCATACGACGCAAAAAGGGAAAAAAGACAAATTTTGCATCCCTGTTGTGTAAATCAATAATCCAGAAGAAGTGTTTTCGAGGCACTTTTCATCAAAATAATAGCCGGTCGCGTTATTTTTCATCTCATCTTTTACAAATGCATACGAACGAAGAAACAAATAAACGGACAATCACTCAAAGCGGAATACACAACGAACAAGGTATAACCACTTTCTCTACTTATTTACCCCATCTTTCTTCAGTCTTATTTGTCCAATTATATCACAGAGTTAGTCAAGAAGGGGGTCTAACCGATAACTCTCTCATTTATGGAACCTGCAAGGCAAAAAGAGAGAGGATTAAGAATCCTGTAAATCAAGTTTTCACAAAATAATTGCTAAATTACCTTATCATGTAAAGACTATCGACGTGAACCATCATTTCAGTGCTCTTAAATTCGTTCAACTCTTTACGGATGGCAGCTTTCTCTTGAGGCGTTAGGCGAGTCCACGGGCGATCAGCTCGTCGATCATAGTCCTGAGCATCGGCTACTTCAACGTAATCGTTGAACCGAATGATCTGCACACACACACACACAAAAGATTACGGTTATGCGCTAATAGTTTTTTCTTCTAAAGTTTACGAACTTTGCGGGCTTTCAACTCTTCGACAGTTGGCCTAAAGCTGAGTTTCCGGAAAAGCGTCATCTTCTTCTCTTCCCGCTCCTTCTTCTCCTCAGCTGGACTGGTTTTCTTGAGGATGTTGCGCTCTTCCAATTCTTCCTGAGTAGGACGGAGACTAAGTCGCCTGTGGAGGATCAAAAGACAATGTTAGAATTTCTACAATTCTATTTATGATCTTAAATCACATATTTACCTTGTCAAGCGAGCACCGACAGCCTCTCGTTGCATGTGCCTCTCCCGTTCAGTTTGAGCGTGAAGAATGCCTCGCTCGATCAGTTCCTGTCTGTCCGGTCTCATTGCGAGTTTTAGGGCCAAGCTATCCTTGCGAGCAATCCTCCGAGCTAAATCGAAAAATTTTAATTTTGAGTTTTGAGAATTTAGAAATAGAATTTGTAAAAAGAAAAACTACCTTCTTCAGACATGTTTTCATCTTCATCATCACGATAGAGGATAGGCCCGTCTGATTCATCAGAATCGTAGTCGCACTGAACCGTGACTGGAATAACCGGAACGGGCAGGTAAGTCGGTCTCTGATTTTTCGCCGGTGGTGGTGGAGGCGCTGCTTGATGATCCCGATTATTATTTTCTGATTTGAGCTGCATGTTGTGATTGTGATCGTGTGGCGCCGGAGCGGATGACGATCCTCCTCCATGAATCGTAGGCGAGTTATTACTCCCGGAACTGTTATTGCTATTGCTGCTGCCAAAACCGAACCGGAGTGGTCGCGTGCTGGAATAAAGAAAATAATAATAGTAGAATAAATAAACCCATTCACACTTCCAGAAAGACCACAAAAATAAGAGAGGCTACCCAAAATACTCTCAAAGAAAAAAAAAATATAAAATGAAAAGTAGCTGTAAAAGGGCGAGAATAAAATGCAAGCCGAATATGGAGCGAGCAAACGAAGAAAAAAGTCGTGCAGACATTCACAAGAAAAACAAACACAAAGAGAGAGAGAGAGAGAAAACTAAAAATATGGCAACTTTGAAACAAACTGGTCGTCGCTTCAACATTCTTCGCATTGTCAAGCGCAGAAAAAGGATCTGCGCCATTTCTCTTCTTCCTTCCATTATTTTCCAAAAAAAAGAAACAGAAAAGTAAAATAGGGTATCTATACAAAGAAAAAAGCTTCATGGTGGTCATGCCGATTATAAAAAAATCTAAGAGTTGTTCTCTGTGAATAGGGAGAAAGATGCAAGTCACGTGCAACTGGTCAGAGGTTAAATACCTGAACCGTATCCTCTGCCTTAGTGAGAGCCGCCTATACAACATTTCGCATGATACACAAAGTTGTGTGGTAGAGAGGGGGAAAATACAAAAAAGGTTAGTCATTTTAAGACGACGTCCAACTTTATCCTGGGAAAGAGAGACACCAACACCACTGGTTGTAGGTTAAAAAGAAAAAAAAATCGCATACCTGGCTGGAGGGGGAGGTGGAGGATGATCCTGCTGCTGCCATGCAACTCCTCGAGAAGAAGCACCACCGGATTCTTGCGTCGGAGTATTAACGGGAGGAGTTGAAGGAGTAGACGGTGAGTTACTCGCAGAGTTGCCGGGCTTCTTGAGCGCGGATTTGAGCGGCTTAGCTGCGAGTGAGGCGGGCTCTTTCGGTCCCTGAGCCCTCACCCAACCTGGTGAAGGAGCAAAACCGACAACAACACAACAAGGTGAGCATCTCTTTAAAAAATGTAAATTATTTCAGAAATTACTGGCTGTGGGTGGTGTGCCTCGCTCACTGTCACTATCGTCGACGCTCTCTTCCGGAATGTCCTCATCTTCATCGTCTCCGTCCTGCATGTCTGACAAGTCGTGACCAACGTTCGATAAGAGTCCGGGCGAGGATGAAGCCACAGTGGGCGGCGCCAAGTGTTGTTGTTGAACCAGATGGTGCTGGTGGACGCCGTGAGTCGGAGGCGGCGGCGGAGGAGCCGCATGCTGGGCGCCGCGAGGAGGGAGCATCGGACTTGGCGACGAGAACATTGGCGGAGGAGGGATTGGCCCAATTTCTGTCACACCAATTGGTGGCTCAGGAAGATCCTGGTTTGTACCTCCAGCTGGATTATTTGTGCTCCTGTTTGGTACTGACGTAGTTCCGGCCGAAGATGTCGGTGACTCGGAGGATGAAGACAAAGAGGCCGCGGTGAGCGGCGGAGATCGATTGGATTGTTGTTGTCCACCAACTGTGATTGTCGTCGTAGAGGCCGCATTGGTCGCCGTCGTCGAGGACGCAAAGGTGGAGAAAGTTGGAAGAGCGTTGCCCGGCTTGACCAAAGTTGGCGTCGTTGCAGACGATCCATTGGACGAGACGGTGTTGATTGGAACGGTTGCTGACCTTCCGGGTAAGACCGACGGTGAACCAGAACCTAATTAAAAAGAAAGAGCTAATTAGTTGTAATGAACATTTGGCAACGTCATCACTTTTCCCCAGTAGAGTGTCTACATATGCAAATTTCTCTCCACAAGTGAGTTATTACAGTGTACAAAGCCAATTACGGGCAGTAGGAAGCCCCCCGCAGAGGTGTGGATAATAAATCCAAGTATTATATTAGAATATATCACTTTAAAGGTGTGCTAGAATGTGAAAGAATTCTCCTCATAAAAACATTCATTTCACACTGTGAATCACGGGGGCGTTGAGAGCTCACCACCTCTTGCATATTTATGATACAGCATCTAATCCCTTTCCAACCTTACTAATGCGATTACCCCTTCTAACTTTGTGAAATATTCACACGCAAAAAGTGAAACCGAGTGTGAGGGGGGGAGGGGGGGGGGGGGGGATTTTTTATACGTACGATGACGACTCCAACCTTGTTGCTGTTGCTGCTGCGCTTGACTATTGCGTTGAGCTATCGATGTTACGACTTGAGAGTAAGCGGAAGACATGCTGCTGCTGGCCGATCCAGCCGGCCCGCCCGTCGTGGAACCCGCTGTCGAGGTGGCAGTGGTAGTGGTGGAAGAAGATGAAGTAGAAGAAGATGATGCTGATGGTGTGCTAACGCTACTTCCGACTGGAGTCGGTCTCAGTGTGGGTGAAGAGTTGTTGTTGGCACCAGAGCCCGAATTTCCGGCCATCAGGGCGGAGAGGAGACCATGACCGGGCGCCATGCCCGGTGGGAGACTATTAGGTCGCGATCCCGGCCCACTGGTAGCAATGTTGTTAGCCACTGAAAAGGCAGGCAAGGTTGAATTGTACTGCTCTTGATGAGTAGGGATGGGATTATTGAGCGATGCAGATGAGGTGGGCGTGAGGGGACCCGAAGCCAGAGCGGCGTTCAGACTAGCCGCAAAGGCCGGTGTGATACATGCAACTACCGTGCTGTGCTGACTGGACAAAGCATTGGAAGGAGGAGGTGAATTGGAAGAAGGAATAGTGCTACCAACAACAGAGGGAGACTCGTGGCTGGATGGACTGGGAGGTGGAAGGATGAGCCCGTCGTTAGATCCCTGAGAAGCTTGGGAACTATCGACGGCATCCTCTACCGAACTAGGAGAGCTGGGCGGATGGTAAGAGCGGAGCCAACCACGAGCTCTGCTGGCCGCTCCGACCAATCCGCCGCTCGTCCGTTTCGACCAGACTCCACCGGAGTTAGGTAAGGAGGTAACATGCAAAGAAACAGGGCGCTCGGTCTTGGCATTGACCGGCTCATCAAGCAAAGGTGCAGAACACCTACTGCTCGCATCTGAGGTGGCGTTTGTGGTGATGGTCCCGGTTGCCGTCGTCGTCCTAGGAACGCTGGATTCATCGTTGGACGGCACTTGACTGCTGCTCTCATCCCTTGACCGATCCTTTTCTCTTTTTGATTCTAAAAAAAGGAACAAGAAATAATATTAGCTTTCTAAACAAATTCAATTACTTCATTTCCGGAGGGGATGCAACTGTTACTTTCGACTAATTGAACTATACATTCAAAAAAAAAATAGTACATATACAAAACCCTTTATATATATATATCTTGCAATTTTAGAGCGGAAGAAAAGTCGATCACACTGGAAGAGAAAGCTCTATCCCGCCTATTTCTTTTCCAGTGGCGTGTGCCTCAGCCACAAAAACACGAGAAAGGCGAGGCCGGGAGCACGCATATAATCACGCATCCATTGTTCTACCCTTTCTCTCTCATCATCATCACATGGTAGTTCGTGTCCCGGAATTTTTTTTCTTCAATTCTTTTACGAAAAAACAACATTCCACAGGAAAAAATACACAACAGAACACAAACCCCACTCCAGATCGAATGGATTAGTTTCAAGTGGAGCGTTCAGCTGGCATCATCCACTTGAGTGACGCCACAACGACGCTCCGGAATATATGAAATCCATCATGATGAGAATTTTTTGGGTAGTCTATCCGTCCGAAAGCAATGGACTTGACAAGTGATGAGGAAGGATTCTGCAATGCAGTTGCTCAAGTAGACAGGAATAATAATAATGGATTTTTAAAAAGGATCCTGCCGTATAGCACATTGGACCAATGCCAAAGAAAGAAGAAAATCGCGAAATGTGTACATCCAGTTGAAAGATGAAACTGTGGTTCTACTAAATCTAAAATAACGAGAGCGGAAGCGACGGGGCGGCTTATAAACTAACCAACCGGAAGCCCATCCCCTCTTGTATTGATACATTTAATTTATTTTTAAAACATGAAAATAACTCATTCGTCATTCTGACGTTAGAAGGTGTGATTTGGTGTTAACAGATCCCCCCCTCCCTGTAAAAATAGCAGTCGAGAGAGAGAAGGAATGCGGGACGCCGGAGCGTGTACCGCCCTTATTGGAATTACCCTTTTTCGTGCTGTAGGCGCTTCATGACGTGTCTCCTAGCAGCTGTCAACCTTGTTTCTACCCAACATGTATAACTGTTTGACACAAATTTCCTACTACCTGGAATGCCTACTTTCTAACCCTTTTGAATAATATGAAGTTTCACTTTTTAAAGGATCGATCCCGACTCATCCATTATTCTCGTCACGCAAGACGTAAAAACAGCGCGGATGGAGCTATTTACATCGGAACGTAAACAATGGGAAGGTGTTTATTACAACTCCATCCGCTCTGACTGTATCCATACGTTTTAAAACTGCAACCAGAGGGAGACAACAAGCGCAGCAGACATTTCCAGATTCTCTGTCCAATGAAGATGTAGAAGAATGGCTCCTTCTAGTCGAAGACGTCGCCGTCGTACGTCCGTTGAGCCACTTCATCATATCAGCACACAATCCAAAGATGAAGGCAAAAAAAAAGCCGGGATTTCCGGCTCAGATCATTGTTACTCTCTCGCAGAGTGTGCGCTCCAGTCGTATTGTCAGAAAGGGAAGAATCACAAGTGTCCCTATCCCTGCACCACTCGAAAATTCAATCGATAAACCTCGAACTGGGTTTGTGCCCTTTCCTCTATTACTGAAAACAATACTATTAGTGCACTGACAAAAAGAGTTACAGCATCCAGCAGGTGATATAACTCCTAATAAAAGCACTTGGGATAATTAGAGAAAAACAATTCCGACTAGAAAAGAAGAAAAGCAACAAAAGATGAAGAGGGCAAAACACACAACTAGACGCATCCGCGTTGGGCCAGTTTCTCTGGCTGGCTCGTCTGTGCACTGCACTTCCTTAGAGGCGGCGCGAGCGCAGGCGCAGTCCACTCCCGAATTTCGTGTTATACAACAAACAACAATAGTAGTATCATTTTCTTCCGCTTTTCTGCAGAGTCACCTTCATAGGCTCAGAGGGCTATTATTTAAATTTCTTCTTAGTGACTCACGTCAAACTGACTGAGGAAGATATCTCAACTTGAAATTGGATTCGATTAAACAGCAATATGCGTTTTTCCCGACAGCAGGAAGAGTTAAACGAGATGCAACTTTTTACTTGAATAGATGACACACTTTTTATGGGGGATTATATAAGTTGTAAAGGCTCGTAAAAGTTGCCCAAGAAAAAGGAATAAATCAACAATGATGTCATCCACATCACCAATAAGGATCTCAAACTACACCATCACGTACGAGGAATTTTGACATTTAATCTCCACTAACCCTTTGACGAATGATCGATTTATGCGAAACACAACCTATTCTGCAAAATTGGCACTGGGAACAGTCTCGCCTCGAGCAGTATAATAAAAGAGAATCCCTCTTTATAAGAAATCCTTAATGGAATCATCCGAGTGAGGAAGAGAAACACTCTTTTTTTCAACTCTTTCACGCACCGAAAGCGGAACGAAATGACTCGGGAAGTTTGGATGCTTCCGTTCATCTTCCTCCTCCTTCAGGGCAATTCATTTTTATCCATCTCTCCGAGGGAGAAAGAATAAGGCGCGTTGAATAATATCTCAATTATGGACGAACAGCGGGAAACTCGTGGGTTTTCTTTATATCTCTTGGGGGAATTGGCAATGCGATACGTGTTATAGATCTTTCCCGTGTATAGTTGTTATGGTGGGCACTATACATCAAAAGTCATAACTCACCAGAAATGGAAGGGAGCTGCTGGGCAGTAGTGGAAGCTGGTTGATCGGGCAGTAAGATACCCTTCTGGATCAACTCATCTCGATGGGCTCGCATAGACATTTTACGCTCCAGGGCTGAAAACAAATAACCAAATATTAGCATATTATGTGAGTTTGTTTGTTTGAAAGAGCTCAAACACTTTTTAATCAATTAGCATGCGACATAGTGCTCCGCATATTTATTTTTATGTTTAACCGTCCTTGAAATCCTAAAAACTTCGTAGTTGAATATAAATTTCTACATTCCTGAATGACGCAACAACATAACCAGTTGGGAAAGATAAAATTATTGTGTGATTTTAGAAAATCATTATTATCTCCAATTACTCGTCTTTTATAGAAAGTTGGGAGAGAAGAACGTGACGGGATTGCCAACCGCACACACCAAAAAATAAAAAAATTACGTAAATAAAACCCAAAATGGACATCTACTCTTTTTCTTTACATTTAAGCTACATTTTCTATAGTTGGGCAAGTTGACTTTTTGGGGAGGTTAAGAAAAATGGATGATCATACATTGAGAGACGCTCTCGAGCTTGTCCGATTTGCGACGAACGCGCCATTTCCACGGTTTGAAGAGACGAGTTAGCGATGCAAATTTAGATTTGCTCCGCTCCAGCGGCAAGTTGTTCCAACTGTTTAGAGGTGCCGGAACGGCGGACGAGGAAGACGCCGGATGTCCGAGACTCTGTGCCGTCGTTCCGTTACTGCTATTTCCATGGCGACCTACATAAATCAAAAAGAAAGAATTGTATAAACAAGGCATTTTCTTTAAGCCACCACAACTCAAAATATATATATTGTGAGAGAACAAAGACAGTACGAGGTGCAACGGGTAAACAACCCATAATATAACGGGTCCAACTATATATTTTTTCTCTCTTCTTTTAAAAGTTGCGGTCAAGCAATAACTGGGTAGCCGTGAGAAACAACGAAAAAAAAAAAAGAGTGAAAGAAATAAGTTCCCTTTATGGATTTCATTCGACACGAACATTTTCTCGATCGTATTTCACGTGAAATTCGATACCCCTCATGTTTGGTTTTGAGATCTTTTTTAATAGTTTTAACAACTTTTTTTCTCATTCTTTCCTGTTTAGTCTGCAAAAAAATAGTAATAATAATAATACCAGTTTCTTAATCAAGAAAGACCATTTATATTTTACGATCGTCTACCCTTTTTAGAAGAAATAATCAACTCCTTAAAGCCTAATATCAATGAATGCCATAAATAGATTGTTTGTTTTTTAGAGAAGCGTAAACATTTTGTCAAGATACGTCGGCACCCTGCAGGTTCTTCTTATTTTTTTTTTCGATCAGATTAACTACTTGGTATGTAGACTATATACTATCGATAACTCGTTTCCTAAAAAAAAAGTTGGGCAGATGGCCTTGTCAGCGTCCATATGAAAGAAGGAAAAAGAACACGGAAAGGTGAAAAAGGTGCGCCAAAGTGACCCTGGCCTCCTCTCTTGATGCGTAGTGCCTGTAGAGACCGGCAAGGTGAGCTACGAGGACGATAGACGGGAGGAATCTATCGCATTTGACCGTTTTCTCAATTGAAATGGGGACACACGATAATGGTAGTAGCCTTCGAGCACAATGTGAACGCTCTCTCTCTATATATACAGTTCTCATTTCCGTTTCAAAATTGAATCCCCAACTTGTTTTTCATTTACAAACAAATTTCTATTGTAGTCGAGGTTAATATTTAAAAAATGGGCCCACGACCTCGACGTACTTAAAAAAAAAAGTCATATATGTTTTTTATCGAGATTGATTCAAAGTGTATAGCAACATTCCAGAGAACATTCTCAAGGTTGGAGCACGCGCTATGAGGAGATGCCAAACAACAGCAATTTATCGGACATGGTGTCTCCAAAATGGAAAACAAATCGTCATCTGACCGAAAAACAACTTGGCAAAGAGAGAGAAAGGAACCCAAAAAAATTCCATTCGATTTACGTCATCGGGGTGCCAATGTCCTTTCTTCTTTGGTATTATAATAGAGGGAAATGTTCGTTTAATTAAGAAGAAGAAAAACACACACAACAGAACACAACCTGTTCCATTTGTATTAAGAAAAATCCTCTAGGCATCTAAAATGTCTTCCCCTTTTTTTGTTAGACCTTCGGCGATGGTCCACTGATACCGAAAAGAAAAGGCATTCCTTATCAACACTGCAGAATGACCAAAAAGACATTATTATTTTTAAAACGACCGCAATATCCCATGGAGAGAGAAGCGAACCATGGAGAGGGAGAGAAAGTACAAGAATCTTCTCTTTTTGTAGTCATTACGAAGGAGAAGAGAGAAAAAACCATGATTAGACAGTGTAACGAGGACGGAATGAAAGACGAGCCCTTCTGTCATTATATTCCAGTGACATTCCCTCTACTATACTAAAGATTGATACCCTAAGATGTCGTTAACGCCTTCTTTTCTCTTTTGGAAATATTCTTTTAAAGACAACATCCTCGTTTTCCGCTCGGATGGATTCCCAATCACATTCGAAAAAAAAGGGGGGTTCAACGATCCACGCAAAAGATATAAAACATGCGTTAACTTTTTTTTGTGTGTGTGCATTCCTCGGACATACGTAAGGGGGCGCACCTGGTTTTTAACCCTGTGCCTCAGGTGGATTTTATTTTAGGGGGGAAAAGATGGTGATTTACTCCGTGAAGAAGAAGGGGGGCTACACATAAAATGCCCAAAGAGGAGTGTATACCTTTGACCTTGAGTTTGGCGGGCTTGGCAGAGTTGTTGCTGCTGCTAACAACAGCCTGACTCGGATGTTGCAAAAAGTCGACTAGAGAGAGGGAAGAAGCGATAATTTGCCGCTTCTCTTCAAAATTGAGGTGCAAATAGTCCAACGATTGAGACGAATGCACATGATGATGAGCAGGAGCCATGATGAGACGCCCATTCGTGGTGGGCGTCTGACCGTCGGTCGTCGACTGTTGCTGCTGATTCTGCGGGTACGGATGAGTGGGCGTCGACGACGGAGACGCAAGGTGGTGATGGTGGTGAGGCTGGCGGGCAGCTCGGATCGTCGCCTTCATCTTACCCGGACCCGGTCCAGCCGATGAGGCTGAAAAGTAAACACCCGTCACTTTCAGCGACATTGAATTCCTATTGTTTCCGTTAAAAATTTTTTTTTTCTTCTTCTCTACATTCGCCAATGTTGATTATCCGCACACTACTCACAAGCATACACTCACTCACTACCCGTACGTATATTTATATAATAAACAAGAGGGAAAGAATGCTTGTGCTCGCGAGCAAACCTCACGATCAACTGACGAGTCTCCCCGCAACAAAACCTCCGTGTGTGTTAGTGCGTACGCGCGTGTGTTACGAAGGGCGGCGACTTCCCCCCTCCGGCAAGTGTGCGTGGTGGAATCCGAAAAATAAAAAGAGAGCTGGATGAAAACCACGACAAAAAGGAGAAGAACAAAATATTTTTTTTTCCTTCTTTCCCGCCAGCCAAAAAGGGGGCCTGTTCTCTCCCCCACTACAACCAGGTACACTCACCTGTTGGCCTTGCTCCCCTCCGTCCCTCCTTCTCTCAGCTGGATCTCTTTCTCTCTCTCTCTCTTCGCATCATCATCGAAAAATAGAAAAACTGGTCTGTGGAAGTTTTGGTGGTGGACCGCCAGGAGCAAACGTGTGGGAATGTGCCGCGTGCACCTTCTTCATTAAGGCACACCGGTTATTAAGAAGAAGAAGAAGAAGGGGTCTTGGTCAGTCGAATTAAGCGACTTTGTTTATGTGTTTGAATTCTTCTTTTCTCCCTTATACACGGCCCGTCATCATCTCTTTAAAAGGTCCAGCCAAGCTTCAGGCTCAAGTCCAGCGCTTCTTCTATTTATCCGCCTTGGAAGATTGCCGACATTCCGGACCTCATCCATTCTCACAGCTTCAGGACAGTAGTATCCTCCTACGTCCCTTTAATTTCCTCCTCTTTCCAGTTTAGTGGTCCGTGCTGTTGCGCCCACAGACACAAAACACGAGAAATCACTCTGAAAGTAGAGGGGCCGGTAAATATGTTGCAGTAGAATATAAAAGCGACAAATCCATCCGGAAGAGCATAAAACTTTTTCGTGAATATTACAAACTTTTAGAGTACAAAAAGTTGATGGCAGGTGGTCGGTCAAAACAAAAGGAAAATGGCTTTTAAAAAAAGAAAAGAGGAAATTTCAGTAGCAACAACTCTTTAAGTACGAAAAAAGATGGTTATGGCGAGAGCATTGGAAGAAAGAGCTACTGTGTGTGACCGGTTACGTGTCAACCCAGAGAGGAAAAAAGCGAGCTCTTTTGTGTCATCCATGAATCACAAGAGACGTCTTTTGCTGGGACCGTGTCGGATTTTCACAAGGAAAAGAGAAGTAGCTTTCTTTTTGATAAATATTCTTTTAAGTACTATATACTTTTCAAGACTGCGATAACGACTGAAAATCCCTTCTTCTTGAATTAGTACCGACCACCCTGAAAATATAAGGTAGGACGGAGTCTGACGTATGGTAATAGATTGTTACAAAGAAGAAGAAAAGTAGGCTCTTGATTTATTCATATTTTTCTTCTTCTTCCTACGAGAGGGAAAAGGACACTTTCTTTACCCCCGAAGGAATATGAGCGGTAAACTGTTCAAATACTCTCTCCAGTCCGCTATGTTTCCCTCGGTTAAAAACTGGACGCCGTGAGAAGTCAAAAGTCCCCCCTCTTTCTTTGAGTTTCACGTTACGCACCCCTCACAAACGTGAATGTACAAAGATCATTTGAGTCAAAAAAAGACTTTGAAGAGGACAATGTATATCTCTGAATACACCAGACCTCTAAACAAACAGAAAAAATAATTTCGAGGGACATGATTCGGGCGGATCGCTCTGAATAAGGAGCCTCAGACAAGGTCTCTGCTACAACATCCTATTCAGAAATGGTCTGTTTATATGTTGGTGCAACAAAAACGACAGGGTCAATCTACTTTTAAATAAGGAGCCAAGGGCATCAACAAGACTGACGAGATGCCGACAGCAGTGACATGAAACCGGATCGTAAGAATAAGAAAATTCCGAGTTCAGTGTTCCGTTGGCAGCGGCACGAGCTGACAGGTAAGGTGCCGGTATTTTTCTTCGGAAAAAAATCCTCTTCTTTCCTTAAAATAATAATAAAATAGAAGGAGACACAATAGAGGGGGGAGAGAGAGGGTGAAAAGTAATCACGGAAATGTCAGAAAAATGGATGGGGGCGTTCCGATCGAGGAAACATAGAGGGGTTCAAAGCTTCTACTTTGAACCTTTGGGGTTGTAGAAATGAATCATTGAAAAATTTTAAATTTTTTAAAAAGATGCCCTTTTTTTATTTCGTTTGGCTTCATGTCTTTTTCACACGGAATCTTGTCGTCCGGCGAGCAAAAATATGATGGACTACGGAAGCGAGTGGAATTCACCGTAACAGTTTTCCAACACCAAGAGCATCGATTACCGTTAGTACAAACACGGGACTTGGGCAGAAAGAAAACTAAAACTAAATCCTTCCATCCGTTGGATTATTATCATGATTCATGATACAGATAGTATTTTATCTTTAATAAGAATTGACTCACTGGGTATATCAAGATTGCCCTATTCTAAAGAAGAAAAGAGAAAAACCGACCTGCTTTCTTGTGGTTGGATGATTGTCTCCCCATTTTACTCTTTTTGCCTTCGCTGATGGATGTATCCCGGTCTTCAGGTACTGAAAAAGTGTCCTGCCGTTCACTTCCGACAGATCCCGCTAAATGGAAAATAACAACAACAACAATATTAGCATAAAATAATGTGACATCTAGTGGCTGTTTGTGAAAACAGAGATAGGAGGGAAGCAAACAATGCTATCTGTCAGCTTCCATGGCCATCAACGGCTTGCTGTGATCCACAGAAGCTAGGCAGATTAGAGGATTAATGCAATGGAATGCAATTGCAGCATGTCTACAACTTTCATTTAGGCCCTGAGGGATTCAGAGCTTCTTCCTTGATGAATCGCAAACACTTCAATGAATGGAGAGAGGCAGAACTCATGATTACATCAGTTAGCAATGCAAACTTTATTAATAAAATTAATATTAAAAAATAAAAATAGGCTATTTATCTTTCAAGTATTCCATAAAGTCTAAACAGTTTTTTTTCGGTTGGAGTGAATTGTTTTGTCCTGACATTGGAAAGCAACTTTTCAAGGAGGAGAGAGTAACTGGGAAGTTGTAAAACTCGTTTAAAATTATGCAGAATTTCGAAATTTAACTTACCTAAACTTTCATCTGAGGATAAAACTGTCATGATTTTTCCGTTGGCAGGTTTGATCTCACTGTTATTTGTGGAATTGACACTTGGGGAAACAACAGTGTCCTCTTTCTGTGACTCCATTTTGAAGTTTACTGAATGCTTGCGGCGTTGCCAAATCAACTTTTTCAAATGGGGGCTGCCTCTTTTCTATTGAACAGATTTTTTTTGGTGCACATGATTTTGCAACTTCCGGATTCTTGTCTCCCTTACGGTGCGAAATTCTCAGAATTTTCATGTGTCACTGTGTATTTCTAATTTGGCTTGCATTCCTTCGTGCAGCACGCGTGATCAATACAATGCTTTAAAAACTATGTTTATTTTTGTCGATTGTTAACTTTTTTTTATTATTATTATGTTCTGGGTGTGCATTGCGCATCGGCGTGTTTAAACAGTCGTCGATAAACGCACAACATATTAACATGTTGAGGAGGACACACCCATTCAGCAACATCCACGATGTCAGGCTCTTCTGCGAACGGAGTAGGGCCACCACTCGTTCGTCGACGACCAGCTGATCCGGCGAGTCCCTCACGACCAAGCATGGGGAACAAGGTAACCACGTTCAGCGAACAACAACTTGAAGACTATCAGGTATTTCTGCTTTTTTCGAGACATCTTACTTCATCATTTAATACATCTACTTTCCCAGGATGCCACCTTCTTCAGTCGTAAAGATATTTTGAGGTATTTATTATAATTTTTCTACATTTCATCCTAACATGGTTCAGCAAGTTGATTGTTTGTAAGGGTTCATCGTCGATTCAGAGAGCTTGCTCCTGACGTCATCCCTCGTACCATGTCAATGGAAAATTGTCGAGATTTGCGGGTTTCCAGGAACGTGGTCAAACTACTGCCAGAATTAAAGGTATACATGTACAATAGACGCTTTGAACGACTAGCAAGTTTGGTGAATTCATGTGATGGTCCGGGCGCCCGTTGGGCTGCAAGTATTGATTTTAAGATTCAGCAGCTCGCGCGCGACTGCTGATGTTATAGAAAGTATATGGGCGGGGTCCCCGGTCTCTATATATGTTTAACCCTGTATCCGGGGCCGTACAAATCCGGGCTTTATTGACATGAAAAATTGAAAAATTCTAGATTATAAAACTGATGTCTTTGTTTTCGTTTATATAGGAAAATCCTTTTAGAGATCGTATCCTCAAAGTTTTTTCTAGCAACGGTACGGGTGACTTATCTTTCGAGGATTTTTTGGATCTCCTTTCCATTTTTAGTGAACACGCTCCTAGAGAGCTCAAACTTCACTATGCCTTTAGAATTTACGGTATAATGTCCCTTTTTTATATATAAATAGTAAATAGATAGATTTGTGTAACTTGATCTGATTTAATTTATCAGATATGGACAGTGATGGAATGATTGGACCGGAAGATCTCAAAGCAGTCATTTCCCGGTTGTGCGCTCACGAACGCGGTCTGACTCCTGGAGAGATTGATGACGTTGTGGAAAAGATTTTAGATGAATCCGATGTGGACTGCGACGGTCACTTAACAGCCATGGAGTTCAGTCATGTTGTGGCGAGGGCTCCCGACTTTGTGACCACATTCCACATCCGGATGTAATCCATCACTATTTTTACTCTATTTAAAATCGATCTCGTTTCTTTTAAGTTATTTCTTTTCAGAAAAAAAAAATTACGAAAAATGTTCCGAGTTTACTTATGCTGTTTATCAATTGGTTCCTTTTTTGGAAATTTTTATGGCTTCCCGTCGTTATTACTATTGGATTGGATGTTATGATTCACAAGGTTTTTTTCTCCCGTTACAAGAAATAGAATTGGAAGTTTCCACTTTTAAAGAAATACACGCATTTTTTCTTTTTACTACTATTTAAAAAAAATGAGAAAATTGGACCAATCTTATTTTTATCTATCTGACCGATGTATAAAAATTTCTGTACCAGACCGAAAATGGACGGAAAACATATTTTAAATTTTGTTTCCAAGCTGGAACCATACTCATTCTCATTAAATCATAAAAGCAACTAAATATTCTCCCTCGTTTATACCTCTTAAATATACATGTTTTTATTAAATACGAGTCATTTATGAACGCCGCTCGAACCGTTAAATAGGCGGCCGGGAGAGAAAGAGAGGCGTTGGCTCGTTTAGTAAAGTTTACCTTGACGATATGGGACGACAAAGAAGAAGCCGACGGGAGGCCTACATAATGAAGGATTGTCACGCTATCGTTGTACCACTAAAAAAATGTATGTGAGCTTTTCCAACATTGTATATTTCATGTAGACCACAATTTCGTAAGTGAATAACACCAGGGCTAATGAATATTTAGGATTTGAATAAAATTTCTATAACAAAACAGCTTTAAAACGTGTTGACGGACTCGTAAAACGTGGGCACGCTGGAAATGAGCGGCCGGCCAAGATCGATGGAAAACACATCTCGATCAATTCCAGCCACACTGAAACGGACCACAGCGTCCTCCGTGAGCGTTTGCAATTTGTGAATCGTCACAGTAAATCGAGGGAATTCCTGTACAGTCTGAAGGATCTCAAGGCACTGCGGTCGAACGATGGGGATGAGCGTAAATTGCTCATCTCTAAAATTGTCGAATGTTACTTCGATAGTTAAAGCGTTCAAGAAACAGTCATCCATTGGAAGGAATTCGACCGTTATGTCAATGATAGAACCATTCCAAAGGATCGATCCCAGTAACCGAGATGGTTTGCTGGATTTCCATCGGTAGTAAGTATCGAAGACCTTATTCCACGACATAGCACCTAGTGGAGCACCAGATTGATTTATTATTACGTTATTCGAAGGCGAACAAAAGATAGAAATCTCATACCAATCATACGACCATCGATCGGATCGTGGAGGGAGAGATCCTCGCCCAGAAAACTGGTAACTTGCGGGATTTGATCAGGAAGCACTTCATGGACCTCTCTTGTGAAGCGCTTCTGAACATTCTTTAAGGCGACATCGATAAAGATTTTTGGTTTTTTTATTTCCTGCTTGAAGAACATCATAAACATTCCATTCTGACTGCGTTTCACCTAGAAAAAAACGGGATTTTTTAAAAATGTAAAACTTAAAGTAAATGAGAAGAAACGGATTACCTCATATGCTCCACGATTCTCTGATGTTGCGTATCCAAGAATCAGATTCGTCTGAGAATTCAAAGGCAGAGGGCTATAAGAAGCTGGGGTGACATCCCTCTGCGGAATGGTGCGGCATGTATCCAGCAAGAATGTCAACAATTTAGGTTGTTTGTTTTGAACGTGAGAAATGATCTCATTCACGCTGATAAGATCGTCTAGCGTGTACTGTGAATCAGATGGTGCATCCACTGGGACAATATAGTCTCCAAAGTTGTATATGCCGTGACCAGCAAAGTACACTACTACGTAAGCTCTATATGAAAGTAATAAGACAATAATTCAAATAAAATAATACAAAAAATGAAGAAATGAAAAGTGAAAAATTACCCTGGTAAGAGAAGATGGCAAAACTGTTCAACTGCGGTTCTAATCTCGTTCTTTGTAAGATTACACAGTGCCATGACTTCAAAATTCATGTTGTAAAGAATATCATGGAAGGATTTAATATCTGGTCGAACCATCTCCAACCTATCCATATTCTTATAAGTCCAGTTTCCAATGAGTAGAGCCATTTTCATGGAAGCTATTTTAGTTATTGGTTTATAATTGGGTTGGGTTTACATAGGCATATTTTTAAATATAAAAAAAAACCTGTGTGCTGCTGTTGAGAAAGAACTGAAGTGTCGATTTTGGTAGTAGCAACTTGTGTCTTGATTTCATCTCCTCCTAAATCCGTCCAAATGTTGCAGTAAAATTGGAGAGTGGTGGCTCCATTTTGCGGAAGAGCCAACATACTTAGAATTCGATTGGTCTGGCCTTGCAACTCGGTTTGGTTACACACCCACTGTTCCAATCAGAATGATTGCTATACAAATTTAACTTGTAGGAGGAGATCCTTAAATTAAAAAAAAAAAACCTGATAATAAATTGAAGACATCCCAGAAACAGCCTCGCATTCGAGATGAATAATGGATCCTTCTCTGACTGGTGCGTCATTTGGAAACATTGGTTGAGTAATAATTCTCAAGGGTTCCAATTTCTTTACCAAAATTTGAGCTTCTCTTGTAAGAACCGCACCTAGCGCATTGGAGATGAGGCAAGCGTAATAGCCGGAATGATCGATGGATGCATTGGAAATCTAGATAGATCATAAACTGTTTGAAATAATTAACAACATTTTAATGATTACAATATACCAAGAGGGTTGAATGCACTTCGCCGGGCAATTTAACATTATTTTTGCTCCACTGATATGTGGGAGATGGATATGCTTTAGCGCAACATTTTAATTCGATTTGGTCATTTATATGGTATACGCAATCTTCTGGCTGAAGTAAAATATTCGGAGCAAATTGCTCCATTGACAGCAAAGTGGAACGAGATGTTAAAATTCGATCAGTACCATCCCTACGTTTTTGCAGGATCTGGCAAAAATACAGTCCAACATCACTGGGACTATAAAAGCAAAAATTATTATAATGAATTAATGTTTATAGGAAAAAATTAAGATTACCTAAAAGTTGGAAAAATAAGTGTCTGTGATATTTTCCCATCCAATTGAATCAATGATGCATCACCACCTTCAGGTTGAAAAAACCATTGGAATTTTGGCATAGGAAATGCATTTGAGTTTATTTCCAGGTCAATTCCAGCATTACTTTGACCATCAATCAATGTTATTTGTGAAGTAGGTTGAATAATAATTTCCACAGGAGCTAGAATAAATTAGGAAAAATTATTTTTGTTATGATACTGTGCACTAATTTAACATTTTTCACACTTTGCTCCCTAAATAAGTAGAGAGGTTCTTCTAAAGAGCACTGCTCCAGCATGTACTCAAGGTCCTTGACAGTTCCATTGAGACGATTCTTTAAAAAGTTGAGAAAGATTTCTCCAGTCACACCAGATTGGGTGACAACTCGTGCACCAGGGGGCCTACATAAATTGTAACATTATTAAATTATCCTAATAAGATAAATATAGGGAATATTAGTTACAATTTGGCTAGAAGGTAGTCAAGTAAAATTTTGCAGTTATCATCACGGTCCAAAAATTTGCACAGTTCTCTTGCAGTTTGAAAATTAAGATTTACTAAAGGTAACAAGGGATCAGGTACTGGAGGTAAAGGAAAATTCATTTTCCATATATAAAACAAAGATACCAATAACACAAACTAATAAAGATGCGATCGGGGAACTTTACAAAACAGACGTGTTTACAATATTTTCCTTATCGCACATGTTGCAACACACGTCAAGTCGAAACATCAACATTCATCCGCCACCTACCGGTAGAAAATCAAAACAATATATATTTCCTGCCAAAATTTAGGAAAGGCGCTGTTGACTTTAAAAAATCCTGATTTGAAAATCGCTAATGGGAGAGGAAATATTTATGCTCTCCAGCAAGTGATTGATTTATTGCAAAGAAAGAGGCGGACGGCCATCATCATTGGTGAATGTTTAGCCATTAAAGCTAGCAAGTAGTTGCGGGGCCCGCGCAGCTGTCACTCAGTTCTAATAATATGAATAGGACCCCATTTTCACTTTTCTCTCTTGAGGATGAATCAGCCCAAGCTTTACGCTTCTGGTGCTGTCTAAATTGGCGTCGAAGACCAGCAGCTCGTGCGGGATTGAAAACTTTGGTCGTATAAATCAGTCGAGCGAGGCATAGCAACACCGATAGTTGCTCAGCGAGACGACGACGACGACTTTCCTGAAAGCGTACAGATGAAAATAGCTCTCACCATCACTTCCTAGATTTCGGAAATGTCTCATGTGTAACTATATCACCGTGCACTCGAAATTACGTCACGGTCCAGCCCCCGCTGCAATCATAAAAACTCCCATTTTCTCTTATGTTTCTCTCAGCGTTTTCCAATTTATAAAAATCCTTATCCAAGTGCAAATGAAACTACGCAGAGCAAGTAAATAGATGACCTAGAAATCTGTCAATCCAAATGTAAAATTCATGGCTTTTCAAAGAAACGGCGAATCCAGCACCGAACATGGCATGACTTTTGTCAAAATGTCAGTCTGATTTATAAATTCAAACAGAGCGAATAGGATACGTCGTGATTCGAAAATTGTAACCGGACCTTGACGAACTGAGTATGGTCAAAATGGCTGCTGCGCGAAATTCTTTTCTCTCAACGTGATGTATTATTTTACGCCATATCTTCTCGGGATGCCTTTATAAAGGAACAAAACCTTCATTAAATCCCAAATGAGGAAAAGAAAAGCGGACCCGTTTTTTTGCTGCTGCTGTTGTTGTTTTGTGTTATCAAAAGACGGCATCTGCAATAATATAAGTGCTGCTCCGTGCTCCATACTTAATGAACTTACCATTCTCGTCGTCGTCTCTTCTCTGCGTGATTTTCACGAAGCTGAATATTTTGAAAGTTTGCGGAAATGCTGAAAGTATCAGCCAATCATCCATTACGATAGATGTGTCAAGGTTCTGCATGTCGTGAATCACGTAAAGATTCAAATTACACATCATCAATGCCGCCTTAACTTTTAAATCAACTTTTTCTCTTCTTCGGCCTTAACAGGATTGTTTCGTGCCTAATAAACCTGTCACACCATCAGTACAAAGTTAATGAGTTCTATAACGGTCTTCGCTCTTCTACAAAGCGGCTGCTGCTGCAAACACATCAAATAACACAGCAGCCTTGATGTTGCGGTCATTAGAGAATATAAAGAGGTCGAATTCTTTAGGGCTCGTCCTTCGTACACGTGCTAGCTATAATGGCTTATTGCTGTCGGGTATAGTTTCCATACATTTTATTGCGTCATCGCCCCTGTCGGATGTATGCAATATCAACATGTGACTTGGCGAAATCCCTTTTATCTCGAGTGCTAGGCTCAACAAGTTGCCGAGTGGATCACACCTTTATAGCTCTTCCGTTCATGATACCGTCGATTCTGAGAAAAATGGAAAATATGTTTCGTAAGATTAAAGAGACAAGGGCACCGGCCATGACATTCAGTCTGTGTATATATAATTTTTCTTCGAGAGAGAAAGGGTTGAAGAAGAGGCTGACCGTCGATCATCTGCATTTCCGAGAAGACAGTCGCCTCGGCATCCCTATATGGCTTGAATTTAATTTATTTCTAATCATCATCACGCCTAGGCATCATCGAATATTAAATAGTATATGCACGAGAGTATCGAATTTACATTTTTTTTTCTTTAAACTACAATTATATGGGAAAAGAGAAAAAAAAGTGTAGCTGGACCAATTTGTAGTTTTTAAGAATTGAATATGCAGATGCTATCAGAAGGCATTCCTTGTTTTAGGATTAGCATAAACCAGTCATCATCGGCTACTTGTGCGCATCAATGGCCTTCAACAATGATGCCAAAGAAAACCTTTTCTGTCATAATTGGCATTCCTGGATCATTGAAGAAAGGATAATTGTCGATTTCGATTGATTTACAGTCGGCGAAGAAAACTTTTTATTGTTCGACCGTTTCCAAGGGAAATTTTGCTGACGTTAAATAAACATCTTCGCCTAGAAAGATATCATTTCGAAAACAAAATTCAAGATAACAATCCTTTTTCCTTAAAGCTTTATGCCCTTATCTGTCTTACCGACGAGGTTCAGTAAACATTGCGATGATTAGTATTCTCCCTGACCAAGTAATAATGAACCTAGGTGGTGCATTACTGTGCATTCTATGCTCAAAAAGAAAAGAAAACAGGCAAGTCACGATTTCTTCAGCACGATATGCACTCTATATATCGGCTCGATTGATACTTCTATCCCATTTCGCGTGATGCGAGTTATTGCAGGGCGCGTGTGTCTTTTGATGGTTTACGCACGTATTCTCCGGTCATGGTCACATTACCATCACAGAAATACGAGAGAGGATATTTTTTCTTCGGAAAAACTAAGAAAAAAAAAGTTCAAAAGATAATCACACTCTCCTGCTGCATATTTTCAACAGGTCCGTGTAAATGGAAAAAGATACAACAAAACCCTCCATCAATTCGATGGATAGTATACATCCAGCAAGCTAATATACGCATCTGGTTGTACTTGACGGTCGGGATACCGGTTTTCCCCCCTCTCTCTCCCCCGTAGCCCACTACACACAAAACGAAGAAACTTGGGAGCATAGCGGAATCGGCGGACCAGTGTCCGCTGAGAGCGCTTGCTCGACACAGCTGCATCATCTCGCTTCATTTTCTTTCTCCTCAAAAAGTGCCGTGTACTGTGTGGGAAAATTCTTCCAAGAGCAAACAAGGATTTGATTACATTTTTGAGGAGAGGGGGGAAGCAAAAAACACTAAAGTAAAGTAAGTGTGTGTGCACTGTGTTGTTTCACACATCAGTCGGATCTCTTGTGAGAGAAACTTGTGTTATTGATTTTTTTCTTCAACCCTCGTGAGCTACCCCTGGCTATAAACATTACACTGGACTTGTCGATTGTTTGTAAACGAGGGAAGAAATGATGTTTACCGCAACGCGAGCCGAGCAATTTACCGGGGTAAGTTTATATCCGGTTTTTCACACATATTACTTCACTTCCGACGGGGGTGGATCAGGTGGGTTATCTCATTGAGTAACGGGCCCCAATCTTTTATAAAAGTCGGTCAACTTGAGCGTGTTGTTGAAAGACCTTGCCGCCAGCTCATCGGAAGGTGTATCCTTTCAAAAAAGAGAAAAAGAGTTGTATTTCAAACTTGTTGCCGGACTTGATCGAAGACACAAGTGCGCTACAAGATGAAGGACCACCTGCTGGGGTCCGGTTCTTTAGCAGCATATGCACCGGGTTAACATACATTAAAGAAGAAGAAGAAAGGGGCGTCATCAATATTCCCAGTTCACTGACAGTAAATAACACCCTCTCTCTGTGTGTGACCTCTTTTATCAGGGACATATTCTCCTACTATCTTGGAGAGATTGATAAGAACACTTTGTTGTAGCCGTTTATATTTTCTTTTTATATAGCTTCGGACAAGTTTTCAAAAAAGACGGCGAAGCAAATTGGCTTTTAATGGGAAAGGATTTATGAGCCGACGGAGCAACAGATTGAAGCCGGATGACGTTGTTCTTCAGCTCAACCGTATAGCTATGAATATTCACGAGCAGGAACGAAGCCCGGGACGAAAGATTGAAATCGGTTGTAAATCACTCACGGCGTATGGCCGGTAATCCAATCATCCTGGTCTGTAGCCATGCGCCTATAAGATCTGTTATAACCATGTAGAGAGATATTATGCTAAGCAGCACACCTCCAATTGGCGCCCCGACTCCTCTTCTACTCCGCCGTCGTCTCTCTCTTTGCCATATACAGATGTATCTATATATTCGTGCAACTTACATCAAGTCTAATTAGACACACATTTCCTCGGACTTGTTGGCGCCCAAAAAGTCTGGTTTTTCTTATTCTCTTTTGACCTACCTAGAAGAATGTTGATCCCAGTCTTTTGGGAGCCATCGACTTAGCGTTTTTATTGCACCTTGGGAAATGTATTTTTCTGACTTTTTTTTAATAATCATTTCTATAGAATTGTGTGGCGAGGGCATTGTACGACAACATCGCCGAGACACCGGACGAGCTCGCTTTCCGTAAAGGAGACGTTTTGACCGTGCTGGAGCAGAACACAAGTGGGCTGGAAGGATGGTGGCTTTGCATGCTCAGAGGGCGACAGGTAAATATATCTAACAATTTGATACTTTTTAGTAGCATATCATCAAGGAAGTTGTCAATCAAGATACGAGCCAAAAGTTTGCTGTTGTATAAATCCATATTTATTTATTTTCAAAGACGATTTCAACATCTTATTTTCTGGCTCGTTTCCGACTTTTAGAAAGTAGCGCTTCCGGGAGAAGTTTTTTTTAACGAGAAAATGTCGAGAGCCAAGTGATGAGGCAGCTCTTTATATATAAATATACATTTCAGTAAATATATTTGTTTTGGTTCAAAACGACGAGGATATAGCAGGGCCCCTCTTCTCAGTGTTGTAGAAAATGATGGATCTGAGAGAAGATGGGATACACACCCCAGCAACTAAGCTCTTGGCTACGTTTCAAATGCTAATTTCAGTCACACAATAATGGGCCTTTAGAAGAATAGAAAAACTAGGACTGGCTCCCGTGCTTATTGTGTACGACGTGTTTCTTAAAACCCGCCCTTTTGGACTCTTGATGAGATATGGATCTATTCGAGAACCTGTCTGCCTTATGTGTTTATCATCATCTCGTTGATTAAATGGCATCTGCGGCTGAGGTGGATCTCCGCAGCAGATGACGTTCCCTTCCCAATTAAAAATATTACGTCAAGCGGAGCTAGAATGTTTGTATAGAGCCGTCAAAATTTGTCCAAACAGCTCGCCTTTACGTTATTCCTTTACGGAAAAAAGGATCAACTTTCATAGTTGGTTTTTTACGGCTCCTTTTTCCCGAACGAGAATCAAATATCAAGTGTAAGTTCTTCCCACCAAGGCAATTATTGTTATATAGAATAAAAAGGAAACTCGTTTTCATTTTCACTTCCAAGCCTCATAAAATGCCGCGTCTTTGATCAAATGCCCAACTTGTCCGGCGCGAGCCAACCCGAGCACAGATGCCTTTAGTTTAAAATGGGTGTTTTATTTTAAATTTTTATGATTGGGACCCCAGGAAAAAAGGCCGCTTCAACACGGCCCACGGATGTTTGTTATTTCCACATGGTTATTTGTGCTATAGCCCGGGTCTCTCCCCTGCTAGAAAACTTCTATTTCTATTAAGCGGCGCAAGCCACCATAAAACACGAAGAAGTGGGAAGGACGGTTGGGCACAGTCGATGAACAATATGACAAGCCGCTTCCGCTCTCTCTGCGGCCGGCATAAATGTAATAAATAGTCGTCCATCCATCCCTACCCAAAAACAACAACAACATCCGTTCTTTAACCACAACTATTTCTTTTCTTTCTTATTACAGGGAATATGCCCGGCTAATAGATTGCGCTTGATGCCTCGAGTATACGATACTGGAGGTCAGCCTTATTCCGTAAATGGACAGCTCAACAGCAGCGGTGGAAGTAGTTCTTCTAGTAGTAGTAGCAGCAGCAGTTCCGGACGCCCGGCGCTGGCCGCCAAACCCGGACTTCTCAGTGCTGCCGTCAGAGCTCACCAGCAAAAGCAGCAACAGCTGGATGGACACTTGTTCCGTCCCATGAACAACAAGGTATATATCCATTGTTGTATTGGAAACTGTGCTTTTTTCATATCTCTCGATCAAAAACGGGTCTATACTGCTGGAACGAATTTTTAGATTTTTTATGAAAAATGAATTTTTGATAAAAAGGCGTAATAATCCGACAACGGCCTCCTGTTGTGTAAGGAATTCGTTGCGCATATTATTCCAATGGAGAGGGGGAATTTTATTTTTTTTACCTGTATGATCGATATCTACTATGCCTAGTCATGGAACAGCTGGATCCTGTTTTATCTAAATATTTTCTTTTGTCTTTTTTTAATAAACCGGAAACAGATGATCACGCTGTCCTCAAACCGACAAAGTGAGGACGCTTACCCTGAAGAATGCTACGATATGCCCAGATCAATGATGGTCCAGCAGATGTCCCGGCAAGAGTCTGTCAACAGTGACTACCAGGAACCTCGTTCTCACAACGTCAATAGGCAGATCTCCGCCCCGGATGAGGGCGGAGCTGATTATGATGTTCCACGCCCTCATCACGTACGTGTTCTTCACACCAGGACCTTGTCCGTCGACAGCAGGTCTGTCTCACATCTCTTGTTTTAAATACGTCTAAATACGATGACTTTATTATTGTTTGTTTTATTACAGTTGCGAGTACGACGTGCCACGTCCGTCCTCGTCGACGGAGACGTACGATACACCTCGATCCTCAACGACGACCAGCAGCGGGATACTCGCTTCAAGCAGTCCTTCACCACCGGAAGAATGCTACGACGTTCCATCCGGAATCGCCGTCCGCTTCGCGCGCACTAATGGAAAGAATCCATCAGATCGATCCAGCGGAATTTCCCTCTTCTCCTCGGAGAGTAGTTCTTCAGCGGCCAGGTCGACCAGCTCAGAGGATTCTCTATCCTTATCCAGCGCTATTGGTCACATTTCAGGCCGTTCGAGCCGCTCTAGCGTTGGGATCGTTGGGTCCACCGACTTGCATAATCAGTCAATGGAGCTCTACGATGTACCGCCCCCTGCCCAGCCGGCTCAGCAGTCCATTCAAGAAGAGACGTACGATGTACTACCAAAACCAGTTCCGGTTCCGGCGGAAAATGACTCAGTCTACGACGTCCCACCACCACCAGTCACAACAGTGGATGCCGCTGGTCAGATTTATGACATTCCTCCACCTAGTAAACGGGCGCAGGACGTTCAAGAGACTTACGACTGTCCGAAACCACTCGTAGATCTACCGGCTAACAAAGCAAATACGTTACCTCTGTCCTATGAGTCAGCAATGGAGACACTGGAGAGGTTGGATGCAGAGGTATCCAGCGCTCTAACTAATTTGCTCAGTTTCTGGCAAGCTTCCCAAGTGGCGGAATCGGACTGGGCAGAGCTTCAACTTCGTGTGCTCCGTTTGAGAGCATCTCTACAAGAACTCTGTGATTTCACCCGTGGAGCTATTGGCAATGCAGTCCGTCGAGACGACCTGCTAGCCGTCAGGCTGGCTCGTCTTTCCCGTCCGCTCCAGGATGCCAACGGTATCGTTCAAAAGACTTCTCAGGGATGGACAGATTTGTTTGCGCTCAACAGCCGAAGGCGACCTGGGAGTGGAAACAATTATGAGCTGGAACAGCTGCTGGCTTGTTGCCAAAATTTGGGTGGAGACATGAGACAGGTACATACGTAACACCCTATTTCCGGGCGGAGAGGCTCAAAAAGATAAATAATTACAATTCATTTTTTAAGTAAACACTAAGTACCATTATTGCGAAAAAAAAGATTGTTTATTTTGCATAAATTTCTGAAAAGTGCGGAGAAAGCGTCGAGTCACTTTTAGAGTTAAACGTTACAAAAATAAACTAGGTGTAAAAGAAAATATACGTGTTCGTGACTGGACACAAAGGTATTCATTGTTCCGGTCTCGAAGAAATAGTATATACTTGTGGGGTTATTACTAGACCCGCATAATATATTTCTCTTGTGATGCTGTAACGGTTTGTTTACATTTTGCTATTTTTTCCCTTTTTTGGAACCGGCAGGTCGTCACGTTCATCCAGGCCAATGGGCACCTATTGTTCATCACGGGCAAAGGTTCTTCTCCATCGGATGTTGTAGATTCAGCAGCGCCCGAAGCGCTGGATGACTATGACTACGTCAACCTCGAATCTAAAGCTAAATCCGACCAGGACAATGAAGAGGTCAAATCTACGCTTCCTAACAACGACATGAAAAAAGCTTTTGACGTCCTAATGGCTCAGTCTGAGACTCTACCTCGTATCTCCCCTACCGATCAGGTATTAAACTAATCTTAAAAATGACAACAAAAATAACTAATTTTATTATACTTGGTTATAAAAAAGGTGAGCGATAACGATCGAAGTGTCGTCGAGTTCTACGGCGATCAGGTAGAGACGTATGTGGGCTACCTGAGCAACGCTATCGACTCTTTCATCCAGACGATAGAATGCAATCAACCACCAAAAGTATTTGTTGCCTACTCCAAATTTGTTATCTTGAATGCTCACAAGCTGCTCTGCGTCGGTGACACTGTCCATCGAAATGTGGGCAATGCCAAGTTGAAAGCCAAAGTGCTCGAAAGATCTAATCAGCTATGTCAAGTAATAAGTCAAACAATGAGACATGATATTGAGGTCACGGTCTAATAATGATTAATGTGTTTTACAGGGTTTGCAGACATGCGTGCAGAGCACGAAAAGAGCAGGTCGCGAATTCCCGAGCGTTGTGGCCGTCCAAGAAATGCTCGATTCTGTTCTAGTTGTGTCCAAGTTGGCTCAAGGACTCAAGACCTGTTTACTTCAGCCTATTATGCAAAGCAAATAGTCGAATATTTTTTTATCTTAACTACGAGGATCACGCCAAGCAGCTCAATATTCTTATCTTTTACATTTGCATGCGATCAAACTAAGCAAAAATTACGTCGTTGCTGTTTATATTTTCTTTTTTGATAAATTTGTTCTAGTCTTCTCTTTTTTTTTATTAATTACCTGTTGGGTCAATCAGTGCGGCTCACTTTTGACACAAAAAAACGAGCGTTGCGATTATTTTCCTTTCTCTTTTATATATATTTGTTATGATTCGACCACTATATTGGGATTTTACCCCAATTACCCGTGTCTTAACCTCCCTGCTCTATCGTGACCTATCAATACAATGTGGTGAGCTTCTAATTAAAAATTCTTAAATAACAATGAGGAGATAGAGAGAGTATATTTGTTATAAGAAAATAACCCTCATCATATGCGGTGTTTTAAAACAGAATATTGATGAACCCCTTTAGTCGTTGACATCCAGCTCATCCAGTTCGTCTTCGAGGTCGTCGAGGTCATCCTCATCGGCAAAGAGGTTTTCATCAATAGGAACACCGCCAGATGCTTCATCTAGGCCGCCTTCGGCTGCCGCAGGTTCCTTAGCATTGCCGTCGACGAGGAATTCGCGAGCAGCGGGCGCTTGGGTCCCGCCATCCATAACGGTCGCTGCTAGAGCTAACTCATCCAAATCTAGCTCTCGGTACTGTTATAAAATTCCAATATGAATTTTTCGAAGAAAACAAAGAAAAACTAGACTAAAAATAGTACCACTATCTTCTCTTCTCCCTCTTCATCGTCGTCATTGGGTAAATTGGCCGTATCAAAGGCTTCGTCTCCATCTTCAAAGTCGTCATCTCGGGCCATGTCCGGATTGAAAGTGAACATTTCACGACCAGAAATCTGAATTGAATTGAGTTAATTTGAGTTTTAGATTAAAATAAAAAGAAGTGGCTACTTACGCCGACGGATCTACCAGCCTTAAATTCAGCTTTTTTGCGATTATTTTCCTTGTTATTCGTATCCTCCTTTTCTCGTAACTTGCGTTTCTTCCAAGCCAAGAAACTTTCCAGTGTTACTTTGGTCTGGTTGGGACCCAACGCAGCTCTTTCCTTTTCAATCAAGTCTTCTAAAGAGATTTCATCCTTTTTATCTTCCTTTTTCTTGTCCTGTAGGAAATAGACATAATAAGATGTAAATAATTATGTGTAAAAGAAATTGTAAGGAAAAGTAATATTATTACTTTCTTAAGTACGAATCCAGGAGGAAGTGCATGACGATAAATACATCCTGCTCCTTGAGGGCATTGCCAAAACCATCCGTACTTGTTTTTCTCGACAGCATCCAAAAAGTACTTGCAAATCTAATAAAAAGATACGAATAAAATTGAATCAATCGTGTAGAACAAAAATTAAATCGTCTTACAATTTCCGTTTTCGTGATAGCCTTGTTGGCCTCGGCATGCTTCTTCTCAACGACTTCTTTGAGCTTCTCTTCGTCCCAATCTTCAGAGGTCTCATTCTCTTCACGAACATCGCAGTAAAGACTTCTCTTCTCTGCCTTACGCTCAATCTCAAGGTCGTGAGAGAACTTGCAGCGATCTCCTTTTCCACAGGTACCTGTAAATGAAAATATTTTCAGTAATAAACAGTCCAGATTTGTGTACCTTAATAATGAATAACCTTGTTTGAAGAAAGCACAGAGGATTGATTTAGGGTCTGCTCCCTTGTCAACTTTTTGGACAGCTTGCACGGGCCTGAATAAGTCCTGCATCTCTTTCTGTTTTTTCAGTTCCGCTTCTTTCAACTCTTTCTGCTTTCTCCTCTCTTCCTCCAGTTTCTTGGCTGCAGCACTACCTCCATGCTGCACTTGTTGCTGCACTTGAGCGATAAACTTTTGATTCTTATTTCCCTTCTTGTTTTTGAGGCCAAAAGTTTTGTCCTGTAGGAAGAAAAAGTTTAGATATAGGCCAAACTCTCAACTTGAATGATGTAATTAATATGCTTAAAATTACATATAAAAGATTAAATGACAAGTTTCCCTAATAATAAGGTCATGATTTTGTCATAGCTTGAGTGGGTAAAACAAAATGAATGTGTCAATGCAGCAAAAGAAGGGATATATGTGATTTATACAATGCCAGGATGGCAACTTCAATTGGCACTAAATAAGATAAATTTACCTCAATAATTTTCTCCTTCTTCTTCTGCTCGACCTTTTTCGACGCTCCGGAATTCGTTTTTGGACCCATAATATCAAATGATCTAATTATGGCTACAAAAAAAAATATAAATCCTTCGGAGTCCACGCGATTCGCCCGATTCTGGCACTTTCGCCGACTAAAAGACTGATGAGGAGCAGACGACGTACTGAGCAACAAGTTCTAGTTCAATAACAAAGGCCCGCGCCCTTCAAGAGAGCGGAAATTTCGAAGTGGGCATTTTATACAGTGCCGATCCTAGCGCCAAGCCGTCAACAACAGTGAAATCAGAGGTGAAATACTAATTATACCTAAGGGTTGACGAGACAAGTTCATTATACTCCACAATGTCACTGTAGTTCACGAACGAACTGTCTAATTGGTCACTGCCTTGTGCCCTTGTTTACCTTTCGAACTGACGAGATTCACGAGAAGCCGAGAAGGGTTGTAAAGCGCCGCCTATGATCTAGAAAAAAATACGATATTTCCCAAAGGGCTACTAATAGGATGATAGGATCTTGCATTAGTCATTAGATTCAATTCAATTCACGTGCTTTTTGGCCAGTCAATTATATTTTTTTTCCATTTCAAAATATGAATGGAAATTCCTATTTACATGCAGGAAGTGTGTGAAACATATTAACTTTTATTTATTTATTTTTATCGATTAAAATAGCCAGCAATAAATGGGATGATTTTTTTATCGATTCATCTAATCCTCGCTGATTTTCCTACAAAAAAAAGAAACCATTTACATTTTATACTCGCGCATTAAAAATTATTTTAATTATTTTATTGTACATCAAGAAATCAAGTGATTTCGTCATTTATAGACTTATAGTTTACATTACATTTTAAAAACATAAATATCAATATATTTTACATCGAGTAAGACCCAATCGATTCTAAATTATTTTGTTTAAAGCTTTTATTCGGAGTAGCAGGCATCGTGTGGGCCGACGATATTCTCGGTTATTCTAATGGTCCGGGATATGAAGTTAGACTTATACTCGGGGCCTCATCAAAGTGAGGGGCGAGTGACGTAGAAATTTTCTTCGAAATTCTTTTTCGTAGTAGTTGCACGGCAGATTATATAAGAAATGGCCAGCTTGCTTTATACTGCACATGCATTTATAGGTGCGAGAAGATGATGAAGACGACGTAAAACATCCTTCCGGATTTTGGACTGAAAAAACTAGAAATTGACCAAAATCCGGAAGGAAATCTAGCGTCGTCTTCAGCTAGCTAGACTGTTTCACAATGGATCCTTGCCGGTGGCCAATTTACGGCGAAAAGAATCGTGCCAATTTTTAAATGATTTGAAATGGTAGGCAGCTCTGGCTATGGCCATCTCCTATCTATATTATGTATATGAGATGGCTGTAGCCGCAGAGATGAGGATTTTAATTATCATATTAAAATTTAAGCAGGTATAAAACAATAAATACCCATCAGTAGCGATTGTAACATCAGTGATGTTACGAGTGATGTCGTGATGAAAAGTTGATCCTGGTTTTCTTCATCGGCGCTTGGGTAGTTTCTATTGTTGTTTACAACCCAAGCGCTGATGAAGAAAACCAAAGATCCCATATTGTTCAACATGTAGTCAAAATTACGGCATATCGGGCACGAGAAAGACGTAAAGGGCCGAGTAGGGCCACGCTATTAAGAGGGACATAAAGCAGGCCCAACAGTGAGCACGGTAGACGGTACGCTTCTTAATTCTAATCCACACTTAACGGCCACCTTAATTCAAAAGTTCAAAATGGATATTTAGTCGTTTAGTGACAAGTTGGCCGTTAAGTGTGGATCGGAAGGTTTCATGTCCCTCTTACGTAACTCTATAAAGATAATATCAATTCCTGGATCCCATATCGTTTAACATGCTGTCAAAACAACATGCAGTTAGTGAAATCACCTTCGGAAATGTAAGTACAGTATTTCCCCATACTCAAAGTAAGGGCAGAGAGGCGAAAGGGCCGAATAGAGCCCACATACTTTCGCTTCTCGGCCCTTCTTCAAAGTATATGGATGAATATATGAACTCGTTTGTCGCTAAATTAACTGCAGCCTTTCAAATGATACAAATCACTATATTATTGGTAAAAAATAAACCAAGAAAAATAATAATGTTGATGAAGACTAGCAGAAAAAGAACGGCCAGTCACTGGATGGCATTCGAGCCACTAATACGATCGTCACAGCGGCTCAAATTCCATCCAGTGACAGACTATATCTATCGCTTCTTGATCCTCGAAGAATGTTTCGCCTGCTACAATGGGATAGACTTCGGGCCACTCGGATGAATTATTAATCCCAGTGCTCCGAAGTACCAGTATCACCCAAAGGTGCGAATGGATTAGACAAGAATATCCAGTATCATCCGGGATATAACAGGATGATATCGTCTTAGACTCTCACTCCTCTCAGTGCCGTGCACTTGCGCGAAAGTCTGCGCGCAAGTCAATATCGATCCAAATCTTAGGGACGTTTCCTGTTGCTGTGTTTCATGTTTAAAAATAAGGAGTTCATTATTATTAAATTGTAAAACAGCTTCGATATCTTTAAAATAAATAACCATACATTTTTTTTAAATATGGAAACTTTTAAAATCAATACCAACAATTATTTGATATAACTTAAGATGCTACATATTTAAATTGTATTGTATCTGTCCTCTTTTGTATCGAATTAAAAATTTGACTGATCATAGATCTGATCATTAAAAAGGTCTAGCTTTCATACAAAGTGCCATTATGAACGAAAAAGTCCTTGCTAAACTCCTGACAGTGTCTTCAGTATTAAATTTTCTTATTGGAACTATTGCTCATGGAAATTGATTAGGTAAGTGAGACGAGTGTCTCCTAAATAGTAGCTAGGCTTCCTATATTATTTGCTATTGACTTTGCCACGTTAAGAAGTCTTTCTCGATATCGGAGATGTGCTCCATCTGATAGTCATGGAAACGCTTGTGGAAGTTGAACGCGTTGCTTGCAGTCGGTCACGGATTCCATACATACATATAGTCGTCCCTATATCCTAACAACTAGTTATAGCTGTAACCTAGTAGCAGCCGATGAAGCGTTTTCTTTTCAATGATATATCTAGTGATCCAGTAATAACAAAGAGATCTTCTTAGTTCGTGATCCAGCGATATTAAATATATTTGTGCAATACAAAATTCCATACTTGACTTCCGGTATATACCTTAGGCCGGGTTATGTAATCCTTTTCGAAAAAGTTGCAGTCGGAACAACTTACAAAAACTAAGGAAGAAGTCTTCTTAGTAAGCCAATTGGCTTAGTGTTTATGGGTGAAAAGTGAATTTCAATTCAAAATTGATAACCAAGTCGTTTGAAGAATGTATTATTTGATGTGATACAAGGTGTTGCAGATGTCGGAGATGCATGCGCTCATAGGGCACTGGAAGAGGATTCATTGGCCCTCTTTCAAAAAGTGCAACGACATTCTGAGTCCACGGAGAATGAACAGACCTAATAAAAGGCTCTCGCTGAAAGGTCTACAAAATTTGTTTCTATTTGGAGTGTTGGGTGCATTTTGCGTTTTAAACATTCCTTGCAGAGCTGATCCTATTTATGAACACAAATTTAAATTATCAAATCTTTAAACATTATGAAAATCCCTAATCGCGCATACGCTTAGAGAAACGAAAGCGTGACACAATACCTATAATTTCAAAATAAAGATTCATAGATTTAATATTACCTATGTATGTTAATTGCAGCCTGCTGCATAAGGCACACAACATGGAACCTGATAGGCAATAAAAGGTAATTATATTTTTTAGTACAATGACTATAAATGAGAAAGTAAAAGGTCTTTTAATCACGATGCAGCTATTTCAAAGTTCGTGTAGTACGTTTCATTCTTTGCAAGATAGACTCTACGGTACTATAGTTATAGACGTCACTTATTGGCAATCAATATATATTATTATTATTACCGGTACCAACAAATTGCTATAAATATATCTTTCATGTTCTATAACAATAGTATCTTACATAAATCTTTTTTCATACAGGCACATAAAAAGATGTATATCAATTGAACAAACAATTAATATTGGTTTATAAGCCAACACATTATGTCAATGACCTCACTTTGTACTCAGAATTCCGCCTAAACTCTCCATCGTTCATATTTGCGCTGGAAACGGTAAGGGAAAATCATGTCTGCTATACGGATAATACAGCTGCTGTTATTTGTTTTTCAAATGTTTTGTTATAATTCTAAATTAAAGCTAAAGCTTTAAAATCATTCTTATCTGAATTATAGGGCGGTTAAATAATAAAGGATTATAGGCTAAAATGGATGTCTTTAAATGGAAGCACATCCGCTTTACATCTCTAGAAGTATGCAGTTTATTAATTATTTCTAATATTAAAAATGGCATCGCGGATCAAAACTAAAATGTGACTGTACTACATTTTATAATAAATTAGGATCCACCGTGGGTGGTATTTCGCCGATCTTCAGACGGTACCATTACAGAATATACGGGCATATGCTATGAAATCATAAATGCCCTCAGAGATTTCTATAATTTTTCGTAAGAATATGTTTTCTTAAAAAATCAAATAATAATAATTAAAAATCATTCTTTGAAAAGGTATGAAGTTGTAACTCCGTCGGATGGTGCTTACGGAACAGAGACAGTAAATGGGTCTTGGAATGGAATGATCGCCATGATCCTGAGCAACGTAAATGAATCACTGTACAATTTAAGTCTTTTTTACTAAACCAATTTGCTCATCAAAGAAAGCCGATATGGGGATTGCTCCATTTTCAATTACCTCTGACCGAAAAAAAGTGGTGGATTATACCGAAATCTATGCGGAAGAGCCCAACGCTTTATTGATTCCACCTCCCATGGAAGACAGCAGGCTATTAGCCTTCACAAAACCGTTTCATGGTCTTGTTTGGCTAGGATTGTTCCTAGTTTTTATTCTCGTTCCTTCCAGCTTATGGATGCTAACAAAATTCATAGATTGCCGTTACCGTCGATCATTCATTAACCAGCAAAACCATTCCTCACCATTTTCATTGAACCGTGTTTCAATTATGGAACAGTTCCAGTCCATCTACGCCGTTTTAGTATCCCAACGTAAACTTTAATTATAAAAGATTTTTTTTTTGTCAATATAAATCACTAGATAGTGATAATTTATGAAATTGTTTTCAGCTGTTCCCAAACTTTTGTATTACGGTGGTCGGACAGTTAGAGCTACACTCGTGATGACTTTTTGGTGTCTTAGTTCGCTAGTGTTAATCCATGCCTACACTGGATCCCTCATGTATATAACCATTTTTATTACGACGTGTAAAGCGCATGGTTATTTACGTTCAATGGTTTCTTTAGGTCATTCCTAAGTGTACCAAAAGTACATCCATTGTTAAGGTCTTTAGAAGAGTTACCCAATTCACCTTTAGTTTGGACTGTGCGAAAAGGAACTGCTCTTGAGTCTCTTTTTATGGTAATAAAGAATACCAAATTACCAATCAACCACGCGTCATCTAATAATTTCTGCATGGTGTTATATAGGAGGCGAAAAGTGGTATTTATGAAATCATAGGTAATGGATTGCGTCGACAACCAGAACTTAGAGTAGATGATCCGATGGATGGAACCGCTGTGGTTATCACAGGAAAAGGCGCCTACATTGATGTACAAAACTCCTGAATATTTTGATTCTTTGTTAATAGTAGCCTATATTCTTTCCAATGACTAAAATTTTTAGGGGAGATCATACTTAGAACATTTGATGCAGATTGATTATTTGCAGTCTAATAAATGTCGACTTAGTTCGACAAAAGAAGAATTCTTCAAAGTTAATATAGCTTTTCTTGCCACTAAAGGAAGTCCTCTGGCATCGATTTTCAACCAAAAGTAAGGAGCTCCATATTTCTGTAAAGACAATGTTTTATTTCATTTCCAATTTTAAGGATAATGATAATGTCGGAGAGTGGTTTAATCCAACACTGGAAACGGATTCATTGGCCGAAAATTGAAAAGTGCAAAGACGCGCATCAGCACACCCGAATGGAAGCGAAGAGCAGTGAACCCAAGAAATTATCGTTGAAGGATCTGCAGGGCTCGTTTTTCGTTTTGAGCATTGGGTCCATTTTAGCTCTGATTTTGTTTGTAGTAGAATTATTAGTGTACTATTACACAATATGTAAAAATTATTATCAGCCCATATTTTTATTTGCAATAGTCGTAAATCAATCTTTCCAAATGATGATGAATTTGCGAAGAAATGTACTATGACATAAAAATGCTACGTTCAAGTAAAAATAGTTAACTGCTAAAAGAGATCTTTTACGTCATAAGCAACGGATTACGTTGGGATTTTGAATCGGGATTATCTTTATTTATTATTATTTTTATTACATTATTTAATTATTTCTTTGAATGATCTCGAGAGCTCTTTTTTATTTTGAGTATTGAAACCAGATTATTACCTCTAGTAGCATTTTAGTTGATAGATGGGCGGCAGGAAAACCAATTAGCTCTTTATATTGATGAGCGTCGGTCGTCTTCTTTGATTAATAATGAATGAATGGTCATAATAAACGAATGTACCTACCGATTCAATCAATATGTCCTCTTTTGTGGATACAGGTGACCATAGCCTCATTATTAAAATTCTTACGGTAAGTATAGCCAACAGCCAACTGTACAACTTGGGTACATACCTATACATACATTGTTACATTGTTATGAATTTCTTTTTACCCTATTCTTCTACGGCGTATATTATTCAACAGAAATGGTGGCACATAGTCGTCTTTTCTCATTCTTCTCGAAACTATTATCAGTTACTATTATTACTCTTTTAATTGTAAACGTTGTCATCGCTATCCCAACTGCCGCTACCTCATCAGCTGAAGCACAATCTACCATAAACTTGAAATTGGGCAAGTGCAAATTTAATAATAGAATTCCAACTAGTAAACTGACATTTTCTCGAATCATAAATTCATAAGTATTAATCGGGAGCGCTACAAGGATGAGTGACGACATTTTTTGCGCTATCTATGAAGCTGCCGACTCGTTTCAAATTCCCGTAGAAGAATTCCAAATCTACAATAACGAGATATCACAATTTCCATTGATGAATTTCGATATCAGTAAATAATCCGCATAATATTATTGATATAAATAATCATGTAATGATGGGGAATTAAAAATTAACAGATAATCATTGGACACTTGCTATAATTTTAATCACTAAATGCTCATCAGCAGCAACCTCAACATTGATATCGGATCAAGAAAATCTCTATATTGATTTGAAAGGCTGCTGGAATAAGAAGAGTGCTATTTCAAAGACAAATGATTACCGGTACGTAAACTATCTGGAAGTATTCCGTCTTGAGGTATACATCTATATTAGAATTTTTAAATGATTCATATTACTCATAATATAACTATTGCTAGGAAAATCGACTTGTACCGTGTTTGCAACATATTTTGAACCACTGGTTATTGCAATCGGTGGTGATGTATAATACTCTCACTGCTGTCAATTATGCTTTTATATCTCTGTTGAACAATAATTCATTGACGTATAATGATTGCTCTTTATTAAAGTTCATATAGCAGAAAATATATACACGAAGATTGGTTTAAAAAATTATTTTACGTATACAGAATTGCCCAAGATGAACTGGAAGAATGTGTTGGGATCGTACCATTCTATTCCCCATCTGATCTTGAAGGAAGACATCTGAACGTTGATTCTTTCGTCGTTAGTATATTGGAAATGAGTTTTCAAAGATATAATCATTAAAAAAAAATCAAAATCTTAATCCAAAGAGACCACCCTTTGTAAAGCTGGAACAAGGCAGCTACACAGGATTCTGTTTTGAAATTCTCGATACCTTGCAAGAGCTTTACAAATTCACGTAAATTTTTGTGTACTGTGCTATAACAATATTCCCAAAGGCTTTGATGGTGGGTTCAATTTCCAGGTATAGTGTGGTATCACCTGAAAATGATTATGGAACAGGATCATTAACTCCCAATGGAACCTGGACAGGGGCTATCGGAAGAATATTAAAAGGAGTATATAAAAATGTATAATTCATCAATCAATGAAAATATTATTGTTATTTGTCGAACGGTATAAGGAGGTGGATATTGGTGTTGCACCGTTTTCGGTGACCTACACTCGTCAGACGGTGATCGATTTCAGTGTGAGTTTCTATGAAGAGCCAACCGCAATTCTTATTCCCGCTCCCACTCCCGGTAAGGAGCGCCTTAGTGCCTACATGAAACCATTCCAGCTCAAAGTAATTGCCCGTTTTCTATTAAACAAACAAATGTACACACATTTACTATTTGTGTTGCTAAAAACAAGGTATGGCTGGCTCTATTAGTCGTCTTGCTCATCATACCTCTTGCACCTGCATTACGAATTAAGCTTTTATTTAGGGATTGGTCATATCAAACACCAACGGGAATGGTCCGTCTCTCTTTTTCTTCATTGCTCTACCGTCATTACGAATATGTTTATGGAATTTTAGTTTCGCAATGTATACTATTTATTCGACAATTTATTTAGATTATATCATACAGTTACAGTTTTATTTTGATTACAGCTGGTAGAGGAGTTTTTAGTCGTATTCGGCAGGATTTTATGTGGACATTTTTAGCAGCTGTTTGGTGCCTTAGCGCCTTGATTTTTATTCATGCTTACACTGGAACTTTGATGTAAAAAGAATGAATAAATATCTATTATTATTATAACACATCGCAATTTTTAAAAATATTTATTATTTATATCAGGTCTTTTTTAACTGTACGAAAGTTTAATCCGATCATTCGATCGTTAGAAGATCTTCCTGATTCAAAACTCAGTTGGTCAGTTATTCCTTACACTTCGTTAGAAACTCTGTTTCTGGTATAATTATAGATTGAGTAATTTAGGCAGCTCAAATTTAAGACTGCAATGTATTTTTAAATTACGAACAGGAGGCAGAAACTGGTATATTTCAATCAATTGGTGACGGTCTTCGACGTAATAAGAAAACGTATGGAAAGTTAAATCCTGATTACTTGGTCCAAGGTGCCGTAAACGGGACTTCCGTCTTCATAAATGTATTATATTAATTTTGTGACTGTTGCAATTGGCTTATTATAACATTCTTATATATTTATTAATAGGGAAAATCCGCATTAGAGTTTTTCATCGACGAAGATTTCCACCGCCATAATCATCAATGCAGATTAAGTTTGGCAAAAAAGGAGTTTTTCAAAGTAAACACAGCATTTGCTCTACCAAAAGGCAGTCCCATTCGATCCATCTTCAATAAAAAGTATGATCTTCATTGTACCAATTGCCCAATTTATTTGATGATATACTGCAGTTCGTAAAACGTAAATTGGATATAGGATATTGCAGATGATTGATTCAGGGCTTGCCGACTACTGGCAGAGAAAACACTGGCCGTCTGTCAGTTATCATTGCTCTCATCAACAAGACTCAAAGAGATCTCATCATCGTTCTCTTACTATGGAAGATATGCAGAGTGCTTTCCTAATCATCCTCCTCGGATTAGCTCTTTCTTTTACAGTCTTTCTAGGCGAACTCTTTGAAGCCACTTGTAATCGTAACATGTATTCTCCTATTGACAGAGCTATACTCTAAGAAGCTTCGTCATTAAATCTGTCGGGCTGTAGGCTACTCTGCATTTTTCAATCACCAAATACACTAAATTAAAGTTTCATAATATGTGCGTATTATTGATTTGTATGGGTATTATGTGGGAATGAGGAAACAATAGTACTAGCTGGCCCACATGATGTTCGTTCTCGCGAATTACGTTAATAGAACATGAGTAGGCGTTCCCGAAGAACAAATGACTTTCCCTCTTGCGCACCGATCTGTTGGGTTGTGCGGGAGAAAATAGTGCTGGTCCATATGTTGCCATTTCGTTCGGCATGATATATTTTAATTGAACAATAGTAGGTGTTCCCGAAAGAAAATGGAAGCCTTTCCTGAAAAAGAAGAAGCCTTTCCTTTCCGCGCTAATACTTGGAAAAGGACATCATTAGCATAACCCTTATTTACATTTTTATATTGAAGGAAGATTCAATATTTAAGCTTCTCTGAGTGAAGACGGCAGTGTAAATATATGTGAGAAGTTGCCAACCTTATTGCACTACTATATAAATAATGCATTGCTGTAAAAATGTGCAAACGAAATAATCACTACCGGTAATACAAATATTATATTGGTCAGTTGGGTACTGTACATATGGACTAGCTGCTAAAAAGAGCAAAGGAATTACATCATGGAAGAAAGCCTGTGATAGACTGTGCGGTGATAATATTAATAATTCGCAAAATGGATGGTTCAAACCAATCTCAAGTCGCTTCTACTAATTGCAATTATTGCTGGATAAGTCAACATCTCAACGGGAAGCATTTGCGCATCGGTTCTTTTCTCGTAAGTTTATTATTCAAGTTATGACTAAAAACTCAAAATAGACTATTAAAATCTTCAGAGACCCCCGTTTGTGACTTTCAAGCGCGGAGATGATGATCAAATCGATGAAATAGAAGGATTCTGCTTTGAGATGGTTCACACCCTTATGGATCTTTATAATTTTACGTAATATTATACAAACATGTAATAAACAGACTCATCAATAATGCTGATAAAAAAAAAAAAAAAAAAAAAAAAACAGGTATACAGTGATATCCCCATCAGGTTTAGGAACCGGAACAGTTGCTCCTAATGGGACGTGGAGTGGGATAATTGGAATGCTTGATCGAAAGGTTTGTTTTTCAACCACTCATCAGTGCACAGCTTATAGCAATCAATAAAAGTGTTACATAGGAATTGGATATCGGAATCGGACCTTTTTCTATTACTCACGCCCGAGCTCAAGTGGTCGATTTCACTCACGCTTTCTACGAGGAGCCAACGGCTATTATGATCCCTCCACCAAGCCAGAAAACGCGTTTCTTCGATTGCTTCCGACCCTTTCAATTTCAAGTACAAAATAAATCCAACAAATAAATAAGACAAAAGGATTCAATTTATTTAGCTTTGGTTATACATATTTTGAGTGAAGGTTTGGACCGTATTGTTATGCACTTTACTGATCGTCCCTTTGATTATCTGGTTGACACAGTTCCGTAATTATGACAAAATTAGGATCAAAACCACTGTGCTGATTAAACAATACATTTGGGCTTATGGAGTTCTAACGGGGCAGTGTAAGAAATAAGAATTTATATTTTGAATTTTTGATGGATTAGTGATTATCTCATTAAAAACATTATTACTTACGCGCATTAGCTGGATTGGGAGCTTTCCGCAGAATCGGTATATCAGTGGCTGTACTTTGCATGATTTGGTGCCTCATGGTTGTAGTACTTATTCACGCTTATATCGGAACCCTCATGTCATTCATCAGCTTCCCGAAATGGGATCCAGTTATTTCCAAATTGGAAGATGTGCCAAAATCCAATTTGGATTGGTACGTCCGTCGCGGAACTGATCTAGAATCCCTCTTTTTGGTATTTCCTTTTTCAAGAGAACATCCCTGGCTAAGTTTATTCGAAAATGGTGGGTTTTTTTAGGATGCAGAAGGTGGAACGTACAAAATGATTGGAGATGGACTGCGAAAGAGAATCGATTCTCTTACCAATGACAGTAATATAGGGCCTATAAAAGTCATCAACGGATCTTCAGTTTATTTTACGGTGAATTATTTTCTTACAGAATTAATAACTAATTAAACACTAATGAATGTCTTTAATTTTGTAAAGGGGAAATCATATGCGGATTTCGTGATTTCTGAGTATTTAACAAACTCCACGATTAATCATGATGATCATGGATGTCGTTTGAATGTAGCTAAAGAGACGTTTTACAAGGTTAACCAAGCCTTCGCTTTACCAAAAAATAGTCCTTTACTATCATTTTTTAACGGAAAGTAATAAGATGCAGTTTATTTGACATTAACCATTTTATTAAAATATTAAAAAAAAATGGAAAGAATGATGCAGATGATGGAAAGTGGACTTACGGAATATTGGCGGAAGAAACTTTGGCCTAAATTTCCAACGAACGTTCGATGTCAGGTGCAGTCTGCAGATGGAACAAATTCCGGCGAATTGCGGAGGCTATCCTTAAAAGACATCCAAAGTCCCTTCTTCGTCTTGATCATCGGAGCCGGATTGGCCCTAACGGCTTTTCTTTTGGAGATCATTTTCCATCATCGATTCCGTTATTGAATAGTAACTGAGTGTGAGCTCTTTATAAATGATTTAATATAAAAGTATATTGAGTCAACTATAGGATCCCAACGAATGTAAAATTTAGGGAAGAAAGGATGACTTCTTTTAAAGATGATGTGTCCTACTTTCAATTCGAGTACCGTAGGTCAGCCCAACTTTCTTTTATTTCCTGATTTTCCCACGGAGGGATAGTCACCTTTCCCGACCTACATCTATTCTTGTCTACTTGGCCATCATTTGACCTTATATACTTTCCTTTTCTTGGTTCTTACCTTGAAGGCTAAAATGTGAATGCCGGAAAATATAAACTTCCGTGCCATACATACGTTTAAAAAAATTACATTAAATTGCATTTTTAGGGACTAACTGTGTACCTATCAAATTAAGTACCGTAATCATTTACTCCTCCTAGTATCAGATTTATCTTTTAAATTGTGGTGGATACATAACCTAGATAAATTTAAACCTCAAAAAAGGGAAAATTAGGAGGACAATTTTGGGCTCAAAACTTAAGGTAAATTAGAGTGTGGTAGGTCAACAAAGAAGTGAAAGGTAGTTTGACCTAGCATTTGAAACTCTATTGGAAAATGTATGGTACGGTAAACAATTTAAAATTGAGGTCATCTTTTGTGACGGTCGGGGATGTTTCCGAGTATAAATAGACCTCTCTTCTACTTCTAAAATTATACTACATCTTCTTCAGTCTTCAAGACAAGGACACAACTACTCCAGTACCAAGATGAATACCTTCAAAGTGGTAAATTTTATTTCTAAATCATTTAAAATACTTTTAAACATAACTCATTACCATTTTAAAATATTAATCTAAATTTTGTGTTACAGCTTTTGTTTATCGGCCTAGCATTGGGTTCCAGCTCTGGCCAGTATATGACTCGGTAAGTCCATCACTTTTTCAATTAAAATTTTAATTTTATTATAATGTATTTTATGATTTCTTAGGCCTGTGAACAATGGCTTCAACAGTCAACCAGTTCCCACACCAATGAACTCTGGCTTTTCCGGCTTTGAGACGCCCGCATCAGGCTCTTACGGCAACAAATTGGTAGCTGCCCCAGCTGTCCGCCCTCAACTTCAACAAGTTCAGCAAGTTCCACAGTTCTTCGCTGCTCCCGTCGCACCGGCCGCTCAACAAACTTCTTTCCTTCCAGCTGCCGCCCCTTGCTCTCGCCCGCACATCGAAGATAGCAACCAACAACAGGGAGCTCCTTCTCACAGCGGTTTCTCTGCTCCTTCCAGCAACCAGCAACAGCAATCTTACGGTGCCGCTCCAGCAGCTGATGTAGCCCCAGTCGCTCAGATCGCTCCTGCTGCTCACCAGAACTTGTACGCTGCCGCACCTACCCCTCTTCAGATGTTCGCCACTCAGGCCGCAGCACCCGCCCAGGACTCGTACGCCGCACCTGCCCAGCAACAGATCGCTCCAGCTGCCCAACAGTCTGGCTATTCTGCTCCCGCTGCCCAGATCGCTCCAGTTGCCCAGCAAACATCCGATTACTCTGCTCCCGCTGCTCAGATCGCCCCAATTGCCAAACAGTCTGGTTATTCTGCGCCAGCTGCCCAGATCGCTCCAGTTGCCCAGCAAACATCCGATTACTCTGCTCCCGCTCCTCAGATCGCCCCAGTTGCCCAACAGTCTGATTATTCTGCGCCAGCTGCCCAGATCGCTCCAGTTGCCCAGCAAACATCCGATTACGCTGCACCCGCTGCTCAGATCGCCCCAGTTGCCCAACAGGCTGCTTATTCTGCTCCCGCTGCCCAGCAAATCGCTCCAGTTGCTCAACAGAGCGCCGATCAAGGCTATGGTAGCGCCCCAGCCCAGCACACTGAGCAGACCTTCGGTATCCAGCCTGCCCAGACCACCTTTGTCCAGCAGAGCTTCTCCAGCCAGCCTATTGCCCCTGCTGATAGCTCTGCCCAATTCAACGCTCCCGCTTGCACCAACAACGGTCCATCCGCTGATGTCAACACCGCTCTCCACCAGCAGTTCCAGTCTGCCCCTCAACAATCCCAGCAGTTCCAGTCTGCTCCTCAACAATCTCAGCAGTTCCAGTCTGCTCCTCAACAATCTCAGCAGTTCCAGTCTGCTCCTCAACAATCTCAGCAGTTCCAGTCTGCTCCTCAACAATCTCAGCAGTTCCAGTCTGCTCCTCAACAATCTTACGCCGCACCCGCTGCCCTAGCTCCAGTCGCTCAGGCTGCTTACTCCGCCCCAGCTCAGGCGGCTCAACGGCCATACGTCTCCTTCTCCGTGCCAACTGGAGCCAGTGCTGTTGCCCCTGCTGCCGCTTCCGCTTATTAAATTTCTGTTAGCTCTCCCTCAACGTCTATGACTCACTTGCGAAAGTTTCTTAATCTTGGAAGTCTCTGACCATTTGACTCTGCTTCAACCATTCCGTGTATTCGTAAATTCAATTTAATTTGATGAACTTTTAATAGACAAGCAATGAAAATGTAAACCACTGTAGTTCTCTTTATTGCGTTTTCTCGATTATTATCATTTAAAAAAATCTTTTAAAATATTCAAAAATTTTAAAAGAAGAGTAAAAAAAAAAAAACTAAAAAAGTGGTAGCCGGGCGTAGACTACCGCGACCTGGCGACAATTTGCTACAATTGCTCCGGCCCTTCTCATCTTTGAATCGAATTGGTTTGGGGGCCTGCATTGCTAGTTGACGTTTCATACACCGCAGCCAAAACAACCAACATGGCTACCTTGGTTAGAAAAGTCCTTACGAATCCCGTCGTGTTAAATAATGGAATTCCCCGCTTGCAATTCGTCCGACTAGCTGGATGTGAGTATATAATCAACCTATTTTTTAGCTTCGTCCATTTAAATATTAAAAAATGGATTATAAAAGAGAAAATAGTTATTAATCCCAACTGATAAAATTTCGTTTTTAGCACAGTTGGAAAGTTTAAAATTTCAACCTTTAAAAGAGTATATTACAATTTGAAATTTTGTATCTATAGACTGGAACAAAGACTGGAAGCCTGGTCCTTATCCTAAAACTGAGGCAGAGAGGATTGCTGCTGCCAAGAAATATGGCCTGTTGCCTCAAGATTACGAACCTTATCCAGATGATGGAACTGGTTTGGGAGACTACCCAAAGCTTCCAATGATTTCTGTTGATCAAAGGGATCCTCATTACAACTGGGATGAACCTGATCTAAGAAGGAACTTTGGAGAAATTGTTAGTTACATTTTTTTGCTTTAATTACTTTTATGGTTGATGGTAGTATTTAACTATTTATTCCTTATTTTTTTTTTTAGATTCATAAAGATATGGATGCCTACACAGAAGAGAGGCTTTCCAATGCTCCTAGGCCATGGGATAAGAAAACAACTGCTCTTTACTGTTTCTCTGCTGTAGGTCTTTTCATTGGTTTGGCTGTGTTGTTTGAAACTTATAAATGGTACACCCCCCAAAAATGGGTAAGTGGCTTATTTCATCTTTTTTTTTTTTACTGATGTAATTTTACGTATTTTTATCTATTTTAGACAAAGAAGAACTTTCCCAATTCTGGAGTGGTCCACTACACTTTTGAGCCAGCTGAGTAGAATATTTGAGCACCTGAGCTGTGTGTAAAGATTGTGAACATAAAATACAGATGATTGTAGGCAAGAGTACAACTTTGATAATTTAATTTACTCAGTCTGTGTGAATGTGAAACAATCTGAATTGAGAAAAGAAAAGGGAAGATAAATAGAGAAAACATGATGAGAAAACAACAGCACTTTCACACAACAATTTCACATTTAAAGATCTTTTTGGAAAAGTAATGCTTGAGGAATGCTTGGAGATAATATAATGCACTAATAAGCTTTACTCCAGCTTATTGCCCATCTTTACAACTACTTGGCGAGGTTTGGAGCTTCCTGTGCTTTTCTTCGGCGACGGGACATACTCGTGCAAAATGTCAACCGATTTTCGACATCCTGGACATTGGGTCAAATCCTGGATGTAGTGCGTCATAGGGTGACAAGGGCATATTTTTCGAACGCGAGTATTTTTCAAGCTACAAACAAAAAGTTTTTGTTATTTCTCGCCAACTTTATAAAGACATCTGAAAAATACCGTAATCCGCAATTGCGACAAATAACGTTAGCCAAAGGTCGATCACAAATGCATTTGCCCTCCATTTCTTTTCTCCACTAAGTTTCTGTTATGAAAATAAAATATTTACTCACACATTATCATAAACATAAGCAATTAGCTGTTAACGCTTAGAAGACGACAATTCTTAAATCGGCGAGTTTAAAATAAAATAAAAGTTAATTCCTAGTATGGTATACCTGAACAGGTGAGGGTATAAAACATATGATGGCAAAGGAGGAACAGCAGCGAGCCCACTAGAATTGCGAGACTTTCAATAGCTTTAAAATTAGTGATAACTTTTGGAAAGAGTGGCCTGTGATTAGCAAGACAACAAACGTTGAAGGCGATGTTGAGACAAGAACGCAATGTACACTGTCAATTACGACATTTGGACTGACACCTGTAAACTCCAAGACATTGCCATTTTTTGTTTTGAAATTATTTTTATTTTTAAAAATATTTTTATTGAGCAACATCTGTTGGGAAGAAATGTAGTGGGAAAATGGATTTGTAATTCAGTATTTTTTAAAGCTAAAATATAACCATAGCCTTGGTATTTTTATACAAATTACAAATGAGTAATAATTTAAAACTTAAGTACCGCGAAGGGCGCGCACGACTCTATAGCCTACACTGCTATCTTCCTTCACTGCTTTTACTCCTAGCAAGGAAATGTTTTAAGAAGTAAAATATGGCTGCATTGTGCTGGAATCTAAGCGATGCGTATTATACACAATGTGGGCAATTGCTATTTCTTCCTCATTTGTCTCCATTTCACGTGTTTAATGTTGTTACACAAGCGCTATTTTATTGATATGTTCATGTACATTTATATCTAGATGACGATAATTTTGGTATTTAATTTTTAATTAGGGAATTTCAGTGCTCTCAAACATTCAATTACAATAACTTATCTAATGATCTCGAACTGTGAAAGAATTATGTTGCACGAATTCCTCACTACACTTGTCTTCCATTTAGCTAATTTATTTTTATTTGGATTACTAGCCCAGTCAAAGACCGAGCTGCCGAAAAATTAGTCTATTAGACTCATCAGTTGCTCCTCTCCACGGAAATCTTTAGTAAAAGGCGAAAGATTTATCCGAGGGTTGAAGAGAAGCCAGAGTTAAAGGTGAAGGATGTTTTCCCCTTACTTATAGTTTTGTGATTTCAGACCTTCGCTAGTAATTTCTACGATAAAACGTTTGAGTTTAAAACAAGAATGTTGCATTTTTATAATTGAATTTAGTTTAAACACAAATAAAATAAGTAGATTTATGATGTTCATTATATAGTTTTTGTATACAGTCGATGGAATCATTTTAGATTGCAAATTAATCAATATTTTTCTATATCATTATAGAATATCATTATGTGCCGTTCTACCAACCTAGTCAGTGGCTACAACCTCATGCGGAAATTTGTAGAACCATTTCGAGGCAAATTAAAAAAATTCTTAATTTTTTTTTTTCCTTTTTCTTATTTTTTTTTTTTTTAATCGACTTCCAATAAATAAGAATTTGAAAATATTTCAAAATGTAGTTAAACTGAATATTTATGTAGTTTGACTATTTGTAATAAAAAATGAAGCTATTTTTTTGACAAATTTTGTACTGGATTGTGGTGGATGTGTTCAGACGTAGGTAGGGCGAGGGTTCGAGTTGGACAAGGTCATCGACCCATTGGCGATTGATCGAAGACGACCGAAGGTCATCAGAAAGCCAAGAGCCCAAGACTCCATGAGTTCAGTATTAAAAAGGGGTCCGACTCCACAGTATTCATCAACTCACTTGTGCTTGTATACATTACTCTGTCCTAGGTTTTTCAACGTAAGCCATCTTGATTTCTTGTTTCTTCGTTGTTAACCATTATTTTTACATCAGGAGAATTAGGAAAGAATCTGTATTACTTTTTTGAAAACATTATTCGTAAAAGTTCTGTTTAAAAAATCATATATATTCTCAGAATTGGCGAATGTAGTTGGCATGGTGTGGCAACTGCAATTGTGCATCAAATAGTATTTTTTAAATTGTATTGAAATTCGGGAATCATTCGAAGTTTTGAAAATTTGATGTTGTGTCTAGGCTGTAGAAATGTAGAAGTAGGCGAACGAAAGCTTGACGTACAGGCTACAACAGGCGTACAGTTTTTTTGTCTTTTCAAATCTGTAGGGGTCTAAGCGCCATCTTCTGTAGTGTCGTAGAGCTAGGAGCAATGAACGCGCGTTGATTTAACTGCTGCCGTCTGCTACCCAACAGCAAGCACTGAAAAATCTGAAAGCTCTATTTCTTCATCAAGACCGAAATGCAAGGGAAAGTCTGATAAAATTGTTGATAAGAACATCTAAAGGGACTGCTGGACTGAAGGTTTGGGTCGGAGGTCGGATCAGTTTCTTTATTTAAAAAAAAAAGTCATTTAAAACTGTTACGGCGTTCGCTGGCTTGTGGAGTCAGACTGTATTTTTTCTGTGTGTATGGTCATGTATCTGGTCCCTTGAAGTAGAAGCATTTGATGTCACTTAGTAAGCCGACTGCAGCGTATACTCACTGTTGAAAATAATTGTGCATGGGCGTTTTTTTTTGTGTTGTTGCTGTGATCACATTCCTCAATCGTGGTTCAGCTGGCATCCTGTCACTTTGATGGTTGAACACATTTTCCATCACAGCAACTTGTTAAAGTACTTTAAATTTATCAGTCTATATTTTGTTTTTTAAAATACTCCAGGTTAAGGTGACTTTGTTTAAAATTAAGATTAAAGAGTTTATTTTATTTTTGCTAAAAATGACTTGATGTCTTTGGGCAAAATCTTTGATTTAAAGTTTTAAAAGTGTCATTTAAACTGAGACCCCGGAAGTGAGCGTCATTTGTCATTTGCGTGTATATTTAACGTTTTAAATTTATACATTGTTATCAGATCCTTTTCAACGACGATTGACGCTTCATCACAGACTCAGCCTCGTCCTGTTGATCTGCTAAATACTCTCGCTTTCAAGAATGAAGGTCAGTTGAATTTTCTATTTATGCTCAAAATAACAAAACTTGTTTAATCTTTTAATTTTTATGTTTTTGACAAACTAGGACACACAATATGAAGTGGTCCAGACCACAGGGGACACCAATGGGGAAACTGTTTCCATCCCTATGACAAACAATGGTGAAAAGAAAGAAAACCTGACATATAGCTGGGACAACTTATCTGTCTACGCCAGCGTACCTACTGGAAGCTGCTTTACTCGGATTTGTAAAAAATCACCACCTGTTCAGCGCAAAATCTTGGACAGCTGTAAGAACTTAGCTACTATCTTTAGGTTGAATTCATTATCTTACATCTTCTATCTTGACAGTGACGGGTGCTGTTCGACAAGGCGAATTTCTCGCCATCATGGGAGCTAGTGGAGCTGGCAAAACAACGCTTCTTAATTGTCTAACGTTTCGGAATACTGGCAAACTTCTTGTTCATGGAGAAAGATACCTAAACAACATGGAAGTGAATCCGGACTCGTTGGCACGAATCTCCAGTTACAACCAGCAAGACGACCTCTTCATTGGGGCACTCACAGTCAGAGAGACACTACGCTTCCAGGCCGTTCTTAGGATGGATAAGCATGTGAGTCATGCCGATCGGATGAACCGCGTGGAAGAAGTCATTATCGAGCTTGGATTATCAAAGTGCGCTGAAACAATTATCGGAGAGCCAGAGAGAGGTATCAAAGGCATCTCAGGCGGAGAGAAGAAGCGACTGGCTTTTGCTACTGAGGTAGTCTTGGTGTAGAAAGAAATTTTCCCCTGAATGCGATTAATTTTTTTTAAAATTCATTTCAGATCCTTACTAATCCTCGACTCATGTTCTGCGATGAACCTACTTCTGGTCTGGATTCTTATATGGCCCAAAACATTATTGAAGTATGAAGTGGTTGTTTAAATCAGTAGGCTTTGAATGTAGCAATATTTTGATACTCCATTTAGGTTCTTAAGAACATGGCATCTACGGGGAAGACGGTCATTTGTACCGTTCATCAACCCTCTTCAGAAGTCTTTGCCATGTTTGATCACATTTTGCTTTTGGCTGAAGGTAGAACAGCCTTCTTGGGTCCAACCAACAAAGCTCTTGATTTCTTTTCATCTCAAGTAAGAAGAATCATTTGAAAGCTGTAATTTATATGTAAATTAAACTGGTTTCTCATCACAGGGAATCCCTTGTCCTCCAAACTACAATCCGGCTGATTTTTACATTCACAACCTAGCTTCCGTACCTGGTCAAGAAGAGGAATCAACGAAAAAATTGAAAGAAATCTGCGATGCTTTTGAAGATTCCGAGCAGGGCAAAGAAATGCATCGAGTAGCCAATAGCAACCATCCGGTTACTGCGACGGCAGCCGGCGAAGAATCTGTCTCTAGTCCGCCGACCGTACAGTTGAAGCGGTCGCCCTACAAAGCTCCATGGTCTACTCAGTTCAGCGCCGTTCTATGGCGATCCTGGACCACAGTTATTAGAGAAAAGAACGTTCTTCGGATGAAAGCTACACAGACTATCGTAAGATGGGTTTTTAAAATATATTTTTTTTTGTTTTGTGATTCTCACTCTGTAAATTTGCAATTAGTTTGTAGCTCTTTTACTGGCCCTCATTTACCGTGGACAAACCTACACAAATCCCGATGATGTGATGAACATCAATGGAGCTCTCTTCATCTTCGTCACCAATGCCACCTTTCAGAATGTCTACGCTGTCATCAATGTAATTTCTATATTTACATAGTTTACAATAAGAACATGAATCTAACTTGCTTTTCTATTCAGGTGTTTGCGTTGGAACAACCCATGTTTTTACGAGACCATTTTAATGGGATGTACCGGACAGATGTCTACGTAATTTGCAAAATGCTAGCAGATCTGCCGTTTCAACTGTTTTACTCTTTTCTTTTCATCGCCATCCCTTACTATCCAATCGGTTTCCATCCAGATGTGGAACGGTTTTTCATCGCGGTTGCTCTCATCATGCTTGTGGCTAACGTTGCAACTTCCTTCGGTATTTAAATTTAAATTTATTATTTTCTTTTGTGAGAAAGTTTTTGTTTTGAATGTCATGTTTTATTTAGGATATTTCGTCTCGTGCTTGGCATCTTCACCCAAGATATCTTCCGCTCTATCAGCTCCATTGATCATCCCGCTGATGCTCTTTGGTGGGTTCTTCCTCAACAATGGATCTGTTCCTATTTACTTCCAGTGGCTCCGCTATATCTCTTGGCTGATGTACGGAAACAGTGCGCTCTCGATTAATCAGTGGCATGGAGTCGTGTTTGATTCTCCAGCCTGTGTTGAAGCTCAACAGGGCAACTTCACTGTGCAAGCTGTTTGTACTGGAGAAGATATTCTTCAGAATCTCAACTTCGACCCGGTAATTATTTTGAAAGTAACATTACTTTACAAGAGCTATCTTCATTAATTAATATTTGTTGATAGGATCTGTTTTATCGCGACATCGGATGTCTTTTCGCCCTTATGGCTGGATTCCGACTGTTGGCCTATCTTGCCCTATTGAAGAAGACGTACCGAAAGAACTGATTTTCTTCAATTCGTGTTTTCTCCATTTCTAACCAAGGACACTAATTACTAACATTTTACGGCCATCACCGAATTTTGGTCTTATGGTCTTTCAAATCCTGACAACTTTTTGTAATTGAGTTGTAATAAAATTTGACTCGGATAATTGAAATATTGAATTGAATTTTTCCCCCCTATTAAGTGAAAATAGCAATTAAAACGAACAGACAAAAAGGTGGAATAGGAAAAAGTGACCAAAGATGCTTTCTTAGGAGGAAAAGAGTCGTCCTGAGAACTAACGACGAGAACTAAAAGAAAGAGCAACTCAAAAGTAAATTTGGGGAACTTATAAAGAACGTATTAGAAACTCAGTTATCCTGTCATTTTTCAAGTACTCATCTCGACTGATCCTCATCTGTTTTACGAATTTTATTAACATGTGGCATAAGCTTCTCGTCTTGATCCAGGATCGAAAGACAATGGCTAGGAAAGATATTGGAATAATCCGTTCATTCAATTGACTATTAATTTAGAAATGTTCATACCAAACAAGAATTTTTGTTAGACAAATCAAAAATTGTATCTTCTTCAATAATCAAATAACAAATACACAAAATTTCATCAACGAACCAAATGATAATGGTACATTCTTCTCATAAAATTAGGATAACGAAATGGCGTTCAAATGAGAATACATTGGCCTTTTGATCGGGGTCGAGGTGAGCGGCAGCAAATCTTCTATGGCTAGCAGTGGCGTCATTAGAGGGCGTCCATGAGCGCACTGGAAGGGCACATCGCATTGGCCGAGTGCTCGGACTAACTGAGTGGACTGGTTCATCGATAGTTCGTCACCAAATCGGATAGCACCTGCATTGAAAAATAAGGAGCAATAAGAATAAATAAATTCACTTTTCACATAAAAATATTTGGTTTAAATATAACCCACCATGGCAAGCTAAAGAGTTAAGAACGTTGCGGATTGATGTTGGCATTAAACAGGCGCTGACTGTACCATTTTGACTGAATTCCGTCATCGTGTCCCGAATCAACATTTCCACAAGCTCTTTATAAATAGAACTCCTCTTACGACGAACCTAAAGACATAACATATAAAAAAAGAACTTAATGGAAATAAAAAAAATTAATACCTCAGTAGTCTCTCTAGATAAGAAACAGGCTGGAACGTGAGTGATAGAAATTTGGTTGAGGTCATGAATGCGCCACTGCAATCCGAATCGCATCAAGTCGGACTGCAGAAGTTGGAGCTTTTCCATATCTTCACCGTTTAGTTCGAGTTCCAAGAATGGATGAACAGGCGAACTTTTGATGTGCATGAGACCATTTGTGTCAACAGAGGAATGAACTAAAAAATGCAATAAAAATGTTAGAAATAAAAATTGAACCAATTAGAAGTGATTTAAATTACTTTGAATGAGCTTCTCGAGACACACTCTTTCGTGGGCTGCGTGCTGATCAATGAGGACCAAATGATTTTTACCCTCTTGTTCGGCGACACAGCAAATGAACTTGCGATCTACTTGATTGACAATCGCCACTTCTCCAAACATGGACTTGTCGTAAGAATAACGCCGAGAAGGAATAGTTCGGTATTGAGGTAGTGAATGACGAGAAGAGTTAGCGACGTTGAGTGGTCGCTTACTTAGAGTCCAATATTCTTTGGGTTTGAGCAAGACCTTGTTTTGAGTTAAAATCTTGTGAGTAGGTTTGTGTACAGGGTGACGAGCGATGCTGGATGGAATTCCGTTGAAATCGGTAATTTGAATCCCGTTCCCTGAAGATGTGGTCTTTTTGATTTTGATACCAGTTGGTCCTTCATCGACCAAATGTTGGGTGGATGGATCTTGATTTTCTTGCGCGTTCACATTTTCGAAACTTTTTCCTAGTTCAAGAAAGAACGATTCGTATCTAAGAGAGGACGGTGAGCTGTCTTCTTCTTCCGGCTCCCACTGATGAATGATTTGATCTACAGTAGCGCAACATTGATCCGATAGATGATTCGCCGACCTATCCAGGTCCGTGAAAAAGCGTTGGTCGATATCTACTCTCGCCGAGTCCCAAGAAATTTTTCCGTAAGCAGGAGACATTTTGAGCTTTGCGGTGTGACGGCATGAAGTCGGCAGTGACTAAATATAAAGGAAACTTAAATGTAATTAATTGAATTTACAGTTTTACTTCGATGTAACTAACTTCTTCAATAGATGCCCGATTTTTTAGAGAAGTATGGTCGGCACATGTCATGTCCTCATTCCGCAAGGGCAACTGAGATTCCTGGTTCACAAAAGGATTTGCAGGACGATCCCACAATTGTGATCGAATTGCTAGAAGAAAAAGAAAACGTTAAGAATATGAAAACTTAAGGATGCGAAACATTTTAACGGTACTCACGAGATGCTGAGAATATGTTATCGTCGAGATTTGATGCAAGAGCAAGAATCTCGTTGGCAGTTTGTGACATTTCTGGTTGAGGAATCCAGGCGCTATTTGGCAAAGGCACTAAAAAGGTATAATAATATTGCAGCATTATAATACTTAATAATTATTACTCGTTAAATTTAACTACAATAAATACCGGTTGAGAATCGGCTAGGAATCCGAGTTAATGCTTTCTTGATTAATAAGACCAATTCTTCTAAATGCTTGAACTCCACAACGCGCTGATCACTTACCAAGCTGAAGTGATACTCGGATCGCGAACACTAAAAGTTAAAATAAAGACTGTTAACTATTAATTAAAAATTGATAAATTAAGAAGAAGCATACCTTCAAATTTAGAATGATCACAAGGTGTGACATGTCGATTTTTGAATTTAGGACGGATTGAATAAGTTGACTGATGGACGGCTCCTCAACAGCTCTATTGTTGACGAAGAAGTACTGAAGGTAGCCTCCCGACGTCGATTTTCCAATAAGTCCTTTAATTTTGAAATATTTGCTCGTTCGGCGAAAAGTAAAGAAATGTTCACTCTTCCCAGTGTTGAAAATCTTTCTCGCAGTTGCAATCGTATTGCACTTTTTGCTGGTTTGAACAAAGAGGGAAGGAGGTTGGCTACTGTCGTCACGCAATGAGAAGGAAATTTGGGAATGGACCAGTGAGAGACTTTTAACAAGATTCTCAACTTGATCCACGGTCGAGAGACGATTGCTGCCATTTGTGGAAGACAACTGAAGGAATCCGTTGATGATGACTGTAGTTCCACAGCTTGGTCGAAATTCAACTACTTCTGTTTCTGATCTAGAAAATGAAGATGCTTCAAATAATATCTTGCAGGTTTCTTGAGCATCTCTGTGTCTGCTAACAATTTCAAGGGAGCTGCAACATTCCTTTATTCTTGAGAGACTTTGCCCTTGTTGTAGTCCATTATTTGCAGTTCTGTTTGGATAACATGTATAATAAAAAAATAAATAAAAAAATCTAAGTTTAAAAGAAATAGAAATTATTTTAATAAACTATTTTAATAAAAATTCACTGCTGTAGCAGTGAATAACATATAGTGATAAAAATAGTAAAGTAATACAAGCGCACTCACCCCTTATTGATGGAACCTAAATAGTCTCTTGCAATTCCTTTTCCATTATCAATGACCTGAACTGAATTTGTGTGAACATTCAGCCGTATAGCAACACAAGTGGAGCCTGCATCTACCGAATTCAGAACCTGAAAAAAATAATTGCACAAGCTGAATAATAGTATTCAAACAACAACATATTGTTACTGTTAAAAATTGAATGACAGAGATCTTATTGAACATTTACCAGCTCTTCAATAACTTGAATAAAACCAAAACTGCATGGCTGCTGGTTGACAGTTGTAGCTCCCATTGAAAAATTCATTGTTCTATCAGTCTTCACTCTTCTTTCTAGTTTAAACAGGCCATATGTAAGACGAATAGATGGCTAAATCATTAACACTTTTCACGGAACTTTAATATTCTATTTTCAAAACACTGAGAGCGCGTGAGCAAGTGTACGACTGAAACATGCTGGATAGTGAATGGAAGCAGCAGACGATAACTCCAGCCGGCAATCAAGGATATGCGTTAATCGTTTATTTACGATCAATGAAAAGCCGAGAAACATTATTTTTACTATTATTATTTTATTTTTGCGATCGTTCACAAGTCTAAAAATATTTTTAAAATCGTCAGTAACATCTCCTTGAAGACCGATTGCTTCAAGGTAGTCTGTAGTCATGGGTAAATGGTCTTCGGAGAGATGAGACTGGAAAGAAAGAGGGCGGGAGACCGGGAGAGGCAGGTCAGTAAAAAGTGTTTTCTCAATTTCATGTTTTAAAACGTTACGAAAGATCAGCAGAACAGGATGGTTCTGTGCAAAAGAAATCGGCAATAAATTCAATCATTCAAGCTCGTCGATTAATGAGAGTAGAGTTCAGCTATGGAAGAGTAAGCTGCCGCGTTGGCAGTTAATTCAGTTCAGCATCTCAACCAACCCATAGCATAATCTCAGTTGACCGTGATATCAAAGTACTTTATACATGCAGATCAGATGTTTAAAAAGAGGGATATGGGTACATTCGTCCGAAAATATCTAATAAAGATATGGACGTTCCGACGTTGTACGCGGTGGCAGAGATGGTAAAACCCATAGAGTTTAGTGCATTAAACGAGCCGTAGAAATGCCCGACTTATTGTATCTCGCGCTTACCATCGTTATCGTAGAAAATCTCCATTTAATGTTCAGGGCCAAATTAAATAAAACAAGGTCTTGAATTCCGCAGCCAAAATACATGTATTTACATGAAGAGTGGAATAGTGGATAGGAAACCGCGCAACAAAAAGTAGTGTAAGCGAAACGTGAAGTACACAGATTTAAACCCTGACAACTTTTATAATCGAAATCAAAATAGATGAAAGGGCGTTGTTACAAATAAGGGGAGTAAAACTTGGAAAGGTATCAATCGCCATAATTTGAATGAGACAACTTATCAGATCCTTTACGCTTACAGGATGCGCTGCCACGAAAACACACAAAACTGAAGAACTCTTGCGATTTAGAAAATCAACAAAGAGTGTACTGTTTAGTAATTTTTGCATTGAATATGCTTTGCACGTCGTTATAAATCGACACACGAGGTTATTATTTGTTTAGAAAACATGAATATATAGATATATATCGGACACAACCACCCGATTTTGGAGTTAATTATATCACCCAGTTGGAATTGAATGACACCTCACAGCCACGCAGCATTTAACATGGTAAATATTAGCAAGGGAAACTAATTGAATCAAGTATCAAGAACTTGCAAGGCACTAAAGGGGATTTGAAGCGATAGATGATGGGAGCTACACAGTTACAACAGGAATCTCATTCAATCCATTAGTCATTCTTTCAGAAATTCACATCTTAATTAGTTTGCGGCAATAATATTTATGGAAAAGAAATAGAATGGTGTAGGTGTTACGAAAACTGGGCCAGCTGAGCCTTCAGTTCACGGCGCAATAATTTGCCAGTAGTTGTTTTGGGAATAGAGTCGATGAATACGACGCCACCGTTCAGCCTCTTGTGAGCAGCCACTTTGGTCTGCATAAACTCGACAATGTCTTCCTTGGTAACAGAGACACCCTCCTTCTTAACGATGTATGCACGGGGCAATTCACCGGCAGCATCATCAGGTACTCCGATCACAGCAACATCCAGGACAGCTGGATGACGACGAAGAAGATCTTCCAGCTCTGACGGAGATACCTGAGGAGAATAATAATTTAGAGTCGAAAATCTTGGGAAATTGCCATAAGTTGAAATAAACATACCTGAAGACCCTTCACTTTGATGAGCTCCTTCAATCGATCAACAATGTAGAATTGATTTTGTTCGTTGTAGTAAGCAATGTCTCCAGTGTGAAGCCATCCAGCGCTATCGATCGTCTCTTCCGTAGCCTTGACGTTGTTATAGTAACCTTTCATGATCTGCGGACCAATGACGCACATCTCGCCTTCCTGTCCGGGTCCGAGGGGCTCGCCCGTGTTTACATCGACGATTTTGATGCGCGTGCGTGAAACGGGCTCACCGAAAGAACCAATTTGGTTTCCAGAAAGGGGGCTCATGTGAGTGACAGGAGACGACTCCGTCATGCCATATCCTGTGAGGTACAATCGATAATTGATTATAAGACCAACAAAACAATATAAAATAAATGTACCTTCTTGCAAGAGAAGATCCTCTTTGCCCAAGCGCTCAATAACTTTGGTAGCCGTAGCTGGACCGAGAGGAGCTGCACCACAGAAGATAGTGTGCAATCGGTGGAAAGCATCCATCTTCAAATCCGGTTTGTGAGCAATGAAGGAAACCAGAGGAGGTACCAACTGCAGTAGAGTTGGCTATAGAAGAAACAAAAAGGCTCAAATGTCAATTCTTAACCAATCTTTTAAAAATAATAAATTACGTGGTTGTTGTAGATGGCATTCAAGAAAGTGTCGGGTTCAAAACGGGGTAGAGTGACGAGCTTAGCTCCATGATCCAAACCGGTTAACATGACAGCAGCCATTCCATATATGTGGAAAAAGGGCAAGATAGCCAGGTAAACTTCTTGGAACGAGTCAGTCAGACTCTCTGGAAGACAAAATAAATTAAAAACTGTAAATAAATTTAGAAATAAAAATAAAGCGATAACATACTTGAGGTCGTTTGAACCAGTCTCGAGGTGCCCGGATGAAGCACTTGTTGGATATTAGCTGCGACAGTGGCATGAGTTAGCATGACTCCTTTGGGCAATCCAGTTGTTCCACTATAAAAAAGCGTCATTTAATAGTAAAGTAAATTTTTAAAAATGTAAATTTGATTATTTTAGTACCTAGAATATGGTAAAACGAATATATCCTCAAATGGATCGATCTAGAAAGAAAAATATACATATTAAAATACGATTTAAAAAAAAAGAAAATTTAATTATGAGTATTACATCAATGTTTTCATTAAAAAGCTCTCCAGAATCCCGGAACATTTCAAACAGAGAAGCAAATCCTTCTTCAGGGCCACCAGCAATAATCAATCTGCGAATAGTTGGGCACAAGCTGGCCACTTCGCGCATAGTGTTTGCCAATTGTGGGATCGTCACTATTACTGAAGCTCCCGAATTTTGCATCTGACGAGCAATTTCCTCAGCCGTGTAGATGGGATTTACTGTAGTTACAGGCATGCCAACACCGGCAGCACCGAACATCATGATAGGAAATTCGGGCATATTGGGCAAGACTAAGCCGATGACTTCGCCTTTCTTGAATCCCATGCGGACCAGAGAGCTTCCAAAACGCCGACTCAAGTCGCGCATCTTATCGTAGGTATACTTCCTTCCCGTTAGGCCGCATTCCTGGAAAGAAAAGAACAGAATATTACTCAAGGTCACCATGTACGCGGAAAAACTGCACAAATAGATAATTTCAATGCCATAGTATGCTACTGTTATGTCTGCAAATACAGCACAAGGTCAAGGATGTTTCTTTGACAACCGATTATTCGTCCATGATGCGTTTATGACATCTTTGAAAATGTAATAGATGATAATTACCATAGCGACATGGTTCGGCCACAAGGAGGCTTGCTGAAAAAAGCGCTGCACCATTGTTTGGTTGTGCAGGAAGCAGTCTTCGTGACGGGAGTAGACCACATTATCGTTTCTTTCCGACGACAAGTTGACGTTGGACGCGGTACTGCTCATTGCCCGCTGTTGATGTTTGATCAAATGTTCCAACTTCCGCCGCTGTTGTTGCGAGGCGCGGCTGGAAAATCCTCCCAGGCTGGCCACCAAAGATTTGAGGCATGGCAAACGGAAACCCGCCATAGAATTGGCCTAAATAAATAAAATATGGGCTATGATTAGAGCTAAAAATCTTATAAAAGAGATAACAAGTGTCAATCCTCTCGAGACTCGACCCTATCTTTTTTTAAATGATGTTTTGACATACGGTATACTATAGAGGGAGACAGACGAAGAGAGAGCTTAAAAAAAAAAACCCGTACAATTTCGTGACCTACTTTTAGCTTTACCCCTACAGACAGCAGAAAAGAAATTTCTCTAACCAAACTTGAGGAGAAACCTGTTGTTTTGAGTGCTCGTGAAATGAACCATAAGACAAAGTTGACTTGTTTCACTTACTTTATAAACAAACGGTAAGATCCGGCGTGATTGGAAAAAAAGAAGAGATGCTGCTCGGTCCACTGTGAAACGTTCTCTGTTTGGGTCGAGCCCCCGGCTCTCGTCTATAAAGCAAGTAAGCAGCTATGGAGGGGAGATCGTCGACGACGACGACGCAGCAAGCCCCCTTCTACGAACGAGAAAAGCCCGCCCAAAAAACAGGGAAAAAGAGCCCGAATTGACGCACACACTCGTGCAACACACACGCGCTTTCGTAAAGATGAAAGGAGAATGTGTGATAAAAGTGGGAGGCAACGAAAAGCTCTACTACCATTGGAGGCCACGAGGCGGTGTGTCTCTACACTACGGCGATGCACTACACACAGCTGAATCGAGTACAACCGGGTAATGGTATGTTGAACAAGTAGCAACCAAGTCTGAAAACAGCAGAAAAATACAAGAATTTCTCAAAATAGCCAAGAAGGAATATGTAAATCTGTTTTTAACTTGTTGCAGTGACAGGAAAGAAGAAAATAGAGTGAAAAAGGGACAAATCTCGAGTTGAAAGTTCAGTCTTGAAATAACGTCAACCGACTGTAGATAGTTCTGTAGCCTGCAGCTCAGAGGTATCTTCGATATTTATCTTGATGCGGTTTCTCGTGTTCCCAGTTCAGCTCAGTCACATTTTATTTTCATTTTTAATTCTAATAATTTTGTGTTGTTGATCAATAAAACGAGTGCAGCTTGCGAAAGGGCTCATAAATTATTGTTTTTCAAATTATTTACCAGGATTTTAGTTTCACCTGATAAACAAATACTTTCGGAATATCAAACTCGTTGGTGTACTGTATTTCATCATAGTAGTTTTGCATTTCGTAAGAATTTACTAATTCTGCAGGTATTATACCTGTTCAGTTTTAGAAACGCAACTACGCAGTTAGCTGAAGGAAGCTCGCAGCGTCGTCTCAGCACATAATACATAGGTAATAAAAAATCAGGAAAGCTAAGCGCGTGTGCTAAGACGTAGTAGCTGGAGTTGGGCCAGCGAAGGGAGTTCAATCGGGACTTTCGCCCATGCTCATGCGCCTTGAGCCAAGGAGCTAGCAGAGAACATGAATCGAGCAGCTATGCTGCTGGTGACGTCATTTTCGTACTCAATGAACTCGCGCTGGGGAATATACACTGCGCATGGTTCGCAAATGGCGGGTTTAGCGGGGGAATTTTTAGCTGGACTATTGGCGCCTTCATTCTCTTTTTCTTTTCACAATCTTGACAAATGTGTCTGTCATATTCAAATTACCATTTTAAAAATAGAGGTACTCTGATAGAAGTGTAGTGAATTATATTTTCACAAAGCACAAACTTTGATTAATTAAATAATATGAATATTAGCTAAAAGTTGTAACGATTTCTTATGTAATTTCAGCTATGTGCAACGTAGTCAAGTATTGCGATCTATTTGTTATGGCCGAAGGTCAATTCAGCGAGACAATTGGGTTGTATGAATTGTAGTTGTTTGCATAGTCATGTACGCTTGTTCATCCTTGAGACACCGAAATAGATTGAGTAATTTTAATAAATAGATCCCTATGAAAATCCACTTTATGACTTGATAAGGTGGACTCAAGCTAAAGGTTGAAAGTTGTTATATTGACACGTCTTAAAAAAAGAAAAATGAATAAAAACTTGTCGCCTGTGTTTAAAAACCGAGACACCTACGGATAATTTTGAAAGCGGGTCCGAACCAGATGTTGCTAGAACCTGCTTGGTCTAGCTGTAAAATTCACATGATTGGACTTTAAACAGCTTGAACTTCGTACGCGCTATGTGTGCCCCAGCTTTGCGCAGTTAACAAATATAACAATATACAGGATGCGTAGTTGAATGAATTTTTTTGCAAACAACAAGGAAAAATTATGATGAGTTTCCATTATTCTCTCTCTCTCCTGGTTAAAGGTGCCGGAAGAACCTTTAGAACCGATTCACTAAATGGGGTAAAATTTGGCAAACGCTACGGCCTTCCTGCTTATGTTTGATAACAAGAACACGCTGTTGAGGCCACCGTCTTTCTCCTTAAGGCTATGTATGCTTCTAGCCCATTCTCTCGTTTATCACGAACCATCGGGATTTTGTTTCTATGCTCACTTTGGTTCACCCGTGCCCTCTGGTGGAAAAGTACAAACTATGCCTATGTGGGAATACGACACAGCGGGAGTACCGCTGCTGTGAACGATATCTTCTCACGCAAACTGAAGTTGAAAGATATAAAGAAATGTTGACATCAATCTAATGGTTTTAAATCTTAAGTTTCCTATTATCACGCTAATGTATTTAATTTAAATTATGTGACCTCTTTGATAAAGGTTTATTACATATTCATTGCCCTTTGCCACTTGCAAAGAGCTGATTAATGATTAATTATTCAGCATCTCGTAAACCTGTGACTTTGGAGTTTGAAACTTTGGACCTGATTCCAAACTCCCAAGTTCAGTAGCATCCTGCCAAGAAATGCTACGAGGTCATTAATACTTGCACAAATTGCTATCAATTAAATATCTCAAGTGTATTTATTATTAAGTTGTTAGAAACTTTTTTTCATTATTAATTAGGCGCGGATTGATGTTGTATTATGCGCTTCACCACCTTTTCTTGAGGTTGTTCACTCAACCTTTTCTTGGTTATAAATGTATGTAAAGTTGTTACGGTGCATTAGAAAAAAATCCACTTTTACAATATTTCGCTTAATTAAATTCCCGTGAAAGTACTTACCAGTTTGAAGGTAATAAAACCTTGGGTGAAACAGGTAATAAGTAATGGAGCAGTTGGCAACTTGCCTTGCATAGCATATTACATAATCAATAAATAACTGAATTGTTGAAAACTTTGTCCTTGTTTCCAATTTTGACTACTTGCTCCACAATGAGACTATCACTCCGTAGATGTGCTGCAAATCCTTTTACTTGATTTCGATTACGAACAAAAAATATTATATATGCGTCATCATAATATTGAGAGCTCTCTTCAGTCAACATTTTTAGGCAATAATGTGAATTCCCTTTGCTGTTCATATGACATGTTACTGCTTGTCTACTCACTTTAGTTATTGCCGTAAACAGTTATTAATTTAATTGTGAGTTTGTGTTACGATCTTGTAAAGTGGACAATAACTTGCGTACGCTAAATCAATAAACAAAAGATTTTTACATGAAAGAAAAGACGAACAAAGCATACTACCCATCAAATTTCTGTTTTCCTATTGGCTACAAAACATTGAATACACGGGAAAAAATCGATAACAAATCGAACTCGAAAGAAGACATTGGAAAAAAGGTATTGTGTAGAACAAATTCAAAAGAGAGCCGTGGAGCCAACATGTACCGCAGTACCATTTTCAAATTATACTTTTACAGATGTATCCAAACTTGCGCGCTCATTTCTAGAACGGCTCCCACATTTACGACTCAGTGGTGGTGGATTGAATAGTGGGGCGAGCCTATAACAAGACCCGAAAATAATAATAAATTCAAAAAAAGAAATTTTGCCATCTCCAAATTTTGAGAGTCTGTACACTACATTTAAGACTTTGAAGAGGACGAAAGATGAAGACCAGACATATGCGAATAAATCAAACGAAAGAATACAGACAAAGCCAGAAGAATTCAGAAAAAAATAATCAAGGATGGAATGAATCCTAGAAATTACATGAGAAAAAGCCAAAAAAATGGGTGGGATAGTCGGACGATTTCGAGAGTGCTGTTTTAAGGAATCGGGAAGGTGAACCATAGGCGAAATTAGAGGAGACGGTCGTAAGCCATACGGGGTTCCGCTATGTTGCGATGGACGTGTTGTGATGACTCTTTAGCGCAAATCTGGATCTTCAGCCATCTGTTTCTTGATCCTCAACAGAATAGTGGTAAACCACTGATCTAGTCTGGAAATGGAGTCGTAGTCCTTGACCGTTTCGGTGAATCCATCAACGTTATGCTCTTCCATGTGACCGATTAATGTTTTCACCAATTTACATTCCCGAGAATCCTGTTAGTATTTAAAGAGTTAGTGAAATAGCGGTTTATAGATAATTTAAATCGAATTAACAGACCTGGAATGCTGGGTACATGTTCTCATACTGCTGTAGAGCATGTTGTGCATTCAGCATGTCGATGCATAGGTGACACAGGGCAGCGCGGAAAAAGTACTCCTTGGCGCTGTACTTCAAAAGGGAGTTATCCAAAGAGGCAGAGGCCACTTGCTCGTAAATTTGAATGGCTTTTTGGTAGTTCTCCAGTTGAGCAGCATATTGGGCCACTTTCAGCAAACATTTGTTGGCAGAACTGTTGCTTTCCTCTCCTATGAAATAAAAATTTATATTAAGATGAAGGTGCCTCCTAAAATGTAGGTTAAATGGAAACAGACCTTTGAAATAATCTGCAGCTTGCTCATAGTGCTGAACAGCACGATCAAGGTCAGCCAGTTCTGCTTCATAGATCTCAGCAATGGTTTGGTGATGCTTGGCTGCAATGGAAAACCTGCCCATGTCAGTGTATATTTCAATGGCTTTGATGAGACAGTTTACAGCCTCTAAAATTGCAATAAACAATAAAGTATAATTTTAGATGAATCTGAATTTAAGTTTCACAAACCATTGGGTTCAGATTTCTTGTAACAGTTTCCAGCATCAATGTAATTTGTGGCTGCATCATGCCTTCCACCAGCTTTGGCGTGCAGAGCAGCAGCTTCACAAAAAGCAGAACCAGCCTGGGACCACTTTTTGGCCATTTTGAACAAATTGGCAGCTCGTTGATAGCATTCTATGGCTTCATCAACCTTGGACGAACCTCTGCGTAAACGTTTTATCGAGAGAAAGAGTAACACATTAAGTACTACTAATGGCGAAACCGAAGGAACTACAAATCAACTTACCCTCCGAACAGAGAACCAAAGAAACTTTTTCCCGTGTTTAGTTTCTTCTCAGCCTCAGCAATTAATTGAGCAGCTTTTTGCTCGTTGTCTGCCATTTCTATCTCCAACACCAGTAAACTTTAAAATAGTAATCAATTGTAATCTATTTTAAAATGTTCTAATTTCGCTTTTGACAGTGCAGCTGCTTCCATGGAAGGCTACGGCTGTCCTTGTGTTGATGTCAGACGATCGATGACGGAAGCAACGTTGCCGAGCATCGGAGAAAATTTCGATTGCATCATAAATAACAATAAATAGGAAATCGCACTACAAGCCGACAATTGACATTAGGGCATTGATTGGCAGCTCCGTTGGTTAATAGAAGTAATGGCACTACAGTACTGACAAAATTTGCACATTATTTGCTGCTTTCAAGCTTTTAAAATCAGGTAGTAGCAAGAGCTTACCTGCTGGAAATAAAATGCAGGCGGTGTAGACGTGTATGGCATATAGTGTTGAATTAACAATTTTTCCAGAGTTTTAATCATTTGTTCATTTGATTAAAAAATAATAATCACGAAGCTGAAATTTTTAAAATACCTATTTCAATGGAATATTGTATTGCAGGTACTCGTGCATTTATAAATAATTTTTCTATATTATTTTAAAGAATTTTAAATTAAGATATTACTTTAAAAGTTATGTAGAACGTTGAGAGAATTTAAATAATGAAACCACATTTAATACAAACCTATCTATATCTGTTATTATATTTTTTAGCCCCTGGATCTACTGAAGTCCGAACTTGAGCAGTGCGCGCTAGAATCGATCATTCTAGAACGTAAACTCCATCTATGAGAAAACAAATGAATCAGCTGATAAACCGACGCAATGCGTGTGTCAGTTGTTTTTTTCGACCGCCAATCACCTGGACTTGAAAACTCCGCCATCTTTCTTTCCACTGAAAGCGAATTGGTCGCGTGTGCTCGTTCGTCTGTCGCCCTGTCGGGTAGTTTTCCGTACAATTTCCTTTTTTTTTTTAGTTATTTAGTTGACTCTCACAATAGAAATGTTGGATAATGTGGGGAAAGTGAAGTCCAAAAGGAATACAAATTCCAAACCATACGAGAGGCCCAAGGTAAGTCTATACAATTTGCTTCCCGTTTTTTCTTAAACCCGGCAACTTTATGCTGTTTCTATGCACGCATTTATTCTCATTCTAACTGTCTCCTACTACAGTCCATTTTAAGACGAGTAACGGATTCAGTTACTGGGCTTCTTCCACAACCATCATGGCTCTCAAGTTGGTTGCAGAAACCTCCACAGGATGAAGAAGTAGAGGACAGTGAAGTTGAGGAAGCGCCAAGACCATCTACCAGTGTGGCCAGGGAAAGGGTAGAAACTGCTCCACAAGGAAGCCAGCAGAGAACTTCTTTCATCTTTCGAAAGCCTCCAGGAATTTCTCAAGACAATAGCAATGGTACTGGATTGAAAATAATTTTTATTTTTTAAAATGACACATTCTTTAACAATTTTTTTTTTCTTCTAAAAATTAGGAAGAACAACCTTGCATCATATCCCTTTGTCAGCTATTCCAGAGGCTTCTTCAAGCCTACCTGGACCTTCCTCTCTAGAGACACCCTTGCAGACAAATGGTTGGTTGGAGATTAGAAATAATGTCAAACTATTTTATATTTTTAACATTGATTTTTAATTTTTATTTTTAAAGGAGATGATGATTCACATTCAGAATCTACAAGTGGTTGCTCATCCCTCATTCCTCATCCTGAACATGGAAGGAGAGAGAATCATGACCTAGATGTTCCAACAGCAGTTGAACCTTTAAGCATCAACCCAACTAATCTCAGAAGGTTGGGCGAATCTCTGAGCAAATCGCTGGTTGCCGACCTGAAGAATAACAGGGGCCGAAAGACGCTTAGTCTACACACATTCAGTCAAGATTCTAGCCTGCTGTCACCAACAGATGGGTTCAACAAGGAATCAGGTATTTTACCAATTCAACTTTTAAAAAAAATAGATACTAATAGAATATTTGTATTTTCACTAGGAGGGGCTAGTGTTTCATCAATGTTTGAGAGAGATGATGTTTCATCATTGAACCACTCAGCGAGTAATCTCTCTCAAAGCCAGTCATGTAGCGCCAGCAAAAGACCTCGCTTCAATATCACGTCGTTCGGGCCCTCTGCTGCGGTAAACTTTTCTTTAATTTAAAATAACATATTTTTGGACGCTGCTAAATTCATGTAATGTTTGATCTACAGGAAGGAAGAAAGTCCTTTAATGAAAGTATAGTCGACTCTCCGTTCTATGCTGGGAGGACTACATATGGAGGTGCTTCGGCGTATCGCAGAGCTACGTTGCAGCCTTCAGCTTCGCCATTCCCCTACGTCAGGCAGCGCGTCTATGCTCGACCGTCTTCCAACTCTTCAGCGCCATCAACAGCGATGAACGGTTCCCTCCCTGTTGGTTCGACGTCGAACGTCGTCCTCAGTAGTTCGGCCCAGCGAATTCTTCAGGCATTGGAGGCCATGTCGACCCCAGTGAGAGATGCTAAAAGAATTCCGACTTCCAACACCAGTAGATCTTCGTCAATCCGTGATGATGAACCATCTTTTACTGGTATGATTTGTTCGATCTGTTTTTAATATTCAATAGTTATTTTATCTGCTTTTTCCTTTTAAATAGGATATGGTTTGAGCCGAAGGCGACCTAATTTGGGCCCTCCAGCGTCTAAACTCTCTATTGGAACGCAGGCGCAAATCGTTCCTCGACAGCAAACGAAGAAAGCACCATCTGAGGCTATTGCATCAAGTACACCTATCCATTCTCAAGGTGGTGGGAAACTTCGTAGCCGAATATCGGCACCTGCTCGCGGTCCAGCACCCAAAGGTCTTCAAGAAGAGGAAGAAGATGACGCGTTGCTACGCGAAGCAGTGCCCCTTGGTGGCTTGAAAACTTTGCCCAGCTTTAGCATCTTGCCTCCGCCAGCGTCGTCAGCTCCACCGCCCAGCGCGAGCAAGTTGCAGGAGATTCCTCAAGCAAAGTTACCATCTATTGCTCCCAGCTCCAGCGGACAAGCAGTTGCCTCCACTACGACCAGCTCGCCAGTGGCAGAGCGCTCTCCATTCGTCTTTGCTGCTCCTTTGGTGTTTGTAAACCCGTCTGCTGCTTCCGCAGCCATCAGCTGTAAACCTCAAAACTTCAATTTCAGCTCACCTCTGTCCGTCATGCGGGGTTCACCGAAGACCCAGGAGCGACCGACTGCAGTCGAGCCAGTTGCGGTAAAAAGCGCTCTAATCGGTCGTAACGCGAACACCACGATTGATAAATCAAGCCGTTTGGAAGACGAACCCAAGGAGACTCCTAAAGCTATGGAACCGCCCTCGTTTAAAGGATTTGGAGACCAATTCAAACCTCCTCAGGGCTCCTGGACATGCTCAGTCTGCTGCGTATCCAACCCGAAAGAGAAAACCCGGTGTGTTTCGTGTGAAACACCCTGTCCAACAAGTGCTGCAGCCTCCACGTTGTCAACCACCTTACCTACTACGTCTATCAGTACTCCTACTAAGGGATTTGGCGACCAATTCAAAAAGACTGCTAGTCAATGGGATTGTCCAACCTGTATGGTAAGGAATCCAGATGCGAATGACAAATGTAGTTCATGCGAAGAAATGCGACCGGGTTCCAAGCCTCGTACCACTCCTGCCGCAATTTCATCTTTCAAATTTGGCATGCAGAATACCAAAGACGCAGCAGCAGATAGCAAGTTCAAATTTGGATTGTCTAGTTCCACTCCCTCTGGTGATGCTAGCGATAAACCTTCAATGGGCAGTGTTTCATCTTCACTAGAGTCATCCGCGTCAAAACCAGGGTTTCAGTTTGGAACCACCGTTCAACCTTCTGGTAACGACGAACAGCCCAGCGAGGGATTTAAGTTTGGTACATCTGTCAACAAAACTCCGAAGCCGGAAGTGGTCCCTGGATTCAAATTCGGCAACACGGTTGAACAACCTTCAAAGCTAGATGGAACTCCTGGATTCAAATTCGGCGTGTCCTTGGGAAGCAGTAGTACTAGTGCCACCAACGTCGGAGGATTCAAGTTTGGCGCTTCACTTGACAGTCAATCTGTGGAAGGATCCAAGACAACTGTCGAACCCGCTTCAACGGAGGCGAAGAAGGAAAACCAGGAAGGACCAGATAAGGGAGCTGCTATGGGAATTACATCGCCCCCTAATCAACCTCCACTCTCATTCAGCGATCCTCGAGTTCAATCTGAAGAACCTAAAAGTCAAACTTTGTCCGACTTGTCTTCGGGACCGTCATTTGCATTCAAAGTGGCACCCTCTTCTCTTGCTACCGGAGTTACGTCAGTAGCTTCAACCTCTTCTGTCGAGGAGCACCCGATTTTCAGCTTCGGAAAACCTAAAGGACAAGAATCCGACGTTCAACCGTCCACACTTATTACAACGGGAAGCGTGATGGACGTTCTTGGAAAGAAACCTGAATCCGCTGCTGTTTTCAACCCAGGATTTCCACCGGTCTCAGCTCCATTCTCTAGCAACAACGTGACTTCGGCTTCAGCTTTTCCTTCGTTTGGTGAACCACCTAAACCAACGTTCTCCCTCACGAAACCTGCTCTACCGACTACTACGGAAGCAGCTCCGTTTACCTTCAGTAGTTTTACGCCGACGCCACGTACCTCTGGAGGACAAGCACCTGTGATGACCAGCACAACTACTGGTTTACAACCAACGAGCACTGCAGCTCCTGGAACGTCAAGCTTTGGAGTACCCACAACTACGACCCCATCGTCTCAATTTCAGTTTAAGCCTGCTACCAGCACAGCTCCCGTTTCTGCTGCTCCGTTCACTTTTAATAGTGGACCGGCTTCCGGTTTGTTTGGTGCCTCAACACCCGCTGCGAACCCTGTAGCTTTCGGCGTTCCATCAACTACCACGGCTGGCGGTTTGTTCACAGCATCGACGCCCGCTGCGAACCCTGTAGCTTTCGGCGTACCATCAACTACCACGGCTGCCGGTTTGTTCACAGCCTCGACGCCCGCCTCTACACCTTTGGCTTTCGGTGTCCCGTCAACAACAACGGCTGCTGCAACGTCCAGCACTAGTTTGTTCTCTTTCGGTGCTACGTCTACGTTGGCACCGACTACGACCACTGCATCAAACACAAATGCTGGCAAATTCAGCTTTATGCCGCCCGCTTCGACAGCGGCCACTCCGACTGCTGCCCCGGCATTTTCCTTTGCAGCCCAGTCTGGTGCTCCACCTGCTTATCCAGGATTTGGTAAGCTACTTTAATATTTTTTATCGCCATTATATTAGAAACTAATCTATTTTTATCTTGGTTTCTAGGCATCTCTTCAGCTGCTAATCCGCCACCTACGACAACATCGTCGCTTTTCTCTTTCGGTGGTGCCGGAGCTGGCGGTGCCGCATCTGCGCCTGTCACAACTCCCTCAACTGAGACTCCCAAACCTTCTCTGTTCAGCTTTGGTGGCACACCCGTTCAGCAGTCAACTACGTCGAATACGGCTCCGCCTTCTTTCGTGCCGTTTGGTGCGACCCCAGCCAAATCAGCAGAATCGTCCTTCTCCTTTGGAGGTTCATCTACCCCTGCTTTCGGCGCTTCGACCTCTACTCCATTCGGATCCGCCGCTTTCGTTGCGCCTGCAGCGGCTCCACCACCATCTACTTTCGTATTCGGAGCTCCGACTGCTAGTGCAACTCCCCAAGCACCTGCTTTCAGTGCGGTGCCGAGTTACAGCTTTTCAAACGTAGCAGCTCCCGCAGCCGCTGGTGCTGCTCCTGCTGGCGTGTTCCAGTTTGGCAATACACCTTCAGCCAACACGGGTTTTCCTTTCAACTCATCTTTCGCTTCTACACCTAGTGGACCACCACCAGGAGGATTCGGTACACCTAATTCAAATCCCTTTGACATTACGGGAGGGGCTGGTGCTGGTGGCCGTAATCCAGCCGACAGGAAATATCGGAAAGCTGTCCGAAGAGGAGGGCGATAAGCATCTGCCTACTTGCAAGTTAAAATCCGAACGGGAAGGATGACTTATTGAACGTGTTTAGCATTGCAAGTTGCCGGAGAAAATTACCAGCAAAATTTTAGGGAAATGGAGCGACATCATTGATTTTCTTTCTTTACCTTCTTCTTTATTATCTCGTATTTGTGTGTTTGTATTTTCAAGGAGTTGCCGTGCACATTTTTTCAATGGTCTTATGGGAGCCGTGCTCCTTCGTGTTCTTTTTTTTTTTTTACTATTCAACTGAGGAAATTATTTGTGTGATTCTGCCGTTGAATATTCGTTATTATAGATAAATTTTGTACAGTTAATTGCGAAGATAATTTTGCAATTATTGGCCTGAAAAATAAATGTGCATGGCGATTTCTGAAATACACTCCTTTGAAAAGAAATTCATCTTTATAATTTTCTTTAAGTACAGTTCATGTTCTGGATTCAAAACGATGATACACAGATTCATTGATAAAACCCTTTTCTTTGTTCAATTTATCAAAACAATTATTTTAATTTTCCCGGGAATTAATTACGGGGATAGTTCTTTTGAACACTTGACCAACCACTACTAGAAAAAACTTGTAGCGCATCAAGTCACGGATGGAACCAGTCATCACTGAGAGCGTTGGGTGCGTAAGTCGGACTATCGGCACGGTGGTGATACGCAATTTGTCTTGGTCATTCTCTTACTTGATTTTGAATTGCACACCATAGAAATAAACAATTATACAAAGTAACACAACACTACATGTTTTAATTTTTGTAAATTAAGCTGTTTTCTCTCAATCAAACGGCTGCAGCTTTGAAGGGTATGCGCAGTCTAACGCCGCTTGATGTGAAAAAAGGCGAGTTTACGACAAAGATTTATTTTCCAAATTTTGCAGTGGTAGACAGAAAGGTTCTTTCTCTATGCGAATCAACCTTTTGTGGTATGCCTTATGCATACCAATGTTAAAAAAAAAATTAATCGCGATTAAATTTATTCCCGTTAACATTTTAAATTAATGTATTGTAAAAATAGTAATTGTTCTATGTAGTAAGTGTAAAAAACAAAAAAATGGTGTGGTTTGTTTGTGTTTCCGGAAATATGGCAACATTACGCCTGCTGTTTTGTGCAGAAAAGGGCCTCGAAACCGAAATCGCTAGTTCGTCGTTTCTTCGCCAGTCCCCTCTCGCGCGCCCTCAGCCCTTCAGCCCTTCTTGGTCATTCGGCACTTGAACCTTGATCTAGCAGGTCGTTTCTACAACGTTAATTTGGAATATTGTATTTTTCGTAAATTGTCTTGTAAAGGAGTTTCTCTGTTGATTAACTAATTTCTCGAATCGACATTCAGTAATAATTGATCATGTCGGATCACGTTGGAAAAGTGAAATCGAAGAGCCGGAGTAAAAACTCATCAAAGCCATATGAAAGACCAAAAAAGGTGAGCAACATGAACTTGCTTTGTGATTACTCTATCAAATCTTGTATTAAATTACTGCTTCATCAACATACTTGAATTTTAACCCATTATTTTGTTTTTCATCAGTCCACTGATGTTGGAGAAGCTGGAGAATTCCCAAACACAGTCCACAAGAATGACTGCCAGTAGAAAGAGGATTGAAACTGCTAGTGAAGAGAGTCAGCAACATGAAGCTGAGTCTGGCATTTTGCAAACACCGTTTGAAATTTAAGAAGAACCAAGCAATGGTACAGAATAATATAAATCAAGCAATTATTAACTAAGGTTTTCTAATCATCTTCTACCACTATACAGATGCGGTTTCATTTTCCTCCGGCAGTTTGTGGCCAGTGACACCTTCCGCTGAAGGACAAGTACCTGATACGACGACTAGCTCAGCTCCTGATTTCAGCTTTTCAGCCCCTACAGAACAAGAATCAGGCGTTCAACCGTCCACGCTTTCGCAAATTGGAAAGGTGAAGGACGCGAATGGTAAGAAAGAAATAAGCATGAATCCAGCTACAACAAACATTGATTCAATGCTGTTTGTCCAATTGTATTTGCATCATTTTGGTGTAGTAGTAATGTCACCTCCACGTCAACTTTTTTCAGGCCTTGGTGATGACAAACAGGAATTGACCTGTACCTTCACGAATAAAGCTCATCTTCCCACATTCACAGAAGGGGCCTCTTTTTCCTTCAGTGGTTTTACACCGACGACACGTCCTTCTGGAAGCCAAAGACCTGTGACGACCGACACAGCTACGCTCTTACAGCCTACGAGCACAGCCCTTGGGACGTTTAGCTTCGGAGCATCTACGACTACATCCCCGTCTTTTTATTCCTTCAGAGATCACGCTGCTGAATGTACGCCGGTCACGAGCACAGCCCCCATGAAGTCAAGCTACGAAGCATCTGTTACCACTTTTAGTCCCTTCTCTTTTTTCTCCTTCGAAAATCGCACTGCCGTATCTACGCCGGTCACGAGCACAGCTACTGGAAGGTTTAGCTTTGGAGCATCTACAACAACGACTACATCACCCTCGTCTCTTTTCTCATTCGGAGATCGCACTGCCGTATCTACGCCGGTCACGAGCACAGCTACTGGAAGGTTAAGCTTTGGAGCATCTACAACAACGACTACATCACCCTTCTCTTTTTTCTCCTTCGGAGATCGCACTGCCGTATCTACGCCGGTCACGAGCACAGCTACTGGAACGTTAAGCTTTGGAGCAACTACCACAGCGACTACATCACCCTCGTCTCTTTTCTCCTTCGGAGTTCGCGCTGTTGCATCTATGCCGGCTACCACTCCCTCGACTGAGGCTCCACAACGTTCTCTGTTCAGCTTTGGTACACCGGTTCAGCAGTCCGTTACGTCAACCACGGCTCCGCCTTCTTTCGTGTCATTCAGTGCTACTCAAGCCAGATCATCAGAAACGTCGTTTTCATTTGCAGCTGCCACTGCTTTTGGCACTCCCTTCTCAAGCTCATTTGGAACCGTTACTCCTTCTTCGTCTGCTCTCGTATTTGGAGCCCCAACTGTTAGCCGATCTCGAAGCTTATTTGGAGCCTCGACGCCTTTGTCTTCCGGATTTACCTTTGATGTAACACCCGCTCGGCAGTCCACCATGTCGATCACGACTTCTTCGGTGCCGTTTGGTTCGATACCAGTCAACGCATCGGAATCCACCCTCTCTTTCGGAAATTCATCTGGATTGTCTTCAGGCCCTGCTTCGTTCAGAATTGGCACGAGCTCCCCTACAGCTGCTTATCTAGGCGTTGGTAAGATAGTCATGTGTTTTTATCACTATAAGAGTAATAATAATTAATTCAATTATTCTTCAGCCACTTCTTTGGAAACAGCTGAGCCGGTACAATTTGGAAATGTACGAGGAGGATGCGATGAACCAAGTATCTGCGAAGGGGCTGACACTGGCGGTCGTCATCAGAGAGGAGCTCTTCGATTGGAGACTCCCTCGCCCAGTGAAGAATCCAGTCCGATCTCTTCGACCGATGAAGGAGAGCTCTTCGTTGGAGGTGCGGACCACGATTGCAATCAAAGTGATGCTGAGCCGGAAGAATAACGTAACGTTGAAAGTTTTCAAGTTTGTCACCAGAAAAAATTTTTAATCGACGGCGTTGCATTTATTTTCCTTCATTATTCTGTAACATTTTCAATTTTTTTTCATTATATCTTCAAGCCGTACACATTTTTCAAATGTAAGGGAGTTTTGCACCTTTATGTTTTTCAAAATTATTATGCGACTGAGGATTGTTCACTTAATTTTTCCATTAAATACTCACTATTAAAAACACATTTGTATGAAATTCACTGCAAAAGTGTAATATTGGCCAGTCTGTTTCCGTAATTTTTCTTTGCGGATTTAACACGATAATATACACTAATGGAATCGCGTTTTCTTTACTCCCTTAATTTATTTTAGAAAATTAAGTTTATCTAAAATCAATGTTAGTGTCGTGTTTCAAACAGTTTTTACCTAAACGCTGAAGTAACAAATGGAATTCATCCTTTAATAAAGAAAATGTTAGCAGCAGATAATTCGAGAGCGTTCTGCGTGCTAAGCGGTAGGCGGTCGTGACTTCCTAGGATACCACCACCATAAATATTATACACATTGAATTCAGCTACTTGGGCGGATTGCCTCACTTCAAGTTAGTGTTCAGTGGTCTTTTTTTATATATGTAAAATCAGGTAAAATGTAAAAAGCTGACAACAAGGGAAAAAAAATTAGTCTACTACATGTATCATCCGTCGGGAATGAATCATGTGCTTGTCTTTTACAAAAAAAAAAAGGAAAGAAAAGTACTAAATCAAGTGAAATTTCATTATTGGCATTCGAATTTTCTCTCAACTCCACTTTTTATTATCTACTATCTAGATACATGTCATCAACTTGAGATAGATGGACAAAGTATCAAACACGTAAGGAAATAAAGAAGCAAATTTCTTTATAGAGTAGGAAAAGTGGATGAGTGCAGTAGTTTGAGAATGAAATCGGGCGAATAAATCATCCAGCAAATTCCCAAAATAATACAGACAAATGCAGCTCATTGAATCAATTTTCAGATTAAAAGAGGAATTTTCTTGAAGAAAGAAAACATGTAATCGTTATGAAAACGTATATGGGCACGACTTCTTTTCGGTTTCATAGGAGGGCACTTGGTTAAAAAGAAAGCCGACATCTCTTGACGGAAGAAACGAATGGAGAAACACAAAGATCAATGCAGCTTGACGAAAGGAATGAGCACGGCTGGGATAATAGCTCCATCATCGTAGGGCAATTTGTGACGACGGATAACTCGAGAGGTGAGGCACATCAACTTGGGAACACCTTCTTGGAGCCAGTCGGGCAGAAGAGCGACGTCCTTCTTCTCCAGTTTGTTCTTCTTCAACCAGAGATCAGCGGCCGTCAGCCCTTCTTTGTTGGTCATGTCAAGGTGGGACCCAAGTTCCAATAAAAGGCGAGCGGTAGCATCCCTGGTCTCGGTTGCAGGCTCCTGAGCCAGAATGTGAAGAACTCCGTCGCCGACGTTGTTGACGGCGTTTGGATCGGCTCCGAGTTTAACGAGGAAGTGAATGGTGGTGGTGCACGGACTCAAATCAGAACGGCAAGCGTGGTGCAGCAGATTAGACCCGGATCCATCGCGAACGTCACGATTCACAAGCTTGAGTAAAGAAAGTTCCAAATCTCCATCAATAAATTCAGGGGACAACGAAATGATCGTGAACATGAAGCATAAATTCAACATGTGTAAATAGTCAGTCACTGCCTGGTGGTGATACTGCTCGGATAAAAGCATGAGCTCGACTAAGATTTTCAATTTATCTGTGCTCAAATTCTCATTTGGTACGCGTCCTACAAATCTATTGAGCTTATAAAGGAGTTGGGATACTGAAAGTTGCAGCCTAAATTCATGGGGACGTTCGCAATGAAAGATGGTTTCCATCGTAATCCAAGTGAGATCCAGGAAGGAACTGATAGAAACTTCTGTCATAACTCCTTCATCCATATTAGACAAGAACTGTAAGATGGGTTTGAAGATCCAGTTCTCAACAGCTTTCCAACCAATACTGGCGCAGATCCTTAGTCGCACCAGGAGGCACTGAATTTTACGCTGATCTGGTGGAAGCTGTTCAACTCGGTCCAAGTCATCCAGAGTGACCCATTCGGAAAGCTGTCCGGTCTTCGACTTCACAGGCGTCTTGTAGAGTGGGCGACAGTCTTCAGTGTCCATCAGACGCAGAGAAACGGCTCGACGCCAACACTGGAAGGCTTGTGGAAATTTCTCATGATTTTCATCACGTCCAAGAAGGACGGCGCCCGCAATCTCTAGGGCATTTATCTTGCTGATCCGAGTGATGTCTTCCCTGTTCAGCATGAAATCCAAAATGGACAAGTTGGGGGAAATGCCGCCACCGTTAGCATAAAGGAGAATCAAATTCAAGCCAGAAGGCATGTAATTATTGAAGTCACATCCTTCAAACATCTGCTTCAAGTCTTCGGGCGAGATTGTGTGTTCGGACATGTTGACGAGAGCTGCCTCTTCTTCGCGAAAACGTTTTAGTCTGCGCCTCTGTGCGAAATAAAATACAGGTTAAATTATGTAACAAAACACAAACACACAATGAGTAGCAGAAGGATGAGTAAATACCTCTTTATTTCGTTAAAAAAAAAAACTATCGTGAGTCGTGGCGTGAGTGTAATACACTTAGTCCCTGTGTAGAGCTATAGGCCTGGAGCTAGTTTTGCTGTCTTGATGGGCTATCAGCAAACCTATTCTAGACCTCTGAAATGATTGACAAATCATTCAATTAAAATAAACAAGGTTAAAAGATGAATTTATAGGAAGATATGCATACCTTGAATGTTTATGTGAATACTGAGGTCAGCCAGCCAGCGAAGTAAACAGGCTGTTCGTAGAGCTAGCTGAAATAAGCTGTCGAGAACAAAAGGGGTGACGAAGACGGGGGACCAGGTTATTGACACACTGGGTCACTGGCTATCTGCTATTTATAAATAGGCTATATACGACCATATTACATACAAGTGGCAATAACAATCTATGAAACAAAAAAATTACCTAGAGCAGCGGAAAACAAATTGAAAACACTTGGGAGCTAATAACAAGCCAATATTACAATCGTGCTGCAATATGACGGGGTCCGTTTGAACTTCGAGAGCATGCTGCATGCATCAGTTTACAAACGGCCAAATGCTCAAACGCTCAAAGACCAGCAGACGATTCTTTTCAACAAATTCATTTATGCAACATTGCAATTTTCAGCCAATGTATTATAAATTTCAATTAAAAAAAAAAAATACTAACGAAACAAGTTATTTATTTTATCTCAAATACGTCCTAGTTTTTTTTAATATATAAGGAGAACATTAAAAACACCCCTTCGTTTATATTTGCGATTAACCGGAACTTATGCCATCTCTCTCTATGAAAATTAATTCATCAATCATCATTACCAAACACATTTTAAATAATAATCCTATTAAGTAATTAAATTTAACTGCGCAATCGATCAATTTTTATTACTTTCTTCCGAGCTGATGATTAAAAGGATGTTCTATCTTTTCTCACGTTTTTTTCGCGTGGCGAAAGCGGACCCGCAATAATGTAGGAGAGATCATTTTGATTTGAAGAAATTCAGCTTAATAGTCGACGATAGATAATGTGAGGATTTCTTTAGTTTTGAAGCCAGCAAAATAATCATGCATGCCCACTACCGTGTTTCAATTATTTGCAGCTTTGAGCGGAATGTTCCAAGAAAAAACACGTGACACGGTTTTACGTAGGGATCGGATTCAAATCAATTCACACACACACACAAAAAAATACAATTTGAATATTTTCAATTTGAATCCGATCGCTAGATTTACGGCTTAGTGATTGGTCGATTTCAAACGTCGGAGCACGATAAAACTACCCGAAATCGAATGACGTCCTTTATGGACGGCCCCTTGGGGTGCTGCTCACGCCGGAGAACGATACCCCGGGTTGGACGGGACTAATGCTGCCGAAAGTATTCGGAAAAAGTAGATTAATTCAAAGGCCTCAATAAATGGGAGTACGTAGCTTCCTTGAATGGGCTGGCTGGCTCTACCAACAATTCCCTCTCCTTAATATCCTTTCGTCTTACTTTTTTTTACTTCATCTTATTTTATTTGTGCGTTTCTTAGTTGGCGTAGCATTCTACTTTACGATCATAAACGGGTAAACACGCCATTAATGAATAATAGGGCTCCTAACCGTTACGATAATTCTCATCGAATTATTGTGCCGTTGCCTCGCGAGGACCCTCCTTTTAATTCGTTATTTAAAAAATGTATTTTTACTTGACGTCATTCAATAATTTCGTGCATATATTCCCTAGTTTCTGGAGGTGAAGTGCCTTTCCCTTTCCACTTGGATCATTGTGCAATGAACGATAGCTCAATCAAAGGCTTTGTTTTTAATATTCAAAAGTATAAATATAAAAATCCATAATATAGACGGTGTATTTGAAGAATTCACAATCCACAACCGATATTTGAACAGTGACCTCTTCAGATTAGAAATGGAATCAGTTATCACTATCAAGAAGTAAGGCAAACTTGTTTGAATTAGCAACGGGTGTTTCTTCTTCGCTCTCATCTTCTTCGTCATCATCACCGTCTTGTGAATTTCCTTCCTCTTCATCTGTTTCCTCTTCGACAGTTTCTTGCCAGGGGTCGCTCTTTGCATCCTGCTCCAGTGCCTGGATAGAAGCAATTTCTTTCACATCAGGGTGTGTTTCCCACTTGGTTTCTTCAGCCGAATAATTTGGAGGTCTCAAGAACAAGCAGAGCCTTCCTTCTAACGAGAGGCGAAGAAGATGGTTTGCAGCACGGGCCTCATCTGGACGAGCAGCTCGTTTGGTCATGAATCCTCGCTTGATGGCCCAACCTTCGCAAATGTCGTAAGCCGACCATTCCAATACTTGTCCAGGTTGAGGTTTTTCTCCACTCGGATGATCAATTTTCAAAAGGGTTGGCAGGTCTAAATACTTTCCAAGGTATCCAACAGCCTGTCAACCAGATATTATAAATTGTAATTTGAAAAAAGAAAATAATTGAATGTCTTTATCGTTACCGTGTACGGTTCTCTCAAATGAGCGATGGGATAACTACCAACAAGAACTTGCAATGTGCGCGGCAGTTTTGACGGGAATACCAGACCGGGACAATCGCAAAGCTTGACATTTGATGTCAAGAAAATGGTTTGGAAATGCTTCGTGTGTCCTGGAGTTCGCGATACACTTACAACCTGTATAATAATACATCAATATAGATTCATCACAAAATAAAAAACGCTCGCATTACCTTCTTTCCCATCAAGGCATTAATAAGTGAACTTTTGCCAACATTTGGTTGACCGACGCATCCGATTGTAAGAAGCCCATTCTGGAATTTCTCTTGCTGATGAAAGGTTACATCAGGCTTCTTTTCCTGTAATGTAAAAATCACACTAAATAATAAGTATATATTATGTTTAAAAGGACAAGTCTTACGTGTTGAATAACTTCTCCTATTTCAACGTGAGTGTCTTCATCCTTTGCCGCCATTTCCTCTAGAATTTTCGCTCTCCATGCACCAAGGTCCACTGTTTTTAAAGATAAATAAAATTAATTGAAATCATGAAAGAGTAAAAAGTTCCTATGAAGTTTACCTTGTGCTCCACAAATTTCTTCACACACTTTGAGCAAGTTGAGGGCTCCTTCTGCCGCCATACGCATAATACCCTTCTTTCGCTGGCCTTTCAGTCCGGGTTTACGACTTCCCTCACGCAAATTGTAAGAAGGCAAAGACGTGAAGAAAACCACCTGTAAGAAAGATCTTTAGCTTTTGAATTAAGGAAGAAAACATTTGACAAGGAGTTCACTTTTAAGGAGGGAAATTCTGTTTGAAAGTAGTTCTTCCAGGCCGCAAGGACTGGAGCTGGAACCAAATCGATCTTGTTGAAAACCAGAATGATATCCCTCTTCAAATGGTTCGTCACGTAGTTGTAGAGCGATGGAGGGAACAGCAAGCTCTGAAAAAGAGCAAATATTTAATACATTCATAGGTTTAAATCAGAAATATCAACCTTACGGGGAAACGTGCATCAACTACGACAAGTAGAACATCTGACATTTCAAGTACGCGCCACAGCTGCCTCCAAGTTTCCAAGTTCAATTCAAAATAGCTCAAATCTGCCATGTTGAAAGTTTTCTCGATAGTATCGATATATTCTCGGAAATATTTGTTTTCTTTCATGTCCTGCAATAAAGATGAAACAAATTATTAGATATCAAAGTAATCAAATATATGTAATCAATAAGTATATCAAATAAAATTTCAGTCAAACATTACCAGCACTTGATGAGAAAGATTGTAATCCCATTTGGGACGTTGAGGGAATTCCAGACCAGGAATGAAACAAAAATCTGTTCCCATTTCAAGATGAGACACAGGTTCTGGAATGATGGTTTCTCTGGCAATTTTCTTCCTTGCTTCAATCTCTTCCTTGCTTTCTGTTTGGAACTTCAAATTGTAACGATTTGTGGTTCTTCCTCTGCCCGGCTGCTGGTTGATTGCTTCAGTTCTAACTATGGCTGATGTAGAGCCATCCTCATCTGGAGCAACCTTTGGGGTGACATTTCTCCTACCTGAAATGTAGTCAAAATAAAAATGAACCACCAATAATAAATTAATAGATTCGTTAACGTGTCATACGCTTGTCTGGGAACTCTCCGTCGGCACGGCCTTCACGTTTTTCTTCTCTCTTGTCTTGTAGCTGCTTCTTTTTGGCCTTTGCAGAAAACGCAACTTTACGCCCACCGGGAGCCATTTCAGTAAATTATAAAATGAGAAAATCTACAAACAGTTGAATAAGGAACAGATAAAAAAATATTTGAACTGGAGAAACTTTCTGGACAATTCTAGACCTAGAATGAACTGACGCCTCGTGAGTCTAGAATCGTAGCGCGCCTCACATTCAGGCAACAACAGCTGATCCAAAAAACGTAAATAAACGTCTCGGATACGACCAACGTTGCCACTACGGTAAATAGTTCTACCGAACAAACTCCGTTCGGGAAACATTTTTCCCAATCGGCCGCCTCTCAAGAGTAAACAAGTTTATAACTCAAGCTAGTATCAGTTTTCCTTTTATTAAAAGAAAAATAAAGACAAAAATAAGCAAAATAAGTTTATTTCTGGATCAACAATTGTTTGAGCGGGTCAAAGAGAAAAAAGGAAGGAAAAAAACAATATGCGCTAACACAAGCTGTACATTAGTTACACTAGGTTAGGTTGGAGGTGCGTGTTAAATTTAAAAAATCTATCCCCAAGATAGAATTTTACAAGGGGAATACGCAATATTACACTCCACTTCTCTCCCTTATTGCTAAATATACAACGAACACAAAACGGCAGCAAATGTAGAACAATAATTACGTACAATTAACATTTACACATTGCATTCTTTAGTAAACAATTTTGAGAGTTTCATTGCGATTTAACTGATTGACATGAAGCTTCCGGTGTAAATAAAAAAAACGGTAATACAGTACAAATAGTTGTCAATAGACACCTTTCACCGGGTGTAACACCAACTGCCCAATTTATCACACAAACTACCATCGCGCTATTACATTTTTTAAACATTTTTACAAAAAGAAAAGTAAATCATCAAGTTCGGGGCCGATGCAAAACCAAATGTGACTCGAGTTGCTTCTGAGTGGTAAATCCAGCATCACAAAACTCGCAGACAAAAGGACGTGGCTGGGCGTGTGCCAACATGTGCTATAAAAGAATAAAAAATAGTATTAGGATTGTATAAAATAGTTATATAAACAAAAATCGAGCTTACCTGACGCAACGAATCCTTGGAAGTGAAGGGTCTCGCGCAGATCTCACAACAATAGATCGGCTCCTCGGATGCGAAATGATTGGAAGCGGTGGATGAGGGGCTGTAGTGGCGCGGTGGAAGAGCTCCATTCGACATAGAGTGAGCAGGAGGCATAGGAAAGTTGTGCGGATGTGCCTGGCCGGCCAACATCATATGGCGTGATGCAATCCAGGCCATTGCGGCTGGATCTTGGTGCCAATGAGGAGGCATTCCAGTTAACGGATTGAGTCCGATGAAATCGCTGTAAGCGGGTGGACGATGTAGCCACATGCCGGATAATTGAGAAGGTGGTGGTGGTGGTAGAGGAGGAGGAGCTGCAGTAGAAGAAACAGAACCGGGGTGGTAAAAGACTTGTTGCTGGTTGTACTGAAGATCCGATCCAAGGTTCCAGTGATTGGGAATAGAAGTTTTGGTCTCCACAGGACGAGGTGAAGTTCGTTTGGAATCCATAGCAAGATTAACGATCCTACTAAGAAATATGTGTGAGTAAATGTAAATCGAATTTGGGAAAGAGTCAAGTTACCTATCAGTTTCCTGACTATGAGGTTTGGAAGGAGGTTCAACAGGCGGTGGAGGGCTGATTGGTGTTGGCTTCTCATTCGAAGGAGCGGGAGATCGATGTTTCTCTAACAAATGCTGCTGGAAGTTTTCAGCCGAACAGGACTCTCCACAAGCCGAACAAAACATGACCGGAAGTGCTCTTTTAGTTTCAGAGTTTGATGGAGTAATAGGCCGCGGGGAAGGTGATGGTATAGGCGGAGGAAGAGGATTTGGAGTGCCTCCATCTCGTCGAGTTGGTGAAGCCACAAGAGCTCGAGAAACTTGCTGAACGCAAACTTCTGTTGGTCTTTGTTGAATGGTATCCGCTACTGCTCCATCCGGAAGCCCGTCACTATCCTCGCCATCTTCATCCATTTCGTCACCTTCATCCGCAACATCAGAAAATTCTTCCGATGAGCCGCTTATAGTTCTTTCCCTTGCAGCCGATTCGGAAGCTCCTTGAGCCTATTTTAATTTCAATTAAAAAAATTAATTCCGGAAAAAATAGAAAATTGAGACAGTACATTACCTCTTGCTGCCACTGCTGAATCTTGGATGGATCCTGTTTGTAGAGTCGATGAGCGAGTGATTGGAGACTTTCTAGTGAATTTATGCAGTCTGTGGTGTCGATTTCGTTGAGATTGACACCGGATCGCTCCATTTCGGCATAGGTTCCGAATGGCAACTTTCCCAAGCACTCGAGTTTCATGATGTGCATTTTAGATCGAAGATGTTTAGCAAGGTGCCCGTGGATTCGGAAAGCTATCATGCAGTCAGAGCACTTGAAAGGTCGTGGATTCTCCGTGCTAGGCGTGCCGAATGTCAGATTCATGTTGACCTTATTAAAGTGCGTGACGGACCGTTTGTGCTTTTGTAGATGCCCTTTAGTACGGAAAGATACGGCACACGCCTCGCATCGGAACGGCCGCTCGAAATAGTGAATGTTTATATGCAACTGAAGTTGTGATGGTTTTGTAAACACTTTGTTGCAAGTGCTGCACGCCGTTTTCCCGTCGTCTGTCAAACGGTAGGAAGCCGCTTGGGAAGACGCTGAGGATGATGATGCAGAAGCGGCCGCAGCGGCTGCTGCAGCAGCAGCAACAACAGCAGACGAAGATGAAGATGAAGGCACCATAAATTCTGGACGAATCTTTTGAGGTGAAGGCTCATTAGGAAGAATTACAGTTCGAGAATGATTCGACTGTGCTCCGACCAGCTGACCAACCTGGGCAGGTAGAACAATTAACTTGTTTTCGTTGACGACAGGAGTCATCATCCTCACGTGAGGGCGTTTCCCATCTTTAAGCGCCTTCTCCGTCAAGTAAGCTTGCAGCATGCCACTCGTAGTAGCCATTGGCTGGATCGTGTCTGCCGATTCAGTCGGAACGGGAGACCTTTGAATTACTTCGGATTGGGCTGGACTAGAGCGGAGTGTGGACAAATCTATCGGCTGTTGCGTCTTAAGAGGCTCCTCGACTGTTGGTTGAATTTTTTCTTCCTTCAATTCGGATATGATTGGAACAGTTTTTTTAGAAGGAGAAGAAACTTCCATAGGTGAATGATGAAAATGGCTGGCATAAGGATATGTGGTGGGTTTCGATCCAGCTGGAGCCATGACACCCAAATCGAGAAGACTGCGGGCAACTTCTTGTTCACGTTCGCACCGTGATGAAGAGTCTTCAAACTGTCCGGTTGTTTTGGGAGCTGGGATGTCTGCTGGGCTGTGATCCTCTTCCGTCTCTTCTTCTTCCTCTTCACCTTCATCGTCATCATCTTCATCGTCGTCTTCGTCATCATCATCATCCAGATCTGAGTCTCCTTCATTGCCCGATCCACCACCAGCTTGCTTCATCTTTTTGAGGGATTCCTGACGGGCTAGACTGTCTTCATCAATATTGGCATCATCAACTGCAGTTGGGACGGGGACGATTCCCAATTCTGTACACTTTTTGTGATGGGCTTTGGATTTCATGTGCTTTGTCAAGTTTCCTTTGGTCTTGAAACTGAAATTGCACTGACGACAAGTGTACGGCCTGTAATAAAATTTAGTAGTAAGTAAATTTTGAAAAGAAATAAATAAAACAAATTAAAATTACCGTAGATCCGTGTGCGTTCGAATGTGTTTCTTCAGCATGGATGGTTTCTTGCAGCGAATTCCACACTCTTCGCATACATAGCGCCCACGACCTCGACCTCTGACGTAAGTGTACTCTTCAGTTGACTTGTAGCCACCAGCAAATATCTTAATGCGTTTAGGCTGAGGTGCTGGCGGTTGGGAAGCCGGTTGAGGGCTAGCAGGAGCATCCACAAACGTAGCTGCGATTTGACCTTCCCTAACAAGATTTTCTTCTCCATCCATTGACACTAGAGGAGTTGTGGCAGTAGTCTGATCGTCGGTCATCACCTCTAATTTAAGATGAGTTGTTGTCGGTCTATCACGATTAGTCCAGTAGCTCGAATGTGTCAGGATCATTCGGCCACTATCGCTCGACTGGGCTGTTGTGGTAGAAAGAGGTCGCTGCCTCGAATCGTACAACATCATAGTCTGAACAGGACTGGCGGCTTCCAAACCATCCGTAGCCGGAGCTCGGGTTTTCCACTGCGAGTACATGGACAACTTGGGATGACACTGTTGAAGCACGTACATCGGTTGAGCCCGAGAAAGGCAGCAAAAATAAACCCTCGTGGAACACTTCAAGCCTAAATAGGTGTAGGCGTGACCGTTGAGGTAGAGCTGCCGTATCAGTTTGCGTGGACGTGGTGTTTCGGGACTGATGAGCGTTACGCCCGGGCCAGACACGCACAGCATGTTGGGTAAACCGGAACTGAGATCCACTCCAGCCATATTAGCCTTCTTTAAAGTAAAAGTACCCGGCTGAAGAGAGAGGGAACTTGGACGTAGAAATCTGGATTCTGTTTGTTCTTCCGGTTCATTTGAAGGATGTACGGAAATGAGAGGCACAGGCGAGAGCACTGAAGATGATGTAGAGCAGATCGGTCTGCTACCGGCGGATGTAACAACGCTGCAAGTGGTGGAAGACGGAAGCCATCCACTAGAACTGTAGGGACCAGGAATTCCGGGAACGTACGGTGGATTATGAGCTCTTGGTGAAGAAGATCTATGAATGACAATGCTTCGATTGACGGTAGACTCCACGTTGGGACGATCAAAAACTAATCCAACAGGATTCTTGTTCACTGGGAAGACAGAGAGGCGTGATTCGCGATGCTCTAGTTGAACAATACCGCCTCCAGAGTTCCCGAAACCGGGTTTGGCATTTCCTGTGACACAAGACACGATGGGATCGTCTGCTTGAGTCGATCCGTTGCTCCGATGATGAAAAGTAGGCTCTCCTTCTTGATCCATACGAAGTACTGCCTTCTTTTGTAAATCATGGATTTCGACTTTTCCACCAAACGTCCGGATAGTTGATGAATTCCGATAGGATTCTTCCCGGCTGGCATAAGCAATGGTAGACACTTGCACAGCGGATTGATCTGACTCTTCAAAACGAAGTGATAAATCAGTTGGAGGGGAAAGTTTCGATTTCTTGATTGGCCGTTCTTCAGCTTCATCATCTGCCGATGGATCCAACGGTTTGCCTCTACTTAAAGGCGTTGGATTTAAAAGTGCCCTCACTGAGAAAGAGGAAGACATTTTTGGTGCGTCAGATTCGACCGTTTCAGTAGGTAAAAGTCCTCGACTTTTTAATAAGATATTTCTGATAATGGATCCTTCAGAGTTGCCGGATTCAACAGTTCGAGGCTGTTTTGGTGGTGATGGCTGATGTACAAGGTTTAAAATTGAATGACGTAATTGAGGATTGGTATCAGCTGGCCCATCCGAAAAGCATCTAAATGAAAGAAACTGTTAGTTCTGTACATTTGTTAAATTTAATTAAGATAATACCTCTTCCGATGGGTTTCATCCTCTTCTTGCAGCACTCTCAGAGCCGGATGAGAAACATTTGTCACACCTTGTGAGGGATTATCGTTACTAGAAGGATCATTAAAGCTGGAACATCGCTCTCGCCCAGTCAATTTCTTTCCAGGTGATATTAAATCGTTCCGAACAGATCCGCTAACCGTTTTGGGTGTTGTTGTAGGAACCATTCCCGAATCTCGGCTTGACTGACGGACATATCGACGAGGCCAAACAAGTTCAGGAGTTGTTCCAACAATATCTTCATTTTTACTGATAATTTGGCTGATACGCTCCAGCACATCAGGTCGGTTTCCGGGAAGCGATCCTTCCGGAATGGATGCCGTCGTAGTAGGCACTTCAGTTTCAACAGAAAGTGCTCCATCGCCCACTTTAAAATTGTGAAATTTCGGTTTGTAAGGAGTTTTAAATTTTTCCGGACTGGATTCTACGATTGGTTCTGGAACAACGGGTACAGGTGCTTCTTCCTCATCTTCACTATCTTCCAAAATATTGTTATCATTGACATTATCATCTGATGTGTCGTCGCTACCGGGACCTTCTGGAACGTCAACAGGAGCTGATACGGTAGCTCCGGTTTCTTCTAGTTTAAGGACATGTGTCCGTGATTTGCAGTGCTTGTATAAATTACTCTTTGTCTTGAAAGCGAATCCGCATGGGACACACGGATATGGTCTTTCGTTGGTATGCGCTCTAATGTGTTTCTCCAGGACACTCGGCTTGGCACAAGCATGCTGACAGTAAGGGCAAACGTAACGGCCTCCAGTCTTTGTAGCTGGACCTTTAGTTTCGGCAATTTCATCCGTTTTTGGCACTTCTTCTACTGGCGGGGGTTCTGGAACTGGAGCTGGTTCCGGTGCCTGGAAAGTAGTAGCCGCTACTTTTTTGAATTTCTTATGCAAGTAGCCCAACTGATCGCTTGGGGTAGCATCTTCTGGAATTCGGGCAACAGGTTGATCTCCACCTGGAACAGAGAGAAATGTCAAATATTTGAATGAGATAAAACCATAGAAAGAATATAAACTAACCGGTTTGTATGGTAGTGACAACTGGCGGCTCCTCTATCATAACTTTAGCTTTCGGAACCACACTTTTTCCCTTATTCCAGCGCCCATCTTCAGAACCTAAAATAATAAGCATGTTTATAGACGATGACATAATCATATACACGGAACTCCCTGCGTGGTAGGACAAAGTCTTAGAATGCGCCCTGCGGATTAGAATTAGAAGTAGAAGAAGAAGAAAGAAAAGTAGGAGAGAGAGAGAGACAGGTGAAAAGAGCCTTGAGGTGGCAGGTAAAACCTTGGACTGGACGAGAGGAGAATAAAAAAAAAGGGGGGGAAGGCTGTTCCACTCTCTACATGGTAGTTGGGTAGCTGACCCGACAAGGTCACATTCCTCTACACCTCCTCGTTTGATAATACCACTTCATCCATCCCGGTGTTTATTTAAAGAGCTGACTTCACGTCATGCCCTATTTGGAGTCAAACAATTCGCACATGGTTACACGCGAAATGAACAACATGTTATTACTTTTAATTGTTCATTCAAATTCTTTAATAAGACGATGATTAAATCATTTGTTTTCCCGTTGGCAAATCTTGAAATATCAGATGACTTTGATTTCGCAACCCATTCCATAAAAGGTAACCATCCACTACGTAAATAAAAATGACCAAAGGCATTATACATTTTAAAATCAGAAGATCCGTGACTCATTGCTTCTTGGTACGAATTTTATGATATACACATCTTCAACAGCCGCGAATGACGTCAATTCTATTTAAGTTTAAGTAAGTGAAAAAAAGGAAATCCCCCTGTTGAGGTTTTCAGAGGGGGAGATATGACCCAAATGACAAATACTGTGTGTATATAAATATAAATGGAGGAACAGAAGGCGAGCCTGGCGCCCGAATGGCGGGCCCTCCCCCCACTGTGTGTCCGAAAGGATGTGTGGTCACACTGTGCTGCCGCGCCATTCAATGGGGCTCGAAAGGAAATGAGGGGGATCAGGATAACAAGCAGACTACTTTTTTTTCAAGATGCTTTTAAAAGATTCTCTTGATACATTGACCCTTTGTTATGTTTCATAATCATTGAAAAAACAATCTGATAAACGACACACACTTTTTCGAGTGCAAAGTCGGACTCGTGCCAGTATTTTTAATCGGACTTTGAATGCAAACATCCTTGTGCGTAATAAGGTGAAAGGCAACACTGTTAAGGGGGTGAATGGAAAACAGCTGTGCGCTTCTTATCTGGAAAAGAGAGGGATTTCGGTCTAAAAAAAAAAAAAGAGGGCGCGCGCGCACTCACACACATTCTTCTCGCAGCAATCCTTTGACCACCCAACAGCCACCCACTCGACAAAGGCAACCAATGGGTCCCGGCCCCTAAGGCTCTCTCAAGGTTAGGCAAGGCTAGGGTGGGTGGGAAACACCTCTCCTACCCACCCACCCACTCAAGGCTCGGGCTTCCCCCTCTTTTTCTACGCACACATTCTCTCTCTCTCTTCTTCCTCTCTTTCTTCCCCTCTTTTTCGATTCCCATTCGCGTATGTTCAGTGCATTCACAAAAAAAAGGGGAAGCTAGGGAAAAAAAAAATCAATTTACTGCTTCTACCCGGAAAGTAATATAAGAAAAGATAGTAGCACAAGTGTTTGGACATATGCGTGAATTTTTTTCCAGCTATAGAAAAAGAAAAAAAATTGGCTAAATGCCCGCTGATTCTCCGTCGTTGACGACGTGTGAATGTCGCCATTTTGACTGCCAATTCCTTTTCGAAAAAAAAAAAAACAAAATAAAAAAGAAACGTTTTTCTTCAGCATAAGATTTAACGAGGCGTGACAGTGGAGACCGACACTTGTGCGCGGAATCTCAATGTGTCTTGTATGATGGATCAGCAGCAGGTCACCCCTTTTTCCCTAGTGTGTTGTTGTTGTTGCGTCTCTCTATTTCTGTAACAGTCCAGCGATTCAAGGACGAGGACAGACCGGTGCTGCCACCGCAGCGAGGAATCCCCCCTCCAAGCACAAATTCTTTTGTGTAGCTCTTAAAACAATTCCGGGGGAAAAGAGAAAATCCTTCTTCAAGTACATAATAGAGTTTGCTAAAAAGGACGCGGTCTAAGAAGAGTCTGGTAAGGTGCCAAGAAATAAAGTTGATCCGCATCAAGTGACGTCAGAGAAATACAAACTTACGTCTTCCGGTTGTGTGGACGGATCCCTTTTTCCTAGGCATGACGATAGGTGATGTCTATCCAGTAATGATGATTTCCATTTTTAATATAAAACTACTCGATGACAATTCAAGAAACTGAAGAGACAAACAGATGAACGTGTTGACTAAAGCGGGCGACCGACTGAACTGAGGTTTTCGCAGCGCTTTCGTCGTGGTGTTTTGAACGGGGAAGCCCGAAGCCTGCCAAGGGGGGAGGCAAAAGGGGGAGTGCCTCCTCTTTGCCGGAAAGTGGGTGGGTTGGGGGGGATTGTGGAAAATACCCTCTTATGTGTACTATACTACGTACGAGAGGGGAGACGAGCGGCGCCCTCAAGCAATGTAATGATAACAACGAACAAAATGCGTCACCAGCAGCTCGTCAAGGAGTGATTTGTCGCAATCGCATTTCATGAAATAGGTTTTTTTCATAAAAGTATGCGAAAGGAAGGAGATAGAAAGAGATAGAATGAAAAAAAAACTACGCAGTAAGGCCGCCGCCGCACGGATGCCCTCCCACTTTAGGGAGGAGGTGATAAGGCTCGACGCGCGTTCATGGCCAAGGGCTTCTATAAATGAGTAGAGTGGGAGGCGCGTGTGCGTGATGGCCGGGGAAACGGGAATCACCCCACGGGATACCCTCGAAACGAAACGGTAGAGTTGCTCTTGCGCGCGTCCGGATATCCCAGGCGACAGATTCTCCTGACATCTAGTAGTCGATATTTGCACTCTGTATCAACTACCTAGTAATGCCGCATATTTTGTTTTCAATTTTTAATTTAATTTTTAATGAGAGATGCGAACCTAGTGACAACTGTTTAAAGGAAAAGGAAAATTAATAAAGGGGTGACTTATGAAAAATAATGTATTTCACTTAAGATATCTTTTTAACAAAATTGGTTTTCATGTTTTATTACAGTATAAATTTGTGAGATTGGGATGAGACAGATAGGACCACAATGACAAAAATAAAACCAATGTTTTTTAAGTCGACGAATCACCATGCCAATACATAGTCCTGGAGCTACTCATCAAGACTAATATGTGTATGTGAATATTTTACAAAACATATTTTAATGAATAAGAGTATAAGAATTCATATTTGAATTGAATACTTATTTTGAAAAAGGGAAAATTCATAAAACTCTAATAAATCCTACTGAAATCGCATATGGTTACGGATTTAATTGCAAAACTCGTAATTTAATTGGATATGAATACTGACAAGTTACAACTTACAACCTGCCGAACCTGGTCGTGTTATTTGAATATTTGGTTTAGGCCAGCTTGGACCCTCGGGCAGGACATAAATTCAAACAGGATGGCAACGCTGTATCACAGATTTAACGGCCGTTGCCGTTGGGCACTTTCAAATTTTAAATCAGTCTCTCATTCCCCTTCTGTCAAGCCGTTCAAGTTTCATGTCATGACTCTTGATGGCGAACGTTTTTATAGTAATACTCAATGGTTTTCAATAATTAACCAAGGAGAAAACCGGTGAAAACCGCGTGTCTACAAATTCTACTTTCTTATTTTAAAAAGGTATGTTTTTAATTTTCTTTTCGTGTTATTATTTTCGAGGTCACATAGTCTAAAAACCGTTAAACTGCAAACATGATCAATTATATTTTTGACTGGTTGTACCTTTTTATTTATCAATCTTTGTATTTGCTATTTCCAGGTTTATTTTCATTCCAATATGGATAAATCACAAGAGAATCCCAAAGGAAGCAGCAACAGTTTTCGCTGCACACCCCTTCTGGTAAACAGTTTCTCCCGGCTGAGCACCTCTGTGAATCGAAGCACAAGTTTCAACCGAACAGCTGATTCTGGCTACCACTCGAGAAATGGCTCCTTCACTCCATCAACAGCAGATTCCTCATCTCAGTTATACTGCAGCACACCTGTTGCAGGTCTGGTTTTATCACACCCAACCAGCATTTTAAGCCAAACATCTGAGACACCGGTCCACTACTTCCCTTCCGGTAGCAGAGGCAACTACTCTGAAGACAGGATTCCTCATCGTAGATCCAGCACACCCCTCTCCTTCCATGAAGAAGAAGAGTCAGATGAAAAAGATGTCCTCGGCCGTTTGATTAAGAGATCAGATCCAGCCGTTCGTAAGGTGCTCTCTTATCTTGGAGATGAAGATCTTCTGCAACTCTCTCAAGTCTCAGAAGTGTTCTGCAAGGCCATCTGCGACGAGTTACCTGCTCTAAAGAGGCTCTCCGAATACCTCATCTCAGTCAAACAAACGGCAGAAAACCGCATCACATCAAGTCGGAATCAATTTGGAGGGCCACGACCATCCGGAGTCCTTGCTTCTGTTGGAAACACAATGGATGTTAGCCTTCCTGGTGCAGTCTGGACCGTTCCATCACCACTGGAGAGTATCGACATGAGGAGAATTCCAAGCCAGCTCAAGTCTCTCATTCAAATCACGAAAGGGCTTACAGATCATCAGTATGTGGCTTCTTGCCACTCTTGTCGTTGCCTTGTCCCAGTGCGAAAACGTCATCTGAAGCCTCACGTCGTTGAATGTTCCAGTTGCCATCAGCAGACCAGAAAGGTGACTACTTACAGCTGCGTTCGGCCTCCAAATCCGAAGAAGAAGGCTCTCTTTTCCGATTTCCGATGAATCTGATTGTGGTAAAAGATTTTATGTTCCTTCCTTTCATCTGTCCCTCTTTTTGTACATAGATATATTTTCACCCATCGTTGATCTCTTCTTCAAGTACTTTAAAAAATGATATTGCGCATGATTGAATAATTGTTGCAACTGATGTCGCACAAACCGGTTCAATTATTCTCGAAAACAAAAGGATATTTTTGCCGAATATTTAAACAAAAAATTACTTCTTCATTTCAATTCGATAGTAACCTATTTTTATATCATCATTCCTTACTGTACTTTCCTGTATAATTTGTGTTTTCACTCAATCGAACAAAGCTCAACAAATAATATTTGCTCATTTAAGAAACGTTTGGCCTTAAATCAAGCATCCAATGTATCGCACACCTTTTAAATAGTATAGGACACACATCTTGTCCTTATGGTGCCTTTCTATGGCCACTGTTCCTTCCGAAACCTAATGTGTTCTCATCGCGATTGCCTCCTCAAAAAAGCAGTATTCCTCTTCGTCTCTTTTTTGTCTACTTAAAACTGCAATAATAAGTCATGTCTCGGTGCCAAAAGTGTGTGTGTCCTAAGTATAGAATACAGAGTGATTTAAAAATATCTTTAGTGAATCCGTAAGTGTTTAATTTCAATTATTTACACACACACATTATTATTATTGTCGCAAGAAACAAAAAACACGCGACCAAACCCTTTTTTCTTGGAAGTGGTAAGGAGATGGATGAGAGGCCGAGTATCACTTGGAATCATCAGTTATTACTTATTGTTGAAAAAAAAAATGGTGCTGGAAGAAAAATGCTGGTTATGATGACGACATCAATATTTGATTTAGCCAAACATTCCTGGTAGATGAGGCAACGTAATGCCCAAAGCCAGGACTGAAACTCTGTAAAAGGTAAATAAGAAGAAAAAAAAAAGTGTTTTAAAAATTGCAATCAAAACCACATTTGGAATATTAGAAACTTACTGGTTCTTCCAGATTTTAAGCGAAAGTTATAAGTAGATAGTAGCAGAATAGTTGTGCAGAATTAGAAAACCATCAACCACATAGCAAATGTTTTATAAATATTTGTAAATAGATCAAGGCACAAGTTAGAAAGATGATCCGACGAGATTGCCGAGCCAGCCAAGACCACCCAGATAAGTAAATACGGATGAAAATGCCAACCCGTTGAAGAGCCACGTCTTCCACGATGAACTCTTTTTGGTGCTGTCGATACGCTCCTCGATCTCCTGGCAAGTTAACTTGCGGTCATTTGAACGACCAGATTTCAGGTCGCACAGCAACCTCTTCTTGCAGTCCGCATCGCAGTTGGGGCGCACAGGTGAAGCTTTCCAATAGTACCTTTTAAAAATAAATTAGTTAATAAATGATCAAATAAGAACTATCAAACTAGTACTTGTAATAAGTCTGGAAGAGGTCGTCATCGTAAGTCATACGATGTACTAAATGGTCCCAATCTTGAGGGGTCAAAGATGGCATAAGGAAAGCCTCTCTAGCCATATAGAGACGGTACCATCGAGGTGAATCAACAGCATGCCTGTTGGCTTCCTGAAGGTCCATGATCCATGTTTCGTGATCCAAAACGGTCCTTGTTGTTCCAGCATAATTACCATCGACATGGTAAATCCTGTATCCTGGATTCAGACCGTAATATGGTGTGACTGAAGGGCCGATGTAGGCGATACTTGATGCCCTTCCTCGGTAAACTTCATCGTAGAAAACTTCGTATTCATCGAAATGGGTGTGGCCGAAGAACTGACCAGCAATAGTAGCCTCGTAACTAAATTTTTGGAATTAGAAGATGCTTTGTGAATGTTTAATTTAACATAACCTACATACCGATTGACAATGCGGTAATAGTTGTGCGACCAGACTTTGAGGCAATCACTGTGGCCGGGTGGAATGTGCCCTAGAATGTGGACTTTTTCTCCTTTTAGCTCGGCACTTTGTAGCTCGTAGACTAGCCATGAAAGCTCTTGAGCCGGATCTGTACTATTCAGCAGAAGCCACCTAAACAAGAAAATAATTAATGAGGAAAACGGAAAGTGTTAATGAGAGCTAAACGAACCAGTTTTTGTTGTTGCAGTAATTCATGTTGAGCGAGAGCATACGAAAACCAGGACTGACAAGAACAGAATAAAAAGCTCCTTTACGGACAGTAGGTGAAGTCGAATCAGGCAACCAACGGCGCCAAAGCAAATCCAGCTCGTCGTACAACCAATCCATCGAGTAAGTCGCTTCAATATTTGGTGGTGGGAAACTATTTTTAAATACAATTTTAGTTCAAGATCTTTTAAATAAAAATAAGTAAAAGAAACCTGTTGACGGGTGAGCTCTCGTGGTTACCAAGAGCTGGGAAAATCCGCGTATTTGGGAAATAATATGTCAGCTGGCGGACAGTCTCTCTGAGAACGTAAAGATTGTCGGAGCGCGTCTGGTTCCAGACATCATGAGGAGGTAAATCACCCGTCCAGATGATAAAGTCAATATCCTGATGGTAATTGGCGATGTGCTGAAGCATGCTCTCGATTGTACGTCGAGGAGTATCGCACTTGCGGTAGTCGCCCCAACGGCCTGCTCCATTTGTTGGTGATTCAGCCAGTCCATCGGTGATGCGGCAGCATAAAGGCTCTTTACAATTTGCGATGCTACCTTCATGATAATATGGATCAAAGTGGGTATCAGACAAGTGGAGCACTTTGAGGGGTGGAGTAGTTTTGGTTGTTCCAGTTGCAACGCTGATAAGGGCCGGTTTGGGAATAGGTGGTAATGCAACCTCCCAATCGTGATAAGGATTGTAGGGAGTGGCACAAACATCGCCAATGATGAATCCGCAAATCTCGTCTGCGGTCAAGATGAGTCTTGAAAGAACGTAGACGACCTCATCGGCCATGACACTGATGATACCATCGCAGACTCGACTCGATTCAATTTTGAGATTAATACAAAGTTTGGTAGCGGCGTGAACCATTTCTTCGGTAGATTTACCACTGTCGACGTAATGCTGCAAAAGGCCAACACCTAAAAACAAACGTAAATCTATTTGAAAATCTGGAACGCAGAGTAACGGTCTGTGATGACCTCCATATTTGTGACCCTCAAAGGTTATAACCAAATTGTTGAGTAATACCTGCTTTGCAAGCTGAGCACGAAACGGACGTCATCACAGATGTTTCAAGCTCTTTAACAACTTGTCGAAGATCAAGCAGTTTGACAGCATTGCCAAGAAAAGCTGGCAGTCCTCGAGCTCCTCTTCCTTTTTCTTTCCGTCCTTTACGCCACGTCCGATCATTTGTCTCGGGTAATTCATTTTCAATCTCCCATTCTATAGCTGTAAAATTGAGCTCTTCTAGGTCCTCCCATTTGCGACGTACTTGATCAACGGCCGGAGCAATCAATTCCAATTGAGCTTGGAGACGTTCGGCGGAACCGGCCTGATCCGCTTTGAGTCGCTGGATCACAAGTTCCTCTGTTACGGCTTCATTTTCATCACTATCGTGTCCATCTCCATGCGAGTAGTAGGACGACTTTTTATCCCAGAAATCTGAATCTAAAGGCACCGGATGGTCCAGTGGGTTTCCTGTATTCAAAAACAGAATAAAGAAGAATATCACGTTAAAGGGGTCAGTCAACACATGGACACATCCTCTGGCCTAGTAAACATGCCTTCTAAAAACTGGGTCATCTACATTTACAATCAAAAATAGTTTGTCTTTTTATTTAACAAATTTGGTTGAGACTTTTTTTTCACAATGGCTTGATTATTATTATTGGAGAAAGCAGAGAGAGGTGTCACTTTCTCCGAGGCGCTTCTTTTTATGATTTTTACCATTTTCTCTGCTGCTGGCGTAAGAGTTATATAATCACATTTGCAAATTTGCACTAACCATATACGGAGAAAACGGTGGAGAAGAACCAGACAGTCAACAAAGCGGCAAAAAAGTTTCCAGTGGCGGCATTCATTCCAATAGAGCGGACAGAAGAAATCTGTAAAATTCTAAAAACAAACATAGTTGATTAGAAAAGAAGTTTTCGGATCTTCTTTTAAGATATAGTAACTCGTTCAGATAAAAATACTATATCGGGAGCTACTTTCTCCATTCCAATATAGTGATTTTCGAGTATACATGACCTTCAGAAAGGCGGCGAAAGCTGGATTCAACTCGTATTTGTTCTTCAAAATAGAGAAAAGGAACCTGTACGATTCTGTCCATATTCATATTGGAGAAAGTCCCCTGTTTTATTACGGATCCGCAGGGGGCGAAAGTGAACTCGGATTTTTTTTTCAAAAAACCACCTGTTCCTTCCAAAAGAAAACACGTGTGTCTACCTTTTGGTTACTATATGCGGCAGGGTTCACTTTCCAACTCTCGAGGCATCTTTCACCGCTGGCATTGGACATTTTTTTTTTATTTATTCAAATACTTTCATAAATACTGATTCTCTTTTGTGGCACGTTCACCTATATGCGGAAGTCTTGGAGGGAAATATATTTTTTTTAAGAAAAAGAGGGGGCGCGAGACACAAAACTTAAGCTCCTATAAAGAACCGACAAAGTACCGTTATTAGTTTTTGTATAGGGGAGATGGAATGAAAGAACTTGTGGCCCGTTGCTCAGTCATTTCAACACACAAACACGCATAGTGTTGCGCCCTAGACAATTTATTATAAAATCTATTCAACTGACAAGAGATGGTTCCCTTAATATGGAAATGTAGGACAGATGAGCAGGTTCAATACACTCTAACAAGGTTACTCTTTTTCAAGTTTATTTCTATAGGACTCACCTTGTTGACAGATGAAAATTCACTCAGATTTGATCGATAGTCATGATCCTTTTCGATTTAATCAAAATTGATGTGTGACTTGATTGTGTCGCGGAAAATGGTAAAATGTGCGAGAAACGTCTGGCTCGCTCCACGACTCAAGTCCTACTGCTGCCGCTCGACTCTTGAGGGAACACACACGGGCGGCAGCAGCAGGTCCTTCCCTTTAAGAGTAAAAAAAAAAGCAACGGGGCGGGCGATTGTATATTATTGATAATACCGTTAGAGAACGGTGGCTGCTGTGGTGGAGCACACGCACTAGCACACAAATATACGCTCAAATTCTCCCCCCTTAAAAGAAATGTGATTATCTAGATCCAACAGGAATTCTGCTTTTCCAGTAGATGAAAATCCCAAAAACGCTCGATGAAATCGCGTGATTATTCTGTCAACTAAACACGTAGGAAAGAGTGAGATGAGCGTCAAGAAGAAGATTGAACTAGGAATTGGAGAAATCACTTGTTGACTATGATATTACACTGAGTCAAGTGTATTAGAATGGAGTAAAAATGTTTTAACAGGTAGAAGTTATTAACTTGCATAAATATTTTGATGCGCAATGGGTGCGATTAGTTGGCAAACTATGAGACGTCGTCTGATATTTTTGCACGGTACCGCGATCTAACGGTGACTTATTCAATTAATGATTAATTTGGTAAAATAATACAAGTTCAACAGCATCTCTGATGATTCCCATGAGAAATAATCGCTAATAAATATAGATGTTTGTAAAAATAGGTCTAGAAATGTCCGCAAGGTCATTGACCTCGGGTAAAACTGCGTCTGTGACCACCTGTCTTGCTTGTGCGCGGATGCATTGTCTTTACTCTTTCCTTGTCTTTTGTTTAGATAAAATGAAAATGAAGCAATTTTTCCTTGTCGAGAATTTAGAACTAATTAGCATAATTTATACATGTTTAATATGTCCTTGACCTTGCCTCTTTGTCGCATTATTTATTCTCTCTTTAAATTCGTTCCCTAACTTGTTGACATGTTTGCTTATTTTACCAGCCAGGATAAAGTAAACATAAAAATATTATTATTTTTTTTTATAAAGGCAAAATAATTAGCACAAATTTCAATTCAATTCTATGAATATTTAGTTTAAATTTGAATAGGGAGAATTAAATTATAAATTAAATAACTAATGTATAAATATAATTAATGATAATACACTCAGGAACGATTTTAATCATGATACTGTAAAAATATTCCTCAAATTTATAGATCGACTGGTAGAGACGAACTGTACAAGTGGTTTAGAAAAAAAAACTATACAGAATAGTGACCCGGTATAAATAGCCTTGATATTTGGTTCGGGAACAGGCCTCCGTGGCGCAATTGGCTAGCGCGTTCGGCTGTTAACCGGAAGGCTGGTGGTTCGAGCCCACCCGGGGGCGCAAATTTTTAGTTTCACGAATTTACAGAAAGAGATGGATAAATGAATTACAAAATTAATTTGAATCATTTTGTTGGATTGGCTGATATTTGTTTTTGCAAAAATCTTTTTTATCACTTGATAAAGAAGACTGTCAAATGTCAATTTTAATTTACAGAATCGAGAAAAATATTCAATCCTCGTTTTTGTGGCAACAGTGTTGGTAGTGTTGACATCGTCGAGTTTTGACTTCGGGTTCGGGACTTCGTGAGCTGTCAGTGGACAGTTAACAAAATCACGAAACTAGTTCACTGATTTGTTCGATGATTTCTTTTATATATCGAAAGCCGTTTCGCAATTTATCAGGGTATGTAATTCTTCTACTACTTCTCCTATCTATATAATTCAATATTCATACTTTCTAAGATGAGCCGTGACCTATCAGAAAATGATAAAAGAAAGCGAAATAATCTCCTCACACAGTACTATGGTATCGGTGAGGAGAAGGACGTTGAAAATCCTTTTGATCTTGATGGAAAGAATTTCAATCCAGATGCATTTGTCAATAAACTGGTGAAGGTATGTTGCCCACAACTCATATAAGTCATAGCCCACAGGTTTTCATCATTTGGCATAATATTTTTTTTATTAGGAATCTAGTTTGAAACAGCTGGTTGATAAGGAAAGGGACCTTGTTAGGGAGATCCAATCTTTAGATTCTGAAATGCAAACTCTTGTTTATGAAAACTACAACAAATTTATTTTGGCTACTGATACTATTCGCCAAATGAAAAGTGACTTCAAAACAATGGAGGATGAAATGGAAAAACTAGTCCAAGAGATGTCAAATATTTCAACATTTGCTAGCAACATATCTTCTAATCTTCAGGTGGGTTAGCATTCTTATAAATTTTTTATATAATAAATTAATAATTTATCTCATTATATTAGGATCGACGGCAACAAATTACCAAGCTCTCGGACATACACGAACTTCTGAAAAATCTCCAGTTCTTATTCGATTTGCCAAAGAAATTGAAGGGATGTGTTGAAGAAAAAAACTATTCTCTAGTAATTAACTATTTTAAATTTATAATTTTTCTGATTTATAATTTTCTTTTGCTTATTGATAGGCTGTGAAATATTTTGTAAAATCGGAGCAAGTGTTGGAAGAATTTGGCGATCACCCAAGCTTCAAGGGTATTAAGTCGGATTGCCGGAGCATTGTTTCAACATTGAAAGCTAACCTGAAGGAACAGTTCATCCAGGCTGATGTATGTCTAAATGAATAGCATGTGAATTTAACCTTTTTTAATAGATTTACTATTCAATTGATTTCCACAGGTAACTTCTCGAGAATTAGAAGAGTGTATTTCACTCTTATGTAAGCTGAATGAATCTCCAACTGAGCTTGCAGAACAGTTCATGGTAATTAATCGAGGAAGACTTGAGAAAGACTTGGATAATCTCGTGTCTGAAACTACCGTTCCTTCCGACAGTGAAGAAGATCGAGTACATCTCTTTGTTGATCAGTGCTGTAACTCGGTATTGAATAATGTGGCCTTGACTATCGCCACTTTCAACAACGTTTTCCCGAGCTGTTCACCAGAAATAAAGAAGTATATTATGCCTCATTCTATTATGATTAAAAACTAAAATTCAATGAATCTTCTTTTTTTGCAGAGAAATGGCGAATATTTCGATTGAAATCGTGCAACGTCTATGCCCGATTGTGGAACGAAGAATAATCGAGTTAATTGGAACGGACACTAGCGAAAGCGGATGTCTTTCCATAGTAGCCTCGTTGGATAAGTTTCATCGTCGCCTATTAGCCGTGCAACGGTTGCTGCTGGTAGATGAACAGTGGAGCCAGTCGATGATTTCCAATGTAGCCCGAACAGTGGCTGAGCAGACAGCTGTTTCCCTTGTAAGCGCTTGGACATTACATCTTCAACAATGGCGTGAATGTTGGAGTGATAATGTTCAACTTCACGACTCGGTTAAGCAGCTTGAATCCGCCTTGATTGAACAGATTCAAAGAGCTTTCGTCGCTCTCATGGTATATTCCTTAATTTTTCACTCTTTAGGTATATTTTATAATATAGATTCTGATTTTAGGCTTTTGTTGGAAATCATGTCACCTTTTCTAATGATTGGCAATTTCGTCAAACTTTTGGTCGACTTTACGTAAGAGAAGGAGTCTTAATGAAGCCCTTGAAGCAATTGTCGACCATGTTGAACGATTTGGGTGATCTTGGCAAAAATACAGGCGCTCCTACTCGTATTTTGGTACTTTCACGGGTGGCTATCGATTTTAATCAACAACTTGCCCCTTCATTAGTAAGTCGCAATGAATTAGCTACAAGGTTATTGGTTATATTAATTTTTCCCTTTTCCTCTAGCTTTCCTTGGTTGAGGAACAATTTGATATTCCTTCCGGACTCCAAGATGATCAGCTAACACCCATTTCTACAGTATTGCAAGACTTTAAGATAACCTCCCAATCCCTCTTGCAGAGGTACGTGCAAACAGAAAGCCACACTCTTGTACAAATGATCAGGAAATCGATGGATTCTCGCGACTGGCTAACTGCTTCTGAGCCTCGCGGCGTACGTCCGGTCATCAAACGGATCTTGGAGGAAATCGCACGAGTAGATTCTCACGCTGCTTTGATGTACGAAGAAGGCACTAGGAAGAAAGGAGGTTCTGAAACGTCCTCTTCGCGACGTACTCATCAAAGGTTCGTTTCCTTTATTACTTTAATAAAAAGTGGTAACGGGAAATTATTATTATTTATTTGTTTAGCGTGAGAATGCAGCAAAAATCGTCCTGGTCTTCTCTTGGACCCTCTCAAATGGATTCTTCCTTACTGAACAATATTCAAAAGTTGTTTTCGGAGCGGATTGATCTTTCAGGGATGGTTGAACCCAACAAAGGATCTGTCGTCATGGCAATTATTAAGATCTGTCTCAAAGTAAATAAGGCTAACTCGTGTCTTTATGTTTACGGCTGTTTTATTGTCGTTATTTACTCTTATTTAGGGATTTTTGGAATGCGTTCGTCTCAAGACATTTGGAAAATACGGCATCCAGCAGATCCAGGTGGATTGCTATTACCTGCAACTTTTCTTATGGAGATTTACTTCTGATGAAAGGTAGTATTTTCTTTCATTTTTTTTTTTCATTGAAATTTTTGAGTTGATTTATATAAATTTACTAAAAATTGAATTTATTTTTATTCAGCTTGGTTCACGGTTTGTTGGATGAAATATTATCGAGTGCTGTTCAACGCTGCCTGGAACTGGTCCTGATGGAACCTTCGGTTGTGGAACTAATTTGCGAGCGTTAAATGCTTATTTCCGTGTGTGAATTTATTAAGATGTGCTTAAAGCTATTAAATATTGCTACTGTATTAAATACCGAGAAACACCAATGAGTCAATTTTTGTCTTAGTGACGTAAGCTAGTTTTAGATGACGCACCCACTATCGATCACCATCGTAATGAAAATAGAAGTTCATAAAATATACCACAAGAATTCAGAACAAATGCGACAGTTTATATATTCTTGATGCTATCTTGCTAACAAGTTGACCAAAAATATCGAGCGTGGATAAAAGGATAGATAACTTTTGTTTTAATGTTCTGATTGATTCGGCCCTTCATAATAATAGGATTTAACGAACGTTAAATTTGACTCAATAATTTATTCTTCCGGACGCAACTCGATTCAATATAGATCCAGCTGTAACGACTGACAAAATGTTTTCTACGTCTTTGTGAACAATTGCTGGTGCTAAAAGACCAACATTATTTGGTGCGCTATTCAGTTCAGATACGTCTTCTTCTGTGAATATATTGAAACTCTCTATACTTGTTTCTCTTTTGATATCATTTATGGTAGTCCTCTTCATATCTCCGTTAATTAGCGGTTTCGGACGTGCCGAGTTTCCTCGATCGGCTGATGAATCATTTTCCGAATGACCCAATATCCCTAAAATTTCTTCATGAAACTCTTGGAACACATCCGGCCCTGGTCTACCACCAGCGGTTATCTTAGAATGAAATCAGATAAATTCTACGCTTTGTCAATTTAATATGTTTTTTTTTTACCAAACGAAGGATCCCCTGTCGATCAAAAAATTTTATCATCGGTCCAGTATGGGCCCGATAGTAAACGAGTTCTGAGCGGGCCAAATCTTCGTCCATTTCTATGTTTTTACTTCCTAATTGAATTAGGCGTTCTAAACTTCGATCATTCCAATCTAGGAAGATCGTGCCGTCTACTCTGTGTACCTAGTAATTTGTTATACTTTGAAAAAATTATAATAATTACGGAAATAATAGTTAATAGTTTTACCCTAGCCATATACTCGACAACATCCCTCATACTTCGAGGATATCCGGTTATCACAATTGCAGATGCCTCCGGAATTATATCTGACACAAGACTCATTAATACTTCAAGTGCTTTTTGAGGTGGAATAATGTTTGGATCTCGGCTCCCTTAAAAAAAAATCATCTTGTTACGAGTTAATCTTAATATTATTTATTTATTTTGGAAGATAGAGATACCTATGATGGCGGCAACTTCTAAGAGAGGGGTCAACATTGATAAGTGATGTATTCTTTCGTCTATTTTTGAGAGTCGTCGGCAATGAGCTAATTTTCCGGATCCAGGGCCACCTTCAACAATTAAAAAAATAACTATTTTCAGATCCAGATTTTTTTTTATTATTTACCTACCCAACACAAAAATAATGGGAATTTCTGGAATGTCGTAAATATCAAGGCTTGAAATGGTCCTTCGAATAACAATCGGCACTCGAGTTGATTTTTCTTTTGAAAAGGCAGATTTGTCCAAATTGCTTGCGACCGACTGGTGAGAAACTGATTCGAGTGGTAGTTTATTATCAATCACCGTAATATCACTGTTGGACGGTTTATTATTTTCACTCTGGTTTTGCGCTCCAACCAATTTCATTACTGGCCATAATTGTTTATTGCTGTTTGTATCAGTCTGATTCTCACGGACACCTATACGGTAGACAATAAATATTTTAGGACCCATAATAACTCAACAAGCACCCGAAGAACGAATTTTTAAATTTCGCGCTCTACAGCGAATTCCCTCCTTCGTATGAACAATTATCTTTCAAATGTAAATTGGTATTTATTAATTTTTGGAAAATTTACTACAATAAACAATATTTAAAACTCATTTAATTAACTTACTAGTAGTCATGCAGATTCCCATCGCTTGCAAAATATTGATTATAAGAATTTATTTGCATTACATCACAGTATCAATTATAGTAAACAAAGGTGAACTAACGACTTGAGAGTCAAAGTCGTCAAGAAAGACTCTCCTATTACAAAGAGAGAAGGTCTCTTAAGAGAGATTCTCGTGAGCTTATGCAAGTAGCAGATCCCAACTGCAGCGGCGCGGTAGCGTATGGGAACGCGGGAATCAATATGCCGGCATTAAAAATTAATCCTCTAGCACATCAGCTGGAATGTAATCTTCCAGTCACGCAAAAAGCCTCCCGATATAAGTCGCCTGTAGGTGGTCGATTTTTGGTAATGAACACACTGGCTATGAGCAATTCGATATATTAGCCATACAGCTTGACAGGCACTTTGGTTAAAAAAAGACGGACAATTTGTTACAGCTCAATTAGTAATTCTCCATGCCTCTGTTTTTATTGTACGTAGAACATATACTTATCAAATGATACAATTGTTCTAGATGCTCTGGCATGTAAGTAAATAAAAAAGTATGTTGTTCGAATAACGTCAGAGAAATGATTATATATGCCGGGTTTTCAAATTTCTATGAGTTGCTGCATTTGCCTCCTAATATTTGATATGGTACTCAGCTGAAGGCTGAAACCAGTGGTTTTTTAAACACAATACAAGGTCACTCACAGTATTGATTTATTGGAGAAAACCATTATAGAATCGTGGCTACTTTAAAGCACAACAACAGAACATGGCCTAGAAAACTCTTGCCAAACCCAGTAAAAATTCATTGCTTAGCAATCAGATTCAAAATCTGAGGGGCAAAATAAGTGATGATGACATCTGCGCCTGCACGTCTCATACAGGTCAGCGTCTCCATCAGCATGGCGTCTAGGTTAAAAGATCCGGCTTTAGCACCATGGTAAATCATAGCGTACTCTCCAGACACCTGTTGTGCAAAAGGCATAATAATAATATTTTCAACATTTAAAACTATATTTAGAGAAGACATACTTGATAAATGAAAAGTGGATGATTGGGATATTGATCTTTGACGCGACGAACGAGATCCAGATAGGCGATTCCCGGTTTCACCATGAGAAAATCCGCTCCTTCCGCCACATCTCGTTCTGCCGCCCTCATCGCCAGTCCGTTGCTACCGGCAGGCAGTTGGTATGAGCGACGGTCACCAAAGGCAGGCGCCGATTTAGCGGCGTCTCTAAACGGACCGTAATAGCACGAAGCAAACTTCACGGCGTAGGATAAGACTGCCACTTTGTTTGTCATTCCTGCTTCGTTCAATATGTTTTTGATAGCTCCTACGCGGCCGTCCATCATATCCGATGGAGCTACAATGTGAGCGCCTAGAAATAAAGCAATGAAAAGAGAATGAAATATGAAAAGGAATGACGTGCTACGTATGAAGCCACCTGCTTTGGCGTATGCTAGAGCTTGCTGAGCCAGTCTCTCCACACTGGCGGAATTATTTATTGTGCCGTCTTCATGTAGGATACCGCAATGTCTAACACCAAAGAAAAAGTTTCCAATCAAGTTAGTTATTACTTTTCCATTAGTAATATAAACACTATTCTGACATTACCCGTGAGATGTATAAGCGCAAATGCAGACCTAGTAATTTAAAGTCGACAACAGCTAATTATTCATGAGAATCATATGCACGATATTAATTATTTAACTGTAGACTGTAGTGTAACATCCACTATGATGAAATAATTCCAATAACTAAATTATAAATAAGAATACTATAAGGTATGACAATAAAATAGCCTTGAGCTCGATCGAAATCGATTTCCATTAGAAGTATCCTGTGGATTTACATTTATACCAGCGGGTGACTTTCAAAATATAGTAGTCAAAATTCGTCATATTTTTATTTTCAGATTTAAGAAAACATTTATTAGTTGAAAAAGCTTATCATTTTAACCTCGAGTGTCGTATTCGGCATTGACCTCTATACTGGGTACGGTATATACTTACATCACAAGCGATAACTAGGTTTGGAAAAAGTTTCTTCAGCTTTTGAATGGCTAAAATGACCGGAGTCTGAGGGTCGTCGGCAGCTGATCCTCGAGAATCTTTGGGTAGATTAAACGGAACACCAAAGAGTAAAACGGAGCTCAGTCCAGCTTCCACTGCTGGTTTCAGATGATTTTCTAAACGGTTAACTCCAAATCGATAGATTCCCGGCATACCATTAATTTCTTGTTCCGCATCAGGGTCGTCACTAATTAGACAGACACGCGTGACGCAAATTGATTTAAATAATAATGAGTAATTACAGGATCAATGACTTACACAATGAAGAGTGGGTACATCAGATTGTTTGGTTGAACCGTTGTATTGCAACTTTGCCATGATCTAAAAACCGAGTTGGAGTAGCTGCCGTGTAAAATATGAGTTACCGGTACTTTTGCCATTTTTAAGACGTCTGAAGTCAGGGACAGACTGACTGTTCCAAGCGTTGTAGGAGCCCTTCCCTTGCGCTAACTTATCAATTATAAAGGTTCAAAGTCTTTCTGCTATGGTATCAGAAGATTATTCCAAGTACCGTATGCTGTAGATCATTTTATTCTTTGAAATTTATGCGTAAACATTTTATACATTTATACTAAAGTAAATACAAATATTCGCCGCGTTCTCACTTCTCAGGTAGTCCCGATCTGATCGGGGGAGATGATTCAAGCACTTTGCTCTTTAAAAAATTTCTCCTGGCGGAAATTCGAGACCTCCTTCAATAACACCTCTTTCTGAGCGACAAGCTGCGAAATTTCCCGTTTTCATGTTACCCTGTCGTGCGTCCACAATCGTTACTTACGTACAATACGTATACGCACCGGTACATAAGACATAATTTGTTATTATCATTATTTAAAAAAAAAACAAGATCAAGAAAAATTCTTAAAGATCCATTTCCACCAAGTAGTGCATGCAGTACTGCAAACACCTATTGGGAGTACTGCATGGAGTAGCGCTGCTCGGACGACATGTATGACAACCTCCGCTTCCATGGTTTAGCCATCGGTTTGCTTTGGTTCCGGTTCTGACAAGTTGAGAAACACTCAAGTTCTCTGTTTGCCTTGTTGTGTTCTTATTTCTTTTATTTATCCTGAAGTTTCGTGAATTCTCTTTAAATACAAGTACGATAGATTAAGCATAGGTACCAAATTTATCTTGAGTAATGTGTATTAAAAAATCTTCGTAGGTAATATCTCTATAATTTACTCTTCCTTCCTTCCTGTTGTTTTCGGCCAACATTCTGTTCGAGTTTGTATAACATTGCTGGTTTCGAAAAACGCGTCGCTTGGTGCTGTTCAAATAAGCGATGGATTTACTAGCAGTTGTAAAACGAATAAATAACAGCAAGGAAACACCGAGAAAGAAACCAAGATTGAGTGTTCAAGAGTCTCCTCATGATAAGTAAGTAGACTTTGAGAATGTCCAACTTTTTTGCTCAATTTTTTAAATCCACCCTTTAACTCTTTTGATTGCTATTTTAGTGAGAATCCTGCTGGGGTTACTTCATGCTCTGTTTCGCCACAGAATGTGATTGCTTTTGCCAGTTATGGCAAGTTAAAACAGGGCATAGGAATTACTGGTAGATCAGTAAACACAGTCTATGTTTGTGATGCTAACATTCCTTGGTGCTGTCATATGTAAGCATTTTAGAAAAAATAACTATTCAAACTTATTGTAATACATCTAATTCTTTCAATCTTAGGGTGAAGAGTTGCCTTGCCCAAGTTACAGTCTTGGAATGGGATCAAAGTGGTCATTACTTACTGATTGGTGATAGTGCCGGGAATGCTGAAATTTGGACTCCATTGACACACCTCCTCAATGAATGGACTAGGGTTGCTCACATCTGCATCCCAGAAGAAGCAATTAAAGCTGGCACATTTTTCTACAATGGAAAAAGGGTAAATTGTACAAAATTACTTATTAGAATGTTTATGAAGCCTACTATTTCAAAATTATTTGATCAACTTAGACTATGGCCCATAGCCAAAATCGCGAAAGTGTTGCCTACTCCAAAAAGTATGCCCAAGCTGAAATGAAGCCTACCATTCGAGGGTTTGGAGGGCGGCCTTTAGAGGGGTTTCTGGTTGTCGGAATGACTGGACTTGTCCAAGCCTATGTTATGGGAGGGACTAAGGGAAAGGCAACAAATATGGAAGTCCTCGGAGGAATCAGGCTTGCCTATTCTTATGTTGATCTTGCTTGGACCAAAGGTGAGCACACTACATTATCTTTAGTATAAGAGATTCTTCTAATTTCTCCTGCAATCTACGTTTTATAGATGGTGAAATGCTTGCCATAGCTTGTACTGGGATACCATTGGATCCTATTTTATATTGCAAGCTTTCCATTCAAAAAGATGATGGTGTTGACTTCAGCTGCCTTCTTGATGAATATAGATTGACATCAGAAGCTCTAACTGGCCTCTTTCCTCAAAATGTTTCAAGTACTTCATTTTTTTTAAATCTCCAGCAAGAATTTTTTTTTCATTTTCAAATCCTTTATTTATTTAGCCGGAGATATGCATATTAGTGGAGTAAGTTTCAGTTCACGCGAAGATCCATCTGGAATTCTCATATCGATTAATGGCTCGGGTGGAGGTGCTATGCAGTATTGGGAATTATTGGAACAAGAAAAAACAATCCACTCTTTGTTCTCAACTTCTTCTGCTACGAGCCGCTTTCTTGAATGGAAATGCCTTTCTGTCTACAACAGTAACAGCCGTATTATCTCTATCTGCCCGTCTCGAAACGTCTGGGTTAGTGGACCTGAGGTTGGGACTCACCCGCAACATCATCTGGTCATTGCCACATCCAGCGGTGACTTGATCTGCATCAATAAAGAAAATATGAAACAAGTAATAAGATCTACAACTTTTGATGTTCATGTCCTAATCATTATATTTCTTCTAAATTTAGATTGGACTTTTGAACGTTACTGAAAAAATGAAATACGATGTTCCAGTTTCCGGTTCAGTTAATGCTATGAGTTTCACCGCTACTGGGAATGCGTTGATTGCCTTTGATGAAATGGCGACTATGTTTATCTGCAAGCTCTCTCCCATCACCGATCCTGGTATGCGCGTTGATATATCTTTGAAATCATTGACTTAACATAAAGGTTTTGACAGGCGGACCCATGACTGTCCCTTATGCAGTGATGGCTCTCGAGTATTGCTTGATGAGTGGAATAGATTATTGGGACATTTTGATTGGACTCCGTTCAACCATGCTGGATTCGCTTTGTGAACGATTATCGAATAGCTTCAATCAACAGTCAACTGGTTTGCAACAGCTGCTACAATACAGACTTCTCAATATGAAGCTAGCGATTTATAGGTATTAAAAGATTAACTATTCGTTATTTTTACTTTGTTGGTTTACAATTTTTTTTATGAACTTATAGGCTAATACCCAACGGGAGTTCCAAAGCCGGACTCCAATATGGAATCATCATGTTAAATTCAGTTTATTCTGCTTTAAAAGGCTTATTGAGACCACCTCCTGAACTTTTCAATCCAGAAAGAGTACCCGCTGATCATTTAACTGGTATTTTAGGACATATCATAATCGTACATTCAATTATTACACTTCAATATTTCTATAGCTGTATTGAGCTCCAAGGTAGTTGAAGTTGGGACGGAAGTAGACAACGTTCTCCCTCTCTTGGAAGTTAAGGAATTCACCGTGGACGCATCCACTCTGATTACAGTGCAGCATCTCATCCAGTGGACTGTTAACTTTATTTTGAGGTTGTTAACAAATCTACCTGACTGGAGAAATGCACCAAGGGGAACTATGGTACGAATTTATATTTAAAACGTTTGAAAGTTTGCTACAAGTTAATCTTCCTTTTTATATTCCCAGTGCGATTTACTACGTGATCCTAAGCTGCTCAACATGTCTCGCGAACTTCTCGTAATCTTCAGAATCTGGGGGTTGATCCGCCACGCTTGCTTACCCACTTTCAGCTACATGGAGAATGTCGACGTCGTTGCCACTCTGTTTCGCATTCTGACGCGTCTCCTTCAAACACCGGAGTTTGATGATACTTTACTCGGTAATTTAACGATTTATTATTCTACAAGTTTATTTTTTATTCCCCCGGTGAAAGGAATTATGTTCTTGGTTTGCATTTATTTTTAAAACCACTTCCTCTGGGTTTAATCTCTCAGGATATCCTATGTTGTCACGAACACTATTGCCAATTCAGCAGAAAAAGCCGTGTTGTAGGAATCGTCGAAGTTCTTAGAAACACTTCATTTTTAGTTGGTACATTGAGGATCGATAGTGTTTCTCCCGAATCACAATGAATATAATTCGATTCTTGTTCTGGAAGACTAGAATAGTGTGGCTTATTGGAATTCCTCTGTTCACATTTATTTTCTTTTTGCCTTATTGGTTTTTCTTGTGCCCCATCATTTGGCGTCGTCGGCAAGAATTAGCTGTTGTCAACAGCGCTTGGAACAGCCCATGGCTTTATGGATACTGGCTAGTTTCAGCTTTTATCTGGGCACTCCTTAGCCTCACTGCTATCTTATGCTGCAAATCATCTAAACAGTCGGATTACCCTTCTTCGTGGTTACCAGATGAATTTTTACTCCGGTTATCCCGCTCCAACTCGGATTCAGCTCCTTCAGTGCCTATTAGGTTAACAGAGCACAGAATTCAGCCAAGGAAAGATGCCGATGAATCAGTCCATTACGATAAAGAATCTAAAATCGAATTCGTCAGCGGGAGGTTCCAGCCACCTATGAAAAGTTTGCCTCCTTCTCGCCCGTCAGAAATTGATTTCGCTTGGGAGGAAGATATTCCTTGGTTATCAGGCGGAAGCCGCATGACAACTTTCCGTTCCAAGTTGATAAATCCGCCCTCGTCACGAGTTGTGATGCAACAAGTGGCTGAAGAATCATCGGTTTATCAAATTTCCGAGCCGGATACTTCCTTGCCGAGTAAAGAAATTGCGGAAATCGAGGACGATGCTAGTCACTTTGAACTTCTATCAGTTGAATATCCGTCAGAAAAGTATGAAAACTATTTCCATCTAACTCCGGCGGGTACACCGTCTAAGAGTCCCTCACCATCGAACGGTGCCTCCGTTTCAACTCTAGACATTGAAGATTTAGCTAGAGAACTTGAATTGTTCAATCAGGTCGCCCAAGAACTGAAGGAGAAATCGGAATCTCTAAACTAAAATCAATCACCGAAAATATTAAAACTCTGCTATTTCACCCCTTCTTTGATTCTAATTCCTTGATTTGCATTTTGTTTGATCCTCCTGAATTTTGTATTGATTTGTTGTTGTTCATTATCTATGTGTCTAGACGAGTGTTGCCAACTGTCGAGTCAGTTGGTCATTCCGGATATCGGCTTATCCCTACCAGCAAGGGGCCTTGCTGGGCCATGTCTTTTCAATCCACTGCCTGTGCAGGTATAACTCGTTAAATTTTTACAATTTTCAGTCAAATTTATTTGAATTAATTTGAATATGGTTTTAAACTATAGTTCGAGTACGGAATCAATCCGGAAGAGCCGGGTTCGACGAAACACGATGGCTTGGAAGGCGAGCTCCGAATGGATTCCATCCGGCACGTTTACTTGGGATCCAAGCCTCACAATGTCCGTTATTGTACTCGTTGTAAAGGCGTAAGCATCATCGTGAAAGGATTTCGAGTAGCCCGTTCAGCTGCTGCCAAATCGTGGGATATGCGATGGCAAATGTCTTGTCCGTGCAGAGGAAATTGGAGCCGTCATGACATCACTTAACTATTGGGGAAAATTCACAAATTTAAGAATCCCATTGATAATGATAAAATAATGTAACGTATCTTGATCTATCTGAAATATTTTTGAATACAAGCCAATAAACTGTTCTTCTGCAAGCGCGAACTTTTTGTTGTGTTAGACAACCGAAAGCTCAAAATAATCGCCTCTGATATGTTGAGGATATTCAGTGCAACGTTCATATCGAAATTACGAGCATTATTACGATTAGACTGATGCCCGAAACTTTGAGGTATTTACGTTAAATTCGACGTTCTTACTGCAGTACTCAGCACGAGTAATAACTTCTAAGAAGACAGTATGACGTTGGATGGAATAGGTAGCTTCCGGCTTCACACTAATAAGGGAACTTCTCACTCCACCATTAATATGAACTAACAAGCCAGTTACAAGATGCACGGCAGGAAAGATAAATCTTATATTGACAGGTCTATATAATTGAGATCGATGATTTATTCCTGATCGTAGCAGAATATCTAAAAAAATCTATCGTCTATCGCAGTAAAGATATTCTATAAGCGATAGTGCAAGTATGATACATTTCCCGACGTATATGTCTTCAGCAAGTAACCTTCGGATAATATCGTATATCACAAAATGCAAACATTTGTCGTCCAAACTAGTCCTATTATAAATTGATACCGTTAAAAGTTCAGAAGTATCAAGTATTCAGAGCCTATTTGAAAAACAGTGCGCATCTGGTCTTGTTATTTTAGAGAGCTTGAAACGGTATTGGTTTCGTCTGGAACCTTTTATCGTGACGCAAAAAAAGAAACAAAAACTGAAAGCAGCAGTATCAAATAAACTGACATGGAAACTCCAACTATTAGTGTTTGATAGCATAGTTATTTCTCACTAGAAACGTTTTCTATTCTTCTTTTTTTCAACACTCGCATTGGGAAATCTATCGCCGGAAGTTTATGTTTAAATGACGTATTGTTATACGCAATACACTGTTCTATCTACTAGGTTTACATAATTAACGGATGGCATGGTTTTCTGTTTGGTATAGGTTTAGGCCTATTTCTATCATCATGACGAGGCTACGAGAAAAATCAATCCTGCCACTGGCTTTTTTTCTTCCTATTCTAAAGATAAGCGATGTGTGTTTATCAAATTAAAAATTTAACTATGCAACATTCTGTCTGATTCACGATAATATTATGATACCATATGGTAAATATCTTGACATAATTTATTAAAACACAATTTTTTACATTTGATTTATTTAAAAATGAAAAATCGGTGCATAATTAGGAGTCATCGATTGGGGACAAATCTGCATTATTATGATATTAAATTTTGGTTTTTACTCATATTTTAATATTTAGACAGTGATTCTTATTGGACACTGCGATCCTCTGCGAAAAAGAATGGAAGAGTATGCGCCGTATCGGAAGCCCTTTTGTGCGCGCCCTCGTCACCAATCGAGGCGCTATATAAATGGCCCCACTTGCGGAAAGACTTCTGACTTTTTCAGTAGCCTTGTATCTGATAATACAAAACATAAGTTACCATTGTTCTGTAATAGTTTGAAGCTCCAAGGTATTATGATTGTAATTCATCAACGCATTGTATATTTTATTATAATAACCATCATTTCCATTTAGCAAAACAAAACAGGTCATGGCCTCCCATAAAACTATGTATTGGTTTGGCTGCACTTTGGTGTTGGTCTTGAGCATAGCTATCGTTGCTGATGCTCAGACTTTCTTCCAAAACGGACGCTTTGGCAAACGAGCGGATGCCCGGCTTCGAGGTATTTTGCATCTAATAATGTGTAATTTCCTTTAAATATTGGCTCATAATAAGGTTAGATATAGAAACACTTGTTCAGCACTTTTTTAATCAATAGGCTCGCGCTATTGTACTCATTCAATCAGATAGCAATAAAATGCATTCGCTAGCATTTTTCATATCTTATTTGTAGACATACAGACATATATAGCTCAACTCGAATTTTTTTAATACAAATTATTAGTGGCAAGTCGTTCTGCAGATGAGCGATTTTACGGCGGACCCCGTTTTGGTCGCTCTGGTAATGGGATCGCACCTACCATCATAAACGATATGGATTCCCGTGGTGCAGAGAGGTTTTTCATCGGGAGTCGTTATGGTAAACGAAGTGAGCTAGAACGTAAGTTTGTCCGTACCCATACTAATAAACGTTCTTTTTAATTTATGAATGCATTTTTTGAAAACTAGAAGTTGTTCCTGGCGAGCCTGGGGAAGGCGATCCATCTAACGCCCACCTAGAAAAAGATGCCCTTCTAGAATGCATTTCTATTGGTATTGAGAAACTCTATCATTGTGAAAGGTACTACGTAAGAGGACAAAATAAAATGAATCATTTTACTAACGAGAATTTCAAATGTTGTAGGAAGAGTGGTCCTACTAAGGAAGAGTCCTAATCATTTCAAAGAGCAAGTCTACAAACTAAATTACTGGACTCCCTTTGAAATTTAAATCTTCATTTATTCTGTAAGCTCCCTTTCTTTCTTTACAAGATCAGGTCGAATCTGTTTCTATCTCTGTACTCTTCCTCTTTTCAATTGTACAATACCCCATTAACTAGCGTTTGTATATCATTTTCCTATGAAATATTTCGCCACAAATCCCCAAAAAACTATACCTACGGCACTGATTTACACGTTTGATCCGAGCTCCTTTAAATAAACATATTTGATGTGTGCTCGTTAAAAATACTACCACACATACTTTCATTTTCTCAATAATAATAAATTACATTCTATATGAGTGACACGTTAATGTGAATAATACAAGAAAACACAAATAAAACGCCCAAGATTATAGACTGACCAGTCATTGATTAATATGCGCTATGGTAATGAAACTTTATAGAAAAGTGGTAATGCATTCTAGGACTTTCCTATTATATGACCAAAACCGGTACTTGGGTGCTATGGCACCGTAATACACTATAAATAGGAAGCTTATTAAATTATTATTTGATATCTATCTTTAGGTCGTCTTAGGAGATAATTATCGATCCTTCTATTTAAAGAGTAAATCAGTTAAGTATATGATACTGTTTCTATTTCTTCCAATAACAAGGATATTCCATCTACGTGTCCACACTGTACCTACCATAGAGAGGTAATAGATGCCACCCACAAGTCCTCTGAACACCAAAGTAGTCAATTCACCAGCTCCGATTTCCATCACAATGTTGGAATTGGATTGAAAAGCTTGTAACTAGGAATGCATATCGAACCCTTTTGATCCTTTTAGGAATATTAAAGAATGGAAATAAAATAAGATCTTTTTTAAGGGAATAAGTATTAATATAAGATCTATTTCAAATCATGCCGAAATTCTACGTAGTGTCGGTTCATTCGATGGAATAATTTTTTTGAAAAGGTATTACCATCTAAACTAACCTCAGGGTTCCAATTCAATTATCCCATCGCGTAGGAGGACAATACGTGGAAGGTATCAGTTTTTGAAATCAATTAGGCACTCCTAGACATTATTAAATGTACTATAATGATTTAAAAGTGGTAATTAATACTATAAAGAAGCTTTTGAAGCGTAGGCGTATACATCTCGACAAAAGAGGGATCCTTTCTATCAATCAATACATGTAAATTTGAAAAGGAAAAGAGCCTTGACCGTATTGGGTATAGAGGAAAAAACCACTGTCCTCGCATCTAGGAAGCATCACACTGCAAAATGAATGAGGAGGCTTGGCCGAACAGGCTGTAGCAATGCTTCTATCTGCAAAGTCTTCAATATGCTCCAATCCCCGCCCCACTCGGCTTCCGCTGAATCTAGAAATACAGTATAGATGGCCCCTGTTTGGGTCTATATCGATCTGATTTGCAATGACTGTACGTGATGTTCCATACATGGTATAGATCGAATTGATATCAAGGACGATAACTCATTAAAATTGCATCCGCCCATCTCGTACGATCCGGGATGCTGCTGCCGACTGGACAGTGGATCCAGCGACAAATTTCTAGTGGCATTTACCTGCGCGCAATCGCCATCATTCGATACAATTCTCTTCATCTCTCTCAGTATAATACAAGGATCTCATCAGTCAGTTCTAACTCTCCATCAGTTCAAGCGGATTAGTTTTTGAGTTCTGTAGAAGTTTAAAGGAGATTTTTTTTCCCCCGGAAAGCAACTGCTATATACCTGGAAACCATGGGAATATGCATGGATACAGGTAGCCAATTCTAACATGCTTAATATTCTCATCTTAAAACTGATGAGTTATTGAATTTAGAAAAAAACGATGAATTTTTGTTTTGTTTTCGAGCCCCATAGTAAAACATGACTCACGATATTAAGCAACAGCACACAGTATTTTGAATAACTTATGACTAGCTAGTCTGGTACTCGTCAAAGTTTTAATAGATTGCCGTTATTATGCTCTTTGCGGATCGTTCTGGCTGCACATCGGGAAATCGTGAATGAATAAATTCGGGATCTATCGATCTTTCTGATGGTTTCTTCGAAATTCGACTCAGAAAACCGTCATTGTTGCTAACTTTAATAATAGTTCATTAATATTGAGTTATTGCATTGGATCATCTTACGAAACATTAACTTGCCAACATCTTACAGGCAGGAAGGTCCAAGTAAATGGTAACGATGTTCATGTTTCATCAAATGGGTACGGATCGTGGCCGAGGCAGATGAACGGGGATTCTACACAATCTCGTTACCCTCTTCGATCCCAGCAACAAATCCGGACTATGTCGGAGCCTATCATGGTTGTCAGTGCCGGTCCAAGAACGGATGGCAGTGCTAGTAGCTCAGATACTTCAAGTTCAGGACCAGGTCCACCGAAACGAATTGCTTTGACTTTACAAAGGAAAGTGGAACCTGTTAATGTAGACAAGATACCCAATGCCCCTATAATATTCGTGCTAGGTAATCATTATGAAAACAATTCATGTTCCTGCCTTATCCTTGATGGTGTGAGTTTCAATTTAACTAGGCGGGCCTGGATCCGGTAAGATTACACATTGCGATCGATTGGCTCACATCGATGATCGATTAGTTCACGTCAACATGCAAAATACTTTTCTAGAAGTAGCAGCTGAAATAGGTAAGATTTAAATAGATAATCTGCACGTGCCCCATTACTGATGATATTTTTTTAATGCAGGAAGCCGGGATCCAAATATTGTACCAGCTTATAAAGCTCTAGAAGAGCTCGTCAATCGACTGTCGAGCATGAAAAGTACTCAAGCATTCGTCATCACGGGCTATCCTCGTAACATGCGGGATGTCGTTGAATTTTTGGCCAGAGTAAAGACACTTTCCAATAGCACTCAGTTTTCCAAATAGCAATTCGATTCTTTTTTCAGGTGAATCGTGTGGATGGAGTTATCCTGTTGGATTGGAGTGATCACAGCTTAGAGCGCCAAATTCAACTTGGAACAAAAACCGGCGCAATTGATCCTGAATTAGCCCGATATGAACTCAACAACTACCGAGCAAACATAATTCCTGTAGCCCAATTTTTCAGCCAACAAGGGCACCTTAACATCGTAAGCTTTATTTTATAATTTCATTAAAATCTCAATTACGCGATTTAGAGCCAATCAGTAAAATATTTAGGAATCGAAAGAAAAAAAAAATTGATTAAAAAGGTTTAATCCGATTAACATTTTAAAGATTAATTGTGTTCCCCATCTTATTTTGATATAACAATCACTCGAGGATTTCTATAATGAATCATTTTTTTCGTAATAAACTTCTTATTAGAAAAATTCTGACTAAAAGTATGCATATATATCTATTTTTTCTCACTCAAGCAGATATCAGGGATTTTCTCTAAAAACTGAGTAGCTAGAATTTACAATAGATTGAATTACAATAGATAGAAAATTGTATAATTTATGAATCCTGTTATCATTAAACTGAACAGGTTGCAGGTCAGAGGCCGCCGGGAGAGGTTTTCGATGATTTGGGTGAAGAGATAAACGGAATCGTATTCCACGCAATGGGTGATCGTCCTGTAAAGGCCAATGGTACAACTATTGAGATCAAAGAAGCAGAGAATGAAGAGAAAGTCGACCAGGAAATAGGGAAGAATCCTACCTTACCTTCTGAAACAGAAGTGGTCGTTCACACTTCACCGGAGATGAGTAAACGGAAGGAGAGCATCGATAGCGTTGATCTCATGATTGCAGAAGAGATTCAAAATATTACTGACGACATCAAACCTGCTGAAGAACCCAAAATTGAAGAAGAGCCCGGAGAAAAACAGATCGTTCAAAGTGCACCTGAAAAATCTGAGTAGTTATTTTGTCTTATATAAGATATCAAACATCTTTATATATGTTTTTCACATTCAAATCAAAATTTCGTACCGACTACCAATTTGGTAGAAAAATATTGAATTTTGATGCGAACCACATAACAAGTCGTAGCTTTGTAATAGTTAGCTTACACCATCATATTTATTTGAAATAATAATCTAAAGCCTGACAAATTTTATTTTTAACCTTGTGAAACCATCTCCTTATAATAGCCACACATATATAAAAGACGTTCTCTTATTGTATTTGCACGCACAGTCCCGTGTCAAGTAACATATCGTGATGCACTAGCTGATACATACCCTTAAAGTTCTATTTAGGCAGAGTTCTCTGAAGCCTCGTTATTTATGAAATATTTATCAACAATAAACATGCAGCTATCATATTATCTATATAATGGTGTGCTTCTGTTTTTGTGCCACCGCATGTCATCTTTTTTACCTTATACTCTCTCAACTCAGATTGCTTAACCTCTTAATTCTTTATAAAATCTAAATTTTTATTGTCGAGAGTATGCATTCTATATCGAAAAAAAGGCTCAATTTGTTGGGTGTTCGTCAAATTCCCGGCCGAAACTTGTGTAATATGGTAACTAAGATACGCCCAATGAATACATATTTCAGAGAGGAAAAAGGCTCTTGTTTAGCCAATGGACAATCCTGCGTATATTTAGACTTTCTAAAAAGACGGTCCAAGTATCTCTTCTGGCTGACTAAGCAGGAAATAGATTGATGAGGCAGCATTAGGGGCGGCTAGCCTTGCCGTTTATAGACGTCGGCGCTCATCTAGAATGCGCAAGATCACCGCACGGTGGCGGCCACATCCGTTGATATACCAAAGTCTTGTCTGTAGTCTGCTGGTTTCTCGGCGACGAGTGCCAAGGAAATATAGCAGCCGCACCCTTCCCACTTCTATTTCCCATCAGCGCAGAGAGAGGGCAACAATTGCATTTAAAAAAGAATGGTATCTTTTAAAAATATTCTATTTAGAGGATTATTAGATTGATTTCTGGGCACTGCTGGTTTGTGTTATTATCTCAGTCCAAGGTTGTTTTGACCATGTCCTCAATTTTATCATGATAGGCCTCTACGGTGACTCGCTCCGCAATCGATATCGCACCTCTTCGTGCAGCCAACTTGCCTATTATTTTCATTATAGGTAAGTGAGTAAATAAAGATCTTGAAGATCTAATATAAAATTTAAGTACGTGTTCATACACGTGCTATTAAAACTATGAAGGTGGACCAGGATCGGGAAAAGGAACACAGTGCGCCAAAATTGTGGAAAAGTATGGCTACACTCATTTGTCATCGGGAGACCTTCTTCGGGACGAAGTGGCGTCAGGATCCGAGAGGGGGAAGCAGCTGACGGATATCATGACACGGGGAGAACTCGTTCCACTGGTGCGTTACCGAGTGGGATAATATACCCGCTGATGCGTGTGCATGAGCATCGCTTGATCACGATAGCAATTCCTACCGCTAGGTGACATTTCATTCCTCTTTCCAAAGGTTTAAATTTATAGATTTTTTTATATGCACTAAAGAAGAGATAAGAGAGATACAAGACAGCTTTTAATGGAAGAAATTTGAGCCTTGTGCAGCTGCTCGTGTTTGTAAATCTATACTTTCTTGTTATTGAGAGAATAACTGTCGTATTATTTTACAAGCATGAGCAAAATTTGATTGTTATAGTATCGTATACACGCAAAATTTTCCACTAAGCAACGTAATTGGTATATTTTTTTTGTAAAAGACGTTGCTTTTGTGATTTGATTTTCTCTTGTTACTCATAGACTAATTATTTTTAATCCCAGTAACTTGGAATTAAAAAAAGTTTTATAACGGTACATCAAGCGAAAATATGTTTGAAAAAATAAGATAATTGGTCCATTAATTTAAAAAAACGCAGTTTTTAAGCAGGAATAAAATAATATAAATATTGCAATTGTTTTGTAATTGCTTCCCAACCTAATAAGATGATATGAGCATGCACGTGTACCCATAAAAAAACAATATGAGATGAATATTTTTTAGCAAAATTTAATTAAAATGCTTTTGTCGGCTGCAAAAAGGGTTCTGAAAATCAATTTTTAAGAAGTTGGCATAATTGATGCTCAAGGCGCGGAAAGGAAGGTAATAAAACGTAGGTGTACTCAAGCATCTCCCCTTAGAAAATCAGTTTTCGAACAAGTCAGCCGCTTTTGTAAAAAATAAATTCAGATTACGAACAACAAAGTCATTAATTTTTTTGTCGTCAGGCATAATTAAAAAAGTAAAGAATAAAATGAGCAATTTAGTTGCGTATGTTGAAGAGAGTTACGTAAGAAGTTGTTTATTTTTTATATGAATAATCAAACAAGCTTTGTCTAAATTATTAATTCTCAACCCTCTTTATGCGAGCATTCGGGACAGAAAATAGAGACGAAATTAGATTTAAAAATCGCTGCTTGTATGCTGCGAGAAATTTCCTGGAATTTATATTATCCTGAATTTCTTATAATGGGTGCCTAAGACTCTTGGAAAATGAGATTTCACAAGTCACTTATACATCAACAAATGAGATCGCAGTGCTGATGAATAATAAAGTCATTAACTGTTTTAATCAGACTATAATTAATAAAACTAGCGAATCAAGTAACATGCAATTCGTTTAGGTTGAACAAGCGAGTTTTATCAAAACTTATATATACATATATTATATATCAAACAGAAACAATAGAGTAGAGAGAACCATTGCTCGTCACTTGGCACTGTTGTTGTAACGTACAAGATATTTATGCTGGTTGACTACTCAGCAAAACAAGACATAACTCTCATTTATTTAATTTATTCTCTTCCCCTTTTCCGCTTCTCTCGAGTAAAAAGTCTTATTGTTACGCTAGCCCTCGAAGGAAAAGCGTATTTTTCTCCCAATAACGTCATCATTACAAATAATTATGTGGGTTTATGGTTTATAGCGCATACTAATTTGTATTCTGTCCAGAGTAGTACAACCGAGAGTACAACTTAACCCCTCCTGGCTTCATGCGTGGGCTGCTGTAAAAAGCTTAAAAGTTAACCACGCAACGATTGTTTTTACTCTACTATTTCAATAATAATTCTCTTTTAATACTCAGAACAACAAAAGCAAAGTCACTCACAAGTTTTTAAAATTAAAAAAGTAGAAGCAGTATAGAGAGAAAGAGAGAGCACTTAGTTCCGTGAAGCGAGGTACGCATAATACAATCGTGTTGGACAGAACTTGTGCACTGAATATGAAATGAAGGATCAAATGGCCTTCATGCTCACGCGTCCTGAGAGAACGTTGCTTTCCACTTTAGACCATTTCAATGCACATTGCACAATCAGGGAGATTGCCAATGAAAAGCGGGATAGATGGGTTACGGCGAACGAATTTATAATCGGCGAGGACATTTATAATCCTTTGACGAATCCAAAGTTGGTCCAGTAAGTTCGGATTCGTTTAAATATCAAATTGGATAGCGTGAAATGATGAGTGACTCATTACAGCGAGGCAATAAATTACGAGAGAAGCTTTTATTCATTAATTAATGTCCGCCCTCCCCCACCCTCATTTATTTTGCAGGATGTCGTACTGGATTTGCTCAAGGAAGCTATGCTTTCCAAGGTAACAACATCCAAAGGATTCTTGATCGATGGATATCCCCGCGAAGTGGCTCAAGGTATTCAATTTGAATCGGAAATCAATCCCTGCGCCTTGGTCATCTACTTTGAAGTTAGCGACGACGGTGAGTAGCCTACCATCGAGTTTCAAAATTAGTGCTCCCACAATCGTTTGATATACGCCCTTTCATAGTTATGACTGCTCGTTTAATGAATCGAGGGCTGACATCCGGTCGAGCAGATGATAACGAAGAGACCATCCGGAAACGGCTAGAGACCTTCCATAAGCACTCACTCCCTGTTGTCGACCATTATGGATCGAAGTGCCGCACGGTATATATACTCTCTGATAAAAAAAAGAAATATAATAACATGTCTAATATTACTATGGTGCTAATACTTTTCTAATGTAAACAGATTTCAGCTGAAGATCACCCAGACGACGTGTTCAAAAAGGTGTGTGAATCCCTAGAAACCTTATCGTAACAGGTTTTTCAGAAGAATAATAAAGATAGACAAGTAGTTGAGAGCGTATTATTATGTTTTCTTATTAAAAATTTGTTTTCCTTTCCTCTCACTTTGTTGCATTTGCACCCACCCGTTTATTTGTTTGCAGTAGGATATACGTACAATCGTGAAATACACTCGTTTTGCATATGCACATTTTATGAGAGTAAAAAATTAAAAGTTTAAAAAAAGATACGTTTTGATGATTTGTTGGTTAACTTTGTCGCTCTATTTCTTTTAGTCTGAATAAATCTTAAATTTAAAGATATATATAAAATATATATAGACTGGCTCTTATTCCATATGCGAGAAAACATCAAAAGGTATGAAAAATATGAGATAAGATAAAAATCCAGATCACTGGAGACAGTATTTTTTTTTTCTTTTCTTATTTTGACTGGATTTAAGTGAAGAATAGTGGGGATATACTAGAAGGGAAAATATCTATGCAGAGAAATAAAGACGATCGAGAAAATCGGATCTGATGTTCTGCAGGTTTCTCTCTTATAATCCTTCTACAGTTCAACATGTAGCTCTTTGATGATCTCTTCGGCTGAAACTTCGGCTGCTACAACAGCTGCATCAACCGACGGAACAACAATATCCGCAGTTTCGGTAGTCTCAATATCTGGACGCTTATCGATGCCTACTTCCTTTGATCCTTTGTCAGGCTTTCCACCACTTTCTGGAACATTCTTTATGATGTCGGGTACAATCTCAGAAGATTCGGTATCGCTAATATAACCTGCTTCTCCAGTGTAGTGCGTAGGGTACACCAAAAGAGGGGCAATAGAATAAGCCTGTATAAAGAAATACAAAGAATTTATTATGAAGAGATTTCCAAGAGACGATACTAATAACAACAATAGCTGACCTTTAAATTTCGGTTAGGGAAAGGATCCTTCCAGCGGCTCTCCGGATGACGATCAAACATAATCGGCAAATACTCATCGACGGGGACTAAACGACCAAAAGGCTCTCCTTTGAGCAATTTCTCGGCACCTCTCTTGCTCAAAACGTAAGACAGGGTCCAGTAGGAGTATTCTACGTTACTGATAAGCGTACTGCCCTCCACCCATGTCTCGTTTTCGTGCTTTAGGCGCTTACGTCCAAGATATCTGTATGGATCAATTAGAGATGCATATTAATACCCGTAGGTGTACAATCTATTTTGTTTAAATGTAATAAAGAAGATTATTCATGAATATAAAAAGACGAGTTTGAGAAGGAAATGCTATTAAGATGTAAAAAAATGTGTTAATAACAAGTGTAGAGGAAAATAAGGATTAAAAGCAACAGGATTGCATAATGGAGTATCTAAGAAGAGCTCAGAGAAACATGGCAGATGTCTTACATTAAATCCCAGTCAAGCTCAAGACGATCCGCTTCCTCCATCAGATTGATTAATTTTTGGCGGAAATGAGGTTCAAAGCGGATATCGTCCTCAAAGACGAGACTCCTCTCCAGCTGACGATCAACGATCTGAAAGATTCCAAGAAAGATATATACATTTCCTACTCGAATACGCAGAAAATTATACAAATTTGAAAAGCATTGAAGCAACTATGATGGATACATGTATCAAAATGTCAATGCATCCGTAATGTTGCAATCTCCATACAAAGACGATAAAGCAATACGAGTAGGTGGCAGTATAATATATTCAAGTTGCTTTCTGTGGCAAGAGTAATCTTTCTTTGACGTATCATCCGTTAATACAGAGTACACTACGGCATACAAAAGGGATCATTATTATTGCAGTCTTGAAATAAGAGAGTCAGACACTGCAAGCTATATTGTTTTGTAACACTAGTCTTGTACAGGATGTTATTACTCTTTTTTTTTAAAGCAACCTAAGCTTTTATTAATATCGGTTTTGCGCTCTTGAAACAGTATATTAAAACAGAAGTTGATGAAGCTGGAGGACAGTCAAACTCAATGGTGTCAAGAGTTGAAACATCAAAGGTTCTATAACTTTAAGAGGAATAACCAACAGGCGCGCTTGATTCAGCTTTATCTTATACGAACCAGAACTCGAAATAGAGCGAAATCGAATGTAACTAAGCAATTCATAACGACACTTCCCGCTCTGTGTTGTGTTAAATGATCATGTCATGCCACATAAACTTTAGCAAAAAGGGCACGGAGCAATTGTTTCAAAACCCCTACCAAAGATGATTTCCGCACATAAAAATGTGATGCCTGGCTATTGTGTCTCCTCTTTGTCTCTCCTTTCATCAGCCCTTATGTCATCTCCCGTGACCTACATACTCGCCCACTATATAAACCCCTGGTTCCAGACTCTCGAGGTCTCACTTCCTCTCTTCACACCTGTCACGTCTGTCTCTCTCCCCTAACCCTCTCTCTCTCTCTGTACCGTTCCCCTTTGACTCTAACTCTTGTAAATACACTTTCTCTATCTCTTATCTCGTCTCATTAGTTCTTTCTCTTTAACTAAATAACGACCATCACATCTGGCGATCGTGACACTCGTTTCCTCAACCCTTTATTTCCTTATTCTACTATACTAACTCACAGTGCCAGAAACTCTATTCTGTCCCTTCTTTACCTTTACTTGTTATTCTTTTCTTGCTTATTTACAACTAACTGATTGTTTTCTTTTCGCCTCTATTCAAACATTAAACCTCGTGGAACACAGCCAACATTAAAGTGAAAAAAAAGTATTAAAAAACAAGTGTGTGGGTAGTGCTAGGCGTCATATTTGGATTTACCAACGCACCGGATCTTCTTACGTTCCTGCAATGGCGAATATCCAAGGAATACTACTTAATATGGCCGTTAATCAACAACTGGCCTCTAACACCATCGTCACAGGATTCCGCAATCTCAGCTTAGATACATCAAAACAAGAGATCCCTGTGTTCTCAGGTGATATTGGTAGCCAAACTGTGCAAGATTGGTTCGATAAAGCGGACCGAATAGCTCAGATTAACGGGTGGACACCAGAAGAAAAGCTACGCATCTATCAAGAGCGTCTCGTAAACCCTGCAAGCCGTTTCAACGATACTCTACCAGCAGTTCAAAAAGACACTTTTGATCACTGGCGTTTGAACTTCTCAGCTGGCTTCAACGATGAGGTCATAAAAGACAATATTTCTAAACAACTCGACAACCTGAAGCAGAAAAACACTGAGCGAGTGCGTGATTTTGTCTCCCGCCTAAATACGCTATACCGACAAGTATACGGTGCAGCTACGGCGGACGACGTTAACATCAACGTAGTTGCACTACGTGACGCTAAGAAGACAGATATTTTTCTACAAGGTCTACATCGAGATATTTTCAACCTGATGTGGTGTCGCCTTCCTCCTGATGCGCCATGGGCCGATGTCGTCCAACATGCTAAAGATGCGGAAGCCATTTTGACACAAAAAACAATCTCAGATAGGAATCACGAATCGAACGACAGTTCGAAAACTGACTTCACTTGAGGCAGGCAGTCCTAAAAGAGAATCGTCTTAACCGATACCTAAAAAAAAAAAAAAAAGCGAGATGTAATAACTGTTTTCTTCTTCGAATCTGACAGAGCAATGCTATGATTTTCCCTTTTCTCTCTCCCACCGTTCGTTTTTTTTTGGTTAGAAATATCTGTTGAGCGATGAACGACCAATCTTTTTTATAAAACCTATCCTCCCCGCCCCCCCCCTCCGCATTTAGGACGTTCTTAGTTTCCTTAAAATAAAAAAAAAGAACTGTTTTCCTCCCGTTTTTTTCTCTTATTTATCCTCAGTATTTCCGAGGATTTTGTTCAAACCAGATTTTTTTCCCTCTCCAGTCAAATCAAGAGCGCACTACTTATTTTTTCTTCTTGATAAAACTTCGAAGTTCATTTTGAGGTTATTCGGGAGATAAGAGCACTGAAGCTGACGGGACGTAAGACAACGCGTATGGTTGTCCTTACAAAGGTACCTGCAACTACAGTTACAGATGGTTCTCATCTGGCTTAGCCTATTCACAAGGAGTGATCCATGTTATGTCCCCAACAGTTACTATTTTCACAACTAGCGATTGTCGTTGACAACAACTATTACTCGTAGGCTATTTCTGATACTTAACCTATCGAACTGTAAAACTCGTACACGTTTTCAAGTTTTGCTTCCATCGAAGGTTACGCAATAAGGGAACCCATCGACAGGTTTATTTTCGATTTTTTTAATCAGTTACCCCATTGTCTGATACCGGCAACATAGACCGATGATTTCAAACATACCATTGTAAGACTTTATAATTATATAAAGTATCGCCCGGGCTGAAGGGGAATGTTTAAAATACAATACAGCGAAGCGATCTCCCCCCTGCATCTCCTGTGATAGGCCTGATCTACTATTGGAATAAGCTTTATTCGCGCGAACCATCCGAAGCCTTCTTCAATCGTTTTACACCCAGTCGTCACAGAGTGCTGATGTAAGCACAATGGTATATCGTCCCAAGCTCTGGACAGACTCCACTTGGATCCATAACTTCAAGCAACTAGTTTTCATAACGCAGATACCGCCGGTTATAAGGAACCACGGCATGTACCGACGACATAGATGTCAACGCAGCGGCATCTCTTCATTTATTCTATCTTGGATATCCCGACTCTCCCCTCTTTGACGTGGATTACAACTACTCGCCCATCACCGTCTTCCTCACCGATGTTTTCTTAAACTTAACCACGAAGATTCCTTCATTTGCCCCCCCCCCTCCCTTACGCAAACTGTCATTAATACTGTTTCGGATAAGAAAAATTCGTCACCCTAGCCATTTTTCTTCTTATGCCGCTTTGATTTAAATTAGAGTTTTCGCCTAAGTTAGTTGGTTACATGCACTATGTTTTACATGTACGCCTTAAAATAGCTCAGCATTCTCTTTCACCTTATTCTTTTTAGTTAGTAGTATTAAGGCCAAATTAAAACAATCAAATCAAAGAAAAAAAACAAAAACTAGAGAAAAAGAAAAAAAAAAAGATGTATCCCTCTCACTCTTCTTTTATTTAGTTCCCGACTACTTATTTTATGCAATTTTTTTCTCCCGATTTTTTTTGTTTCCCGATATCTTATGTTTTTTCATGACTAAGTGTTAGATGCTACTAAATCCTATTAAAAAAAAAAAAAAAACTCCGTTAAAAAAAAAGAGAATATATCCCTCTCTCTTTTCCTTTTACACCGTTTCGAAATACTTATTTTGTTTTGTTTTGTTTTTTTTGCCTTTTTTTTTCAATTGTATGCCATCTATGCCGTATCTTTTTTTTCATTCGTATCTTCTCTGTTTTGATTAATTCCTAATTTTCTCTAATTATGCGTATTATACCCTTTATCTAATTTGTTTTATTGTTAAGCTGAGGTCAGCTTCTTCAAAAGGATAACGTATGTGATGCCTGGCTATTGTGTCTCCTCTTTGTCTCTCCTTTCATCAGCCCTTATGTCATCTCCCGTGACCTACATACTCGCCCACTATATAAACCCCTGGTTCCAGACTCTCGAGGTCTCACTTCCTCTCTTCACACCTGTCACGTCTGTCTCTCTCCCCTAACCCTCTCTCTCTCTCTGTACCGTTCCCCTTTGACTCTAACTCTTGTAAATACACTTTCTCTATCTCTTATCTCGTCTCATTAGTTCTTTCTCTTTAACTAAATAACGACCATCACAAAAAGTAGGGATGAAACGATCTCTGACTTTTCTTTTTCCTTATCTCTGTCTAGCGAACCGTGTTCGTAACAAAGCACGACTTTCTTATGTTTTAACAACTATACAATAATAATGATACAATGATGACAAGTTCGAAATGATATGCCGAACCACCCACGAACATTATTTTGAAGATTTTAATGAGCTCGAAGCAGAAATAAATAGAAACTTCAATAACTAACGAATTTACTAGCATTCAAGAAGGTAATAAGGCGTACTTTAGATGTGAACTATCTACGAGTGGATAGACCCAGTGAAACATGCCCTGCTATATACAACTTTAAACTTAAAAGGGAAACGTAGTAGCAAGTAATCCTATGGTAAACTATTCATGAAATTCTCAATATTGAATATTGATTGCCCTTTATTTCGAAGAAGAAAGAATTTAATAATTTTTAAGTTGAGGCAATGAAAAACGGTGAAGTCTTTTTCATGACTAAATGATCTTACCTCTTGCCAGATGTTATGGTGACTTAGGAAACAGCCGATCTCTCCCATAGTCATGGCACTAAATAATTCCACAAATAAACATGAATTATTTCTGAATTATACGAGACGAATAGAATGATATAATTACCGATGATGGTAGGGATCCGCGAAATTCGGTAGCATACGGATGCCAAGGGAATCCACGTACGAATCGTTTAGAGTCCTAATGAAAATAAAACAAAGAAGAACGCTTATTAATTCAATACAAACATTAATAATACGGAATGGAATGTGAGGAGGAGATGTCTGATTAATTTTCACATCGCTACGCCGCTTCGTATATTCCTCATCACCCCAAAAGGGAGAATGGATCGATAATCATCACGCCGAGTGCCTATGCTTTATAAAACTTTAAATGCTACCATTCTTCTTACTTTAATCAGTGCGACTGCATAAATATAATTTTCATTTTGACGAGCTCACATATATTGTATTAAATACTGAAAAGAGCTGTTCTTTTGATCATACAGAAGAATTATTGTTACATAGAATTAGACAACAGTCGCCTTTTTGATTAAGTTGTAGAAAAAGTCACTCGTAGGACATGAAGAAATTTCTTTTGACTCAAAAAACTTAAAATGAGTATTCATTTTCACATAGAGCCACATTTCTTCCAATCTGCGCTGTTGACATTTAAAGTAAAAACGTGATGAAGTAAAGAGAGATGTTGTCATACTAATTCAGATACCCGGAAACCACTAGAATCTTGTCAAGTAGACATGGTATAATTAGAAGATTAACTAGAAACCCAGAAGTTATACATCATCATCGCTGATTGAACCGAATACTGGTAAGCCGGGAGGAGGGTCCATTAGGACTTGCTATCCAAGCATATAATTTAAATTAGAAGACCTATTCTTGTTCTCATTAGTGAGCTGCGTCACGTTCATAATGCCAACGTATGGGATCGCAAATGATCCAGATTTGTTTGGTTTACGGTAATATAAGTGGTTCTTGAAGCCAATCCATCGTTAGTCAGAAGAAAGAGGGCTCATAACTTCAGAGATCTCAACAAACAGTCCGTAAAGCTTTCAAGCTGATTGAGAGGTAAACCAGCTATCCCATCCTATCGAACTGTCGCTTATTGATTGGGGTTCAAGTGATGTTACTCTTTCGTTCAAACAGCTATACTTCTCTCGATCGAGTAGTCTTCTCGCGTACTTTCTGCTAAAGATGCCTTTACTACAGATTACACGCTTCAAAAAGTGTTTATAATTGGGCTCCAAGTCCAGCTTTCTAAAAGGACCGACCCAAGGGATCAACCTGTGATGTAAGAGTATACCGTCAGAAATGAGATAAGGGAATGGGCGTAAAGTAAGGCACATAATAAAACCTATTATGACGATGAAAAAGGGTTTACAGTTTCATTCTTCAGAACCAAGCAGTCACGCGAAAAATTGATAAGCAAAGAACTAATTAATTAAAACAACAAACGAGCACGATCCCAATGGGCTTATCCAAAGTTTCTATTGCTAAAACGTCTAAAAGTTCAAGGGGAAAAACACCAATAAAAATCGCACATGTTCACTGCCAACAATTGGAGACTACGTGATGGGATCAAATCGAGTTAATAGCCGTTCGTTTTCCACCACATTGCGATGCCAAACGAGTGCAATAATAAATAGTCGTCTCTAAAAATTTTTATAGGAAAAAGGTTATACGGTACAGAACTGATTAGATTTTCTATTTAGAACCCAAAAGAAGAAAATAAAAATAAAAGGCGAATAAAAGTAAATTAAAGGCTTCCAGAATTAGGCTTGAGAATTTACTTTTATCACTTATGGTCAGTGAACTATAAGTCACGCAAATTTTGGTTAAGTCATAAGTCGAATTTAAAGTCAAACTTGGATTTTTAGAAAAGTCGAAAGTCGAAGTCAAAAAGTCGAAGTCAGCAGTGTTCAAAGTCAAAATTCAAAGTCACAAATAAAGTCAAATTAACGTCAATTTTTTGTTTTCAAATCGAGAGATCCCCCATACGAAGTGATGAAATTGTCACATATACTCATTGCATGTTAGCAAAATAATATTGGTCAAGTAAATTATAAAAAGAACAAGCATTTCAAGGAGCTGGTCAGATAGCCTGTTTCGTCTTCTGGCGGTTAGTACCAGAGCTGCCTGACTGAAAAGCCGTTCCACTGGAGCACTGGTCGGAATGGTGGTAATGTACTTTTAAAATAATTGCTTTATCTGGGATACTTATTAAGCATGTCAATAGATGTGTCCTTGTCTCTTAAATAAAGTGAAGCGTTCGATTTCTTCATCTGTGAAATCAAAATACTGAACACTTGTGTCTCGTTCCAAGGAACAGGCTCACTGTTGGTCGCCATAGTAAAATTCAATATTCAACAATTGAAAAATAGTTATTTGAACAACTTAAAGATCTCACAGAACTTTCGAACCCGCTGACAGCAAGAAAATATGTACTGTAGTGGCTCTAATTTAAAAAAAAATATGCCTTGTGCGACTCTGGGCCCGCGTCGTTGACTTTTGACTGAAAATTCCCGTTTTCAGAAAATTGACAGTCAAAAGTCACAGTCAAAAGTCGTCAACAAAAAAAGACACAGTCAAAGTAACTTCATAAGTCAAAAAATAAAAATAAATGACTTAAGTCGTGACTTAAGTCAAAATTTGACTTAAGTCAGCGAATGACTTATAGTTCACTGCTTATGGTCAATAGTGCCAACGGAGAGTGCCTTAAAATACAAGCATCGTGTCGTCTTATTGTACAGACATGAATAAAAGCAATCAACTATAGCAGCTTACTTTACTTTCACTTTCGAGCTCATATTCTGCTATGGTGCCAACGCTCAATGAATTCTAAATGTGCCTCATCGTCGCCCTTGTTATTGTTGTCGCTACTTGCTTGGAGCTATTCAAATTGCATACACATGAACAGGACGCCAAAATAGTTCCGAGAAACCATCGTCTCCCAGTTGCAACTCGTATTTCTACACAAAAACATAACTATTTCTATTCACTGAGTTTATCGATGCAAATTTCGATGCAACACGTTCCGGTTGAATAAATATTACAGCAGATTTCTCTATTTTTATATTCACAAGAACGCTACATCAGGCCGTTTTTACGACGTGATAAATAAGCCAAAATAAAAGAGGGGAAATGCATAGTCGGCAGAAAAATCTAACTAGACCAATAAACAAGAACAATTGTCTGTCTTTTTCCGAAAAATTCAGTCTAATCAATTGATGACAGTGCTTTTTAAAGCACGAAAAGAGCGCTGTAAAAAGCAACAAGTTTTTTTCCCCCTCCACCTCTGAAACACATGGCTGCAGCTGCTATTTCTATTAGCAAACTTTATTTTTTCCCCACGGTGCATCAGGCCAAAAAACAAAACACGCGCGAACGGAGATATACAATCTGGGAGGCAAGAAAAACAAGACAGAAAAAGAGCGAATGAGAGCTCTTGCTGCTGGTGAGGATAGATTCTCTAGTAGTATACACACGTCATTCGTACATCCTTCAACGTTAATCTGGACAAAGAAAAGGAGCATCTCTCCTTGTTGATTCGGTTATATATTCGGTAGACTCAGGCGTGCGGAAATATTCACAAAAAAAGTGGCTTATATGACATACATGCAAAACGAGAAGTGATATACTGGTGGTCACTGAACCGATGCATACAATCGATGGTAAACTTTTTTCTGGTTTCCTTTCAATCCAACCCGTTGAAGCCAATTATGAGTCACAGCAGACATTTATTATTTCCGAGTTACTTCTCGAACAACTCACAAACGTTGGCAACGACCCGTTGAAAAGAAATAAAATAAGGTCTGCTATTTAACTTGGGATGACAAAGAAAAAAAGAGGCTTTACATGGTCCTCTTATGGATTTTTTAAAGAAACTGGACAAAACCAAGAAGCAGCGGAAAGCAGCCATCTTTTTAATCAAAAAAGATTGGAAGCGAATATTTTTTTAAGGAAGGAGGCTAAGGCAAAATACACAACCAGAAGCCAGTTGCGCTAGCGGAAGGAAAAGTATATATGTATGCATATTTGGACGAGTGGAGAGCTACTGACCACGCCTTCGATTCGACATCCAGGAGCTACAGTACTTGAGCTCTACAGGCCACTGTGTACGTATGGAGATACATATTCGATATAAAGTGGTTCGCACGAAGCGAGACCTATCGGAATAATGTAAACACACGCCAAACACATACAGAGAGAAAATGGAGTGTGCTGGATAAGAAGCAAACAAGGTATTATGCGACGCCTCTACTTTTTCTTTCATGACGTGTGACACTGCTAATAAAGCCCCTTTTCGCTTGTCACCTACAGCTAGACGCAGAAAAAGACAGGGGAACAATAATGCCATTATATACTGCGCGCTAATACCATCATTCAATCTTGTCAGTCCCATAGAATTGTGGGTTAGAGTGCTGGTAATGGATATCAACAATCAGTGGCATGTGCACACGAAAAGAAACTAAAATAAAATAGACCACGACGAAAGCAGAAAGAAAGCGTTCTATTAATCTAAATGAATATGGGTGGGTGGAGATACTGACTATTAGCATTGCTGTTATTGTTGACAGCAAGAGTACCCGATTTTGTGAACATAAGTTTTTGTAGCATTATGCTCGACGATGCGATTTATTGTGTTTCACTCTAAAGAACTAGCTAGCTATGTAAAGAAATAAAATAAAAGAGAGCGGAAGAAGAAGAGAGAACGGGGCGGAGAGCGATGACAAACCCTTCACCTCTACGAGAGGCACATGCGCTGGGCGCAGATACCCGATGCGTTAGCGACGGACTGGAGCGCGGAAGGGACGGAACGTTCAAGCCCCAAAATCGGTCAGTACCGCCTCAGAAGCAAATAAAGTAAGAAAGGATGGCGCTGTAACCCAAAAGACCTCTTTAAGTGGTGTCAAGAAAATAAACTTAAAATAAACAAACGAAAATGGATTCCGCGGAAGTAGCCATAAATTCAACAAGTACAGTGCCATTGTGTTCTTCACTCGATCATAACAGTTCTTATCACATTGAAGAGTGCGAAGATGGGGACCCAGAAGGGATGGAGTCGGGCATTCTTTACATCTATCAGGCGTGGGTACCCGTCATCTTATTCTTTTGCGCTCTCACTTTCCTCTTCAACGTTTTCATCGTGGTGGCTGCCCGCTGGATGCGGAGACCTCTGACCCCAACTATGTTCTTCAGTTTAAGCCTGGCTGCTGCTGATGCCATTGCATCTCTCAACGTTGGTCTTGGCCTCGTCCTCAACACGTAAAGATAAACACTCATAAGTTATAAAGATAGCCCGAGTATATATTACTGGAGTCACCCTCCTAGAAAGGATCTCTTTCACTTCTGTAGAAACCATTAATATAAATATAATCATACTACGCTCCTGCGCCTCAGTTGATGAATAACTCAATTAATAACTCTGGAAAATATCACCAATTCCATCTGTGATGTCTGGGAACTTGTTGAAAAGTTGAGTGTTAATTACCTGTGCGATGGAAAAACTTGGATCTTTTCCGAGGAACCTGTGTAAAGCAAGCTGATGCACACTCTTTTAACTAAATAATAAGGCGAGGCACGATGACATCCTTTGATTTTTCATATTACTAATGAGATTTTAGAAAAATCCAGCAGGCGAAGAAAACAACGAACATTTCAAACGTTAGTTGAAACACGATCGTGACTCAACTCCGTCGTAGAAGTCAAAATGATCTCTCTCATTTCACGCTCTGGTGGCATTAAAAGACCCTTTATAAAACAACAGTCCCCCATATAGTAGATGGCGTTCATTAAAAAGGGTTTAGACAACAAAACACTACGGTACTTTGCGCATCCCACAGCATTATGTTTGGTAATAACAACCTCATAAACTAGGAATGGAGAACAGACGAGAACATACAATCAATGATAAACCCCGTTTTCCACGGTATGACAATGAGATCTTTTACCATGTATTGATCGTATCAAGTCATAAAGTAATAGAATCGGCCACATTTTTTAAGTTAGAAGAGCAGCGAGCTACATTGAGAGTACTCGAGTCCCTATCAAAACTTTCCCCTTGAAGCTGAGAAGCCAAGTATTGAAGAGAACTTCTAAGCCTTGGCGTATGACTAGAGCTATTTCATAGTCTAATGGAATGGAATCCTTGATTTGCTAATAACACTACTAGCAAGATTTTGATGAAGGTCTTAGAAAAGAAAATCATATTGACGTACTCTACCATAGAAATGCTCTTTGGTATTCTGTAGATAAAAAGCAGCCTCATCTTAAGAGCTGTATAAAGCTTTCTCTTAAGCCTTCGAGGGCCCTATGGCAGCTAGCGCAATGTTCTGTATTCTCTCTGCATTGCTTTGATCTTTATTTATATCACGAGAAATGCGGGGAGGGAATGAAAGGAAACATGAATGTCACAAGGAATCTGGCGGAAACAGAGGCGCGATGAAATATTGACGCCATACCAACTTCAAAAATATGAATCCTATTTTTTAAATTCAAAATAAAATTGAATGGCTGATACATGCTACAGTACCACATGACACATAAGGCACCGACATCTAAAAAGCTATTGCGTAGCAGTAAAATTGATGCTGTCAGACTGTCAGAGAATTGACGCGATGTTAAATTCCACTGACGACGATTCTTTCTTTTTTATTCTCAGTTTACTGCCTAAGGTCTACAAAGTGGATATTCCATCCAAGAGTCCTTGTAGCATGCTGGCACTGGAAGCCGTAAGACTAGGAGCCGTCATCGTAACTGTAGTCCACTTATTGGCACTGGCAATCAACCACTACATTGGCATCGCTCGCCCACTCCACTATGCCGGTATTTCTTTTCAACCTTATGTTACATGTTCGATTGACATATACGCTCTTGTGTCACGAGGTACTTTCGATGATTAGAAACGGGAGAAAATAAAACATGGTAACCAATCATTTCCCAATAAGGGATGATACAAGAAGAAACTATGTGCGATATTGAATGCTGCTCATTTAATATTATTATCCTTTTTCATTACCAGCCATCATGACGAAAAAGACGGCTACCGTGTGCATTGTTATAATGTGGATTGCACCCAATGCAGCCCTTCTTTCCTACTTTGCTTCCATAGAGGATCAAGGATTCCAGGTAAATCAATACATTTACTTTTTTAAATAAAAAAAAATTTTAGTCAAGAAAGTTGAACTGTACCAAATTTGCTTGCAATGTTCGCGTCCAATTTGTTTTACAAATGTGGGCAAAACAGTACCAAGATCAAAGGAAATAAATTCTATACAATGTCCTGCTTTACTTGAACAAGAAAACAGATCATTTGTAGTCTGGAAAATAAAGTGGGATTTCATTTTTATTCCCAAACCGACAGAGTCCAATTTGCTCCACTGATTTCCTGATGCGGATCCGTTTCCGAGGACAATACGCCAGCTTCTTTTTCGCTCCACTCTTTATAATGATTTTTATCTACGGTCACATCTTTATCATCATACGTCGGCACCAGGCTAGCCGCCGCGCACTGACTCAACATGCCACAGTTTCAACGGGTGGATCGAGATCTGCTGTAGCTAACGGTGAAACTTCCACAACCAGTCTCCGATATCACTCATCTGTGGTCTCTACCCGACGTTTCAATACGAGTACCAACAGCCCCACGCCAGCCAAACCCACCAACAAGAGATCTGCCAGTGGTGCATCCCTCAGACGTAATAGGAGCGCAAGTAACTCAGACGGAAACCTCGATCACAATAGTAACAACGCTGTTACCAGGAACATCAAGGTTCTATAAGTTACATAAGACAATTATGAGAGTACTATACATTATTGATTTGAAACTACGCAGGCTATTATAACAACTCTACTCATCGTCGGTACTTTCATCTTGGGTTGGATTCCAGCAGTAATTTGGTTCATTATTTTCTGCAAAGACTGCGTTCTACCCTTTGAGAGTATGCAGCTTAGCGCTACTCTAGCCATCGGTATCACAGTCAACACGCTCATCGTGCTGAAATCCTTTTTGGATCCCATCATTTATACTGCTCGAATGAAAGACTTTAAAGTCTCCTTCCATCGGATGCGCTGCCAGTTCGCATCCAAGTGCTTCCCACGCTGTCGCTGGGGAAGGCAGCAAACTGGTGAAGAAGAAGCCACCATGGTTCACTTCCATCGTAGCGTCTTGCTCGCTAACAATCACTCTGTGACGGCGAATCACAGTTCAAATATGGTCGTCAATCAACCACTCCGCTCAATGCGTATGGGTCAGCCAAGGACCGCACAATCGCAATTGGCAGGGATCGATGTATCGGCACCGGCTACTCGTCCAGGAATTGAACACCAGATGATGACCACCTCATTGATTACAGTAAACGAAGGAGGTGACAATGATCCAATTGAATGAATTTTTCGTGTCAGCAGCCCGTGGGAAATCATTTATTCCACAAAAGGACACGCCCTATCCGTCGTATTAGATTTCTTTTCAGCTTGCTTGTCGTTTTCATTTTCTACAATCATACACGGTTGAGACGAGTCTCCCAAGAGAACAGAGCGAAATTGTTTTCGTTTGATGTTTTGTCGGTGTTGTCCAGTCTTTCATGGTGTCATCCTATCGATCATCCATCCTTTCACTTAATCGTCTCCAACTCTATTCTACTCTTGTTGTTTTGCGTCACTCACTCCTATTCTGCGTTCATATTATTGATGTTAAAGAACCTTCTTATAAACTAATCAGACATATTTTTGTTTTTGTTTGTCTCAAACTAAAGCTATTCATAAATGTAATTTATAATTTATATATGGGAAAATATATAAAGATTCCACTTACTTTCCATCCACGGCGTTGATCAATTTATGTTCTAGGCCAAGTTGATCCAAGGACCACTGCATCCGCTCACGACGCTCCGGGCGTCGCTCCAGATTGATGAGGAAAATTTCGTCAAAACCCAGTTTATCTTTAGTAGGTTGAGTTACAAACTCGGTTGTAAGCGGGTGGGCTTCCATAGGAGGAAATTCAACTGAAAAAAAAATACATAAAAATAAAGAACTTCTTGCAGGAATTCAAAACTAAGCGTAAGAAATGAACAATCAATACCCGACGCTTCGATACGGACGTTAACTAGCTGTGCATAATCATCTTCGATCGTCTGAGTGTCTTCCAGAGGAGAAAGGATGTAGCCGAATCGAACATTATTGCATACGTATACCGGGACATCTGGAACAAAAAAAAATATGATCGAAGTTAAGATGGGAGAGAAAAAGAGAGCTATTGATTTCCATTTGATCGTTAAAAGGAGCTTTGGTAAATACCCGTCCAATATCCGGAGATGGCGAAAGTAATGATGTCATCTTTCGGTCCGTTGTAGCCATTGATATTTTCCGGTTTAAAGGTTAACCGTTGAGCTTCAATCTGACGGAGATCAACCAGAAAGCAAGAGTGGACGAGAATGACACGGTAACAGCCCTTCTTCTCTCGATCACGTATGGGTTTGTATTCTTCAGTTCGACGGTAGTAGTAGTCTACACCCATTCCACACCAGTAGTTTGAGTACATGGACAGCGAATCAAGCATAGGGGAGACCACAGGGTAATTAAGACTGACTAGACTTTTCAGCGTCTGGTTGTTCGTCAAAAATACGTCACAGTCCAAAAACTGTTATTTAAATGAAAAGCGAAAAATCAATTTAAAATGCGCGAATATAATCCAATTATTTATCAACTCTATTTCATACCCAGACATAGTCTGCCCATGTTTCTCTTCCTTTATTGAGAGCCTCTTCCTTCAGGTTGATGATGTGTTTGAACCTTTCCTCAGTCCAAACAGTTTGAATTTGATCGGTAACGTTCGAGGTTGGAGTGAGTTCTTGATAAACGCGATGATAAAGTTTTTCGACGGACGGAATCCATTTTCTCAAAATATCTTGACTACTATCTTGATTTTGATCACTTTTGATCCTGAAAAAGAAATAATTACTGATTATTATGAATATATGGTTAACTTAGTGATTTGAATAAAATACTATTTTAAGATGAAAAAAAAAAAACAATCCATGGAATGCAACCTAATAGCAGCTATATACTGTAATTTATTAAAAAGGAAAAGAAAAGTGTGGTCTTCAATTACCATAATGCCATTCTTTCTTTAGGATAGTCCAAGCCCTCAAATAGTTTCAGGAAATAAGGTAGGGTGTGTGCTTTATTTCGTACTAGTAGAGTGACAAACACGGTTGGGTCTTCACGGAATGTGGCATCACAATTGCTTGTGAATAGGAGGCACAAACCCAATGATAGCAAAGAATATGGTGATACAAAAAGCTTCATGACTGAAGCTGACAGTTGGGTAGGAACTGTTCAAATAGTACTGTGCATAAAGACTGTAGCCTACTACAATACAGGAACAAAGTCTTGCTGCAGAGAAACTTAAACAAAGAATTTGGATGCTTTCTTTCAGTAATTGTGTTTGAGATCAGCGAGCGTCCACGTCGTCGATGCCACAAGTCCACTGTTTAACTGATGTCTGAGGGATAGCCGGATGTCTGGAATAGAAATAACTAGTAAGATTGAAATACGATATATCTGTTACTAAGATTATTTTGACGCACCCTTCCAGAGCTTTGCTTTCACCCCACTGCTCTTATGTGTGCCACATGTGAAAGCTAGGGGAGAGCGGCGCTACAGAGAAGAGCAAGAGCCATACGAAGAGCCGTCAGCTGAAGATGTTTATTTTCTTTGGATGGGATGCATGCATGGCAGTGCGTGTTGGGGGCTGGGCTTATTTGGGGTTCGTGTAGCTGGTTTCATCGGTGCGCGAACCAGTTCCGCACAAGCTTTCATCCCCGCGGGCGTCCAGTGGTGACTGGTGACCGAATTCTTCTTCACATTAAAAACGATGACCTTGTTATGGTTTTTATAAAGTATTAGCTGAGAATGCATAAATTAATCGAATTAAACCTTATTTACTGAGAACACTATCGTGATCGTAAAATTGGAAGCATACGTGTCTGGCTTCCCCATTTATGATGAACAGTAGGACCATAGTAGTAACCTATACAAGAAGCAGAAAAGCTAAAAAATTATTCCGCTCCGTTATCTAAGACTTTTCCAAGAGATAAATGAAGAAAAAAATGAAATAAATCTGTTATTGTAAACCTTAACATTTCGGCAGATGGAACTCATGGAAGTTCAAACAGAGGGTGCACCCTAACATGGGATATTTTCCTATTTTCAATTTTACGGAGCACGCTTTTAAAAGTTAAAACTGTTTCATTTTTTTTTTTACAAGGGAATGAGGAAATCCTTTTTTAGCTGGAAGCCTCGAGAATTTTATTATTAAACCTAAAGGTTTTTGATAACTGAAAGTTGAAAACTAAGTTAACTAACCAAAATATTCAAAACAGTTAAACAGGGTTTAAGGGTTAATTCCAAAAGAATAGATGACTGAGTAGCTCAGCGAATCAACAAATTTAGAATATCCTTTTAAATCTGAAAATGGAAAGAAAAAATCTAATTGCATGAACTAACAGAATTATAAAAATGGTAAAAAAATATTTTTTTTTTACCTTGTTAGACGGGGCTTATCAGTTCGCTATAGAGCAGTCGTTGCCCTTACTCCAATTTTCTTTTTGACCATTTTCTGACAATTTCATCGTTACGAAGGCCGTCAGAGAACAAGCTTGAACTGGCTCTCCTGATGGTGTAAAACGTTATAAAATCAGCATTCACACGTCAATTCTACAAGGGAGTAAAAAACAAACCAAGTGAACAAGAAAATAACCAGAGTCAAAGTGCTACTCTGTTGTCCCGGTTGTACTGCTGTCTTTTATATATTCGAACAGAACAGGGATATTTGCTTGCTGTGGTATACATGCCTACTCCTCAATAGTTAATAAAAATAATCAGCTACTTTTAAATCTAAGAATGGCAGCCTCAATGTGGAAGGTAAATTTATCAAATAACTGACAATTTGAAGTGTGTTTGATACTGTAAATAAGGATAACTCTTTGAATATAATCAGCCAAATCACCATAATGCTCATATTATTTGCTTTAATTAAAGATACATTTGACTACTTAACAGTTCAAATAATGGAATTTTATAAATAATTGATTTTTTCCTCCAATATTTCAGGACAAAGGCCAGTTGGTATTTGAGGAGCAGTGGCCTCAGATGCGACCAACAATTTTGAAGCTTTTGTGTCAAGAACCAGTGACACGTACTGAATGGCATGAACTCTTCTGGTCTATTCACATGATTGTTCTTTGGGATGAAAAGTCTCATGCTAAAATGTACAAAGCTCTTCAGGATGACATTTTAGATTTCATCAAACAAGCTCAAACAGTATGGCTAGAATTTTTTAAAGATTACCTTTGGCTTAATTAAACAATTTTTTTTAGAGAGTGCTTACACACGAAGAAGATCAATCTCTCCTCCGAGCTTACATCAGTGAATGGCGCAAATTTTTCACTCAATGCTCCTATTTACCAATGCCCTTTTTCCAACTAGAAACTGCTCTTCAGGTAATTGTAAATATCATTTTAAATCTTGATTTCCTTTTCTCCCTATCTTAACTGTTTCTAAAAAATATCAGGGGAAGAGTCACAGCTCTATTCAAAAGAAACCTCAACAAAATACTGATGATAGTTTAGTCAGAAAGGTAATCTCGATAGAGAAATGATAATTTGAGTAACAAACGAGTTAACTAAAATTCTAAATCAACAAAAATTCCATCCATACAGCTCATGTTAGACTCCTGGAACTTGAGCATTTTCTCCAACATTAAAAACCGTCTACAAGATTCGGCTATGAAGCTTGTCCATGCCGAAAGAAATGGGGAAGCTTTTGATTCCCAGCTTGTGATAGGAGTCCGAGAATCTTATGGTAATTTTTTATTTACACAAAGACAACATATTAGGTTACTTAACATCGGTGTTATTTATAGTGAATTTGTGTTCAAATTCTGATGACAAACTCAATATATACATGGAAAATTTCGAGAAAGCTTACATCGATTCTACCGAAGCCTTTTATAAATTGAAAGCCCCTCAATACTTGGAAGTTAATGGAGTTCAGAATTACATGCGTTACGCTGAATCTAAACTCCGAGAAGAAGAACAGAGGGCCAACAAATACTTAGAATCGTGTTCCATTGCCACGGTAAATCTAATATTTCATCGCAATTCATCGCGTGTGCTCTTATTAATTTGGAATCCAATCATAGTTAAACGGATGTTGCGTGAATGTTCTCGTGACTGCCTTTAAAGAAACTATTCTTGCCGAGTGCACATCCATGATTAAGCAGGACGAAACTCAAAGTATAGTAAACATTTTTTTTTTTTAATTTAAAACCGTTTTCTTAATCTTTTATAAATCCTTTTCAGAACTTCGGCTAATGTTCCGTTTAATGGACAGAGTGTCTGACGGCATCGCACCAATGCTCAAGTACTTGGAAGAACATATTATCCACGCTGGGCTAGCAGACATGATGGTTGCTGCTGAATTAATTACTCAGGTAAAAGGTTTAAAACAAGTTGTAAACGTACACAACGTCATCTTTGACATTTATGTTTCGTATAGGATTCCGAAAAATATGTGGAACGACTCTTGTCACTTTTCAACCAATTCAGTCAACTAGTCAAAGAAGCGTTTGATGACGATCCTCGCTTTCTGACTGCTCGTGATAAAGCCTACAAACACGTCGTTAACGACACATCTGTCTTCCGACTGGAGCTGCCAACTAGATTGGTATGTCGGACTTTCTTCATAGTTGATTACAATTTATTATATCTTTTTTCAATATATTTGCAGCCTGGGCCTGGTTTTAGTGGTGGGAATAAGACACAGCCAGAATCACGTTGTCCGGAACTCTTGGCAAACTTCTGTGACATGCTCCTTCGGAAAACACCCCTCAGCAAGAAATTGACGTCTGATGAAATTGAAAGCAAACTGAAGGACGTGGTTAGTAAATCAAAGTTTCTTAATTAAATACTCCAGGATTATCTTAACCTTTGTTCGTCTCTTGCAGCTGCTTGTATTAAAGTACGTCCAGAACAAGGATGTCTTCATGAGGTTCCACAAGGCCCATTTAACTCGACGCTTAATCTTGGACACATCAGCCGACAGCGAAAAAGAGGAAAACATGGTGGAATGGTATTTTGGAAAAAAAAATCAAATGTTTTGTTTGCTGTTCATGTAATAAAAATCTTAACGTTTAAATTTAGGTTGCGAGAGGTTGGAATGCCCGCTGATTATGTTCACAAACTGGCAAGGATGTTCCAGGACATCAAAATCAGTGAAGATTTAAACCAGCAGTTCAAAGAAGAGTACCGCAAAACCAAGGGTAGCATTGCTGGTATGGTGTTTTAAAGTTCTTCTTGGTCCCTTTAAATTCACTAATTCAATGTTCGTTTTAGATTCGATCAATATCAAAATTCTGAACGCTGGTGCATGGGCTCGAGGATCCGATCGAGTAACCGTCTCTCTTCCTTTGGAACTTGAAGACTACATCCCAGAAGTTGAAGAGTTCTATCGAAAAAAACATAGTGGGCGCAAACTCCAATGGCATCACCACATGTCGAATGGAACCGTAAGCCCATCCAGTCCTTCAACTATCAAGAAACCTAACTAATTTTTTTCTCAATCATTAATATAGATTCAGTTTGCAAATGCTGTGGGAAGATTTGATTTAGACGTCACCACATTTCAAATGGCTGTCCTCTTTGCTTGGAATGAGCGGCCGAAAGAAAAGATTTCTCTAGAAAATCTGCGTTTGGCCACCGAGCTGCCAGATGCAGAGCTTCGTCGAACTCTATGGGTAATTGTTCTGTGTGAATGAGCTATACATTTGGCAGCTGTCTTAATATTCTTATCTTTAGTCGCTGGTCGCTTTTCCCAAGTTGAAGAGACAGTTATTGACGTGCCAACCAGAGGTCCAGTCACCTAGAGACTTCACGGAAAATTCCATATTCTCTGTGAATCAGGATTTTAGCTTAATGTAGGACTAATTTATATTTTTTTCCTATATTTGTTTAAAAGCACATGTCTATATCGTATTGATTTTCCCTTTCACAGTAAAAATGGAAAAGTTCAAAAGCGAGGGAAAATCAATTTGATCGGACGCCTTCAATTGTCGACTGAAAAGAGCAAGGAAGAAGAAAACGAAGGCATTGTTCAACTTCGAATCCTGCGCACTCAGGTACCTACACTCTTTAATTTAGACTCACCTTTTTATTTAATGTGTTAATATATATAGGAGGCCATTGTGAAAATATTGAAAATGCGAAAGAAGATTAGCAACGCTCAGTTGCAAACGGAACTAGTAGAGATTCTAAAGAATCTATTCATACCTTCGAAGAAAATGATTAAAGAGCAAGTCGAATGGCTGATCGAACACCGCTACATGAAACGCGATGATAAAGACATAAATACTTTCATTTATTTAGCGTGAATCGTGTGTGCATACTCGACTTGCATCGTTCTTTCACGTAGAAGGAAATCTGTGTTTCTTGTATTATATTTACCTTACTCTGTGATGAGGTATGTCTTGTAACTTCCGAAAGTCGTCATGTACTTTTTCATTCTAAGAAATATTGTATGTAAATATGATTTATGGAAGTCAATAAGGAATTTTCATTTATTACGGTACGCAGTGTATTTTCATAGGGATTGATGGTACAATCAGATCTCATTTATAGCACTTAACACTGCTTCTTAGAACGCTACGATATTGTATTCACGATAAATTCATTATTAGCCAACAGAAGAGAAAAATAAAGAGGGGATAGGGAAGAGATACAGGACAACAGGTAGAAGAGGAATGAGTGCCACTCTTGACGGTTATTGTTCATGATGTAACCAAAAGCTTATCTTGGGAGGAGCTTCAGATGGCAAATTAGTTGGGGCGAATTTTTCCTGGAACATAATTCTTATCGATAACTGGCTCCTGGAGGAACATGTGGAGACAGCGTTCGTTCTGGGCAAGGGGATGACCTGCAATTCTATAAGAAAAATTGAAAGGGTTACATGATTGGACTGGAGATAGTTAACACATAATGAATTCGTATTTACTTGTTTACAAATCCTTCAAGCGATTTCCGGCGATCCTCGATAAAATCTTCGTCATAAATTCCATCGTCATTCCTGAAGGGTAATTGGCGCTTGATCGCTTTGCCAGGTAAAGTAGGGACAACAATCTGTGTGTGTAATTTAAAGTTTTAGGCAACCATTAAAACGGTAACGCTTAAAATAAAAGAATGATTACCTTGCTATCTCTTTCTAATTCACTTCTAAGCCATTCAAAATCGGAATACCTCCTCCTGACGCTCGATTCCTTGATTTTGAAAACAGGGAGATTTGTCTGAAACAGAAAAGAGACTGTTAAGCACATAAGGAGTATGCATAATAACCACACTTTTTTTTAATACTAAAATATTATCTTCATCAGTTAAAACTAGATTTTAAAAAATTCAGTTGTAGCTAGACTAGATATTTAAAAAATTACTTCTTAAGAGCATATTACAACTTAGTTAACACAAGAGATATCCATACCCTCATTCGAACTTCATAATCTGTATAGCGTTTCTTGGCAACTCCATGAGTGATGGGATTGATGACATCAATTTCAAGGAAGTTTGCAGGGGCAGCATAAGCATCATCCAATGTTTGTTTCTTGGTGTTCAACCTTCGAGTGGCTTCCCCATTATCCATTCTCTGTAGAAAGGAAAACAGAAAAGATTAGGTAAGTAAAGCTAAGCTGTGTGAGCTAAGATGGGCCTTGACATTCTTTAATCTTTGCCATTAAAACACCCATCTACATCTAGATACTATATTTATATGCTGTGATCTATTATGTGGTAATACTTTGGTGACTTGAGAAGAAAAAACATGGGTCAAGGAATCTAAACAATCGGTTTTCGACTATTTCGTCACAGTTCAACTTTGATATTTAGAAATTAATACAATGACGTACGTAGTAGTAGTGTTATCCTACTTCTGATTGAGTCAAATTTCTTATCAATTATGAATTGCGTCGATTAACAGATGTCTTTAATGTGACTGAAAATTACCAGGAAATTATAAAAAAAAAGTTTTGACTTTATGATAATGGACCTCTTCACGATACCAGAAATGAACTGACAGGTACAGACTCCAGAAACACCCACAACTACACAAGGCAGGCGAAAGGAAGGGATGCCAAGTCTCACTTTGAATCTGAACGTGACGCGCTGTATGCCGAATGCCGTCTGCCCCTACGCCGGGCGGCTGCCGATGGTTGTCCTCTGCCCGGTATTACAATGATGGTCGGTACCCATGAATTGGCGACTTGGTGATCTGGGGTCGTCGAACTAGTCATTTTAATTCTCTCTTATTCCAATTCAATCACGAAAAAATAGATGAGAATTTTAGCTTAAAGAACCGAGCACAAAATTTAAATAAATATTAGGTTAGCCAAATCCAAGTCTAATCCTTTTGACCTCCAGAACTGCAGATAAATTTTATATTCCCAAGTAAAAAAGTGCTAAATATGATTTGGATTTTAAGTCCTAATATGGTACTTCGGGCCGAGGTTCAAGGCCTAATTTGTCATTAATTTTTTTTATTATTGTAATCCAAGTTGAAATCCTTAGGGAAGTTAGAATTTTTATAAGCGGCAACGCTGTTGGAAGCAGCAGGTAAATTTTTAAAAATTATCAATGTAACAAGTGAACAGAAACAACTGACAAACGCCGATATTGCAGGTAGCTAATTGAAAGTTAGTTGCAACTTGCAAGTAGTTAAAAGTTAGGAATATTTTTGAGACGTGTCCGAGAACTAGGAAGCAAGTTTTAAGTAGAAACTTTAATCGGAATCAGCTGTAAACTCACAACCAATTCTCTCTAATATTATCCCTTCCCTCCCCCTCCTCCAGCTGGACACCCCCACTGGCCTTCTTGGTTCTTCGATCCCCCCCTTGAAAACGTACATATCTCCAACCGTCGTCCCTCTGCACCTGACAGTAGAGAAGTGAGAGCAGCACTTGCTAGTTAATGCCCACCTGTCAGTGCACAAGTTTTACCCATTTTTGGGACGTTTCGATTTTACAAATTTGTTTTTCTTAACTCCATCGTTGCTAATCGCGGAGAAAGAATTTAAATTTTGAAAATGGTCAAACGCTCATTCAGTGACCATCGCTCTCTACTCTCTGCTCTCGATCAGTTTGTCAACATAAGGTACGTTGCCTATCGCACTGCGGCTAAACTGAAATTTCTCCAGTCACAAACGAAACTTGACTGTATCAAGCTTTCTCATGTGTACCAAGTCATAAATGAATTTGGATTGAGATCATCAGAGAAAGATTTGCTTCTCACTCAAGATGAAGTCAAACAGTTAGTTTTAGACATTTACAAACTGGCACAAAAGGAGATTTTGATTCATCTCAACCATAAAGTTTCAGCAAGAATTGTTTTGGACCTTCTTCTAGACACTTTTCGGTAAGGATGGCACTTGAAACTAGAATCTGGATTAATGACTTCTTACTTACACAACTTTTACTTTATTTTCAGCTTGCAGAAAAAAGGATGCACTGTTCTGAACTTTATGGTTTTCTTCACCATCCTCTGTGGGGAAACAACTTTGGGTGAGAAGTATAGAAGACTGCTTCATCTCATTTCTGACCACAACAGCTGCATTCAGAGGCACAACTTGGCTCTGCTGCTGAAATCAATTGCTTCTCTTGCTCACCTGGTGAATGAAGCACCTGCTTTTGGACATTGGACTGTCTTGGCTGCTGTCCATCAGTGTTTTGAACAGGTAGTTTCATACTCTAATAAAATAAAATAGATAATTAATTGAAATAAAAATAAAATTTCAGTGTGACAGTCCTGTTGGTCTCCCTGAAGATGTTGTTTTTGGCTGGTTTGTGAGAGAACCACAATCTTTGGTGTGGTGGTCTACACTCTACAGGATCAATGCTTCCAATAAAGGTAACTTTCAGTTTGATTATTTGCTTCATCTTTTATGATCTCCATAAACTAATTTTTTAACTTATTTTCCAGTTATCCACTCCGTTCGCTGCTCTGTATGTAATGTACAACCTATTCAAGGCCTGAGGTACCAATGTCTCCAATGCCTTTCTTACAACCAATGTCAACAGTGTTTTTGGCTTGGTCTTGTGAGCAAAGGCCATAAGGTTACTCACCAAATGCAGGAGTATTGCACCAAGGTATGACATAGATATTTGTCCTTATTATTATTATTTAGCTTCAGTTCTTATTTTTCTTCTTTACAATTTAGACAACATCTAAAGAAGCCACTCAAGCCATTTGGAAGAAGCTAAGCAATTGGTTAACCCTGAAGAAAAATCGGCCGCCTCCTACTAGATACTTACCATTGGAGAAGGGCAAAGAATTCAAGTGTTCTCAAATGACTTTATTCAACGACTTGTTTGCCGATACTCAGACCACAGAGAGTACGATGCATTACCAAAACGGTAAGTTACTTAACTATGCTTTTTGAAACTTTACTCACTTAAATCATTTGTTTATTTTGTCTTCCAGGTCAACCAACAGAAATCGCAAGCGTTGTCGGACATTTAATGGAAGAAAAAGGCAAACTAGAGAGTGTGGTTCAACAGGTAAATAATATTAAGAATTAAAAAAAAAAAAAAAGTGAAAGCCATTTTCCAACGATAATAATTTTCATCTTCTAACAGATTGACATGGCAAATAGTCTGGGCCCCGTAGTGAAAGAGCATTGTGATGCGTTGGAGCTGCAACTACGACGTCTACGCCAGTTGGTGGCGCAAAAAGAAGTACCACCTGCTCGCCCAGGCACTTACCCAGTCACTCAATATCCACCTCCCCAGCAGACTCGAGTACTTCCTCGATTAGAGAGCACACCCTTGTTACCTAATCAGCCAAGGAAGAACGACGAGTTGGAGCAGTTAAACTTCAGTCCAATCGATGAACCCCACAGCCTCGTTCAGCGTTCAACCCGTGAGCGACAGAGTCTGCGAAACTTTGGGCAGAAATCTTCAAACATCGTTACCAACGGAACTCTTACCTATTGTACACCTCGCCTGAACCGCAAAGGGGAAGGTAGTAGTGGCGGCAGCAGTGTTTCAAGCATTCCTCGCTTCACCACCGAGTTTAGTCTTCGCGATCTCAGTCGAAAACTGAATCCTGCTCCCAGCACACAGTCGCCGTCGTCTTCCATAGGCGATTCACAGCTGAACGCGGAGCTAGAAGAGATTCTCGCACAGTTGGACCAGCTCTTTCCATCGCAACAGACCTCTGAAGCTCCTAGTGGTGTTCTACCTCAAGAAAATGCCACTCTTGTCAGAGCTACTCATCAAGTAGCAGGTGTTTTGGCCGAATTTGTCGATGGCTTCAACGAAAATTAACCCGTCCAGTTATAATTTTATTTACTTTTTACCATGACTTCTCCTTTGCCCATGAAATATTATTATTTTGTATAACTGCCTGCCAAATTATCTTATTTTGTGACAATCATCCATATATTTGTGACGTTCATGTAAGTGAAGCCATGACTGCTACAATTTGGTAACCCCGTTATCGTTCGTATAAAAAATGAAGCTTAGTACAATCAACGTTTTTAAAGAGTTTGCCGCTTTTCATGCTCTCTTTTCAAATTCACCCGCTCTCGTCTGGAATTTGTGTTCGGTCTTAGGCTTAACGGTGAGTAAAATTTGTGAAGTAGCGCCACCTAGAAAAGCTAGACCACAGCCTTGGGCAATTGCTTAAAGTGTTCAACGAGTTCAAACGCACGTGTTTACGCTTTTGCCACAGTTGCGTCTAAACAGAGAACTTCTGATTCCCTAGCGTGTTGTATTCTAAGACTAAAATTGCCATTCTCGACGTAAGCTTGGCATCGTAGTGTGAATCTTGAATAGTATTTAAAGCATTAACGTTTGTATTACCAGGGCTTCAGTGCCTTCATTCCATTTTTGATTGGCGTAACGGGTACAGTACGCCAACCTGCACGTGGTTTTTTTTGTATAGGTATTGCTGTCTGCATGCATTAGTTATTCCGAATTTTCACCAAAATAGGTACGTTTGGATTATTTGTTTTAAAATCTATTCTCTTCACCCCTTAACAAATCGTAAACCTTTCCTACACTAGAGTAGAGAATAAACAAAATTTTTTTTGCATAAACGTAATTATGAATTTTGGGTTGACAGGAATGACAGCACTGGCACAAGTTCTTGGGGAGGTGTAAACTAAGTGTCGACTGATGTGGTTAAAAAAGTGAAATTTGAATATCTTGTTGAAGAAGAAATCGACTCGTAAGTTAACCATTTCAAAGTAGTTAATGTCATTGCGTAATATGTCTAGTCGTGACTCAAAATGCAAAAGAGACGAATTGATCAGTAAAATGAGAGCATCTGTTAGGCAATTTGAAGGCCCATTTTTGTGCGCTAATGTTTGAAAAGGAATGCAAATTGTTTTGTTATCATAATATTGTCTCCCCGTTCAAAAGATTTCGCGTACGCTGGAATCAAATTTTTTATTATCTTCCCGATTTTAGTTACAAAAGAGACCGCTTCAAGAATTGATCATCCAATCCATCCAAAGATCAAGCAATCGTTCTCCTTTCAAAACTGATAATCATGGTAAATCCTTATATCAACACATATTACACGAAATTTGAAAAAAAGAAAATCTGTCCTTAAATGAGACTGACGAATAAGATTCTCAATCTTAAAGAAATTATTTAAGATTATCTTGGAAAGAAAATAACAATTAAAATCTCGTTCTACTAGGAACCACACGGAAATACAACAAATGAGCCTCAGTTTTCCTGTCCCATCTGTAAACAGGTAAAAGTAAATCAGAATGTTTTTCTACCCTCAATATTTTCAATTTCCCATCACTTTCTAGAATTTCTATCTCGGTTCTAATCTGAGGAATCACGTTGGAGTGGCCCATTATGTTTTGAAGGATACGCCAGGTATCCAATACTTCCTCTTCATTTCGAGAAATTAAAAATACTCCATTTTTTAATGAATTTCTTTTTAAATGTTACTTCATTCAGTATCCAAGGTCAAACGAAGAAGATATCCCAAGGTACGTTAAATAATTTCCCCGATTTCGCTTTTTAAAGTTATAAATCTGTTTTTGGATTTGACGCATCTAGAAATTCACCAAAAAGGCCCATCTTCCAAAACATTCGAAAGTAAGTCCGGTAAATCCATGATCCTTTTGAAAATAAGATAACATTTTGTTGAATCTCAACATTCTCGTTCAATTTCAGACTCCGGCGAAAGGAATAAACAAGAAAAAACCATCGGCATTGAACCGTTCAAAAGATGAAATTGAGCTAGAGAATACGAACAAGAGTGGAAAACAAGTAAACGCAAAAATTTTATTTATTCATTATTCTTCATTTTATAATAACTTTTTTTTAATTATAGCGCGCCAACTGTTCCACTTTCCAGCAAACTCATCTTGATTCCTCGATTGAAGAAATTCCAGCCCAGAATTCAATGGTTGAGAACCCAATTGGCGTGAAGAATAAAAATATGTGGTTGATTAAGGAATGCCGAGTGGTACTTCATCGTCTCCCTGATAGTAAATTGGCCGGCATTCAGTGCACCGACAAGAAAGGCGTTAACGCCGAAAAAGATGATTCGGAGCTCCCATTGAACCAGGTTTATTGCATTTTAATTTTTCGCTTTATTGAAAAGTTTAGAGAATTAATTTTACTTTTAGTGCCGTGCTCCATCTCCTGAGCTTTTTGAAAGTACAGCCCCTCCCGACTCCTGCGCTACTTCAAAGGAAACGGAGGATCAACCGTGTTCATCATCAATCGTTTCGGAGGATCGACCGTGTACATCGCAACTCGTTTCAGAGGATCGAGATGAATTTGATGATTCCATGTCAGACATCAGCTTATTCTAAGAATGTTACGAGATAAGAGAAGATGAATTGGGGGGAAAAAAATTGAGGAAGGACTAGAGGGTGCATAGAAATTATGCCCCCTATTTTGCGGTGTTTGTATAACCACGACAGAGAATTGTTTTCTTTTTCTATTCCTTTCTTGCTGTCCATCCCTATATATTTTGCTTAAACCTTTTTTTTTTTTTTACCTTGAAGTTATCCCTACTCGTTGATTCATTAGCATGCTAATTGTAGAATGCCTAATATTTACCTCATACCTCCTAATATGCACGGCCGCACATGAAAGCGGTTTCCCCTCATTTGAATTTCGCTGTGCTATATCGATATGACCATATCGATACATTGGCTGTAGCGTTTACTGAGCAGACGACGTCTTGTTGTGGAATGTTGATTTGAGTAATGGCTCCTGGTTATTTTGCGGTTTTCCCAATGTTAACTTGAAAAGAATGTGAATATTGTAGATGTTTTAAGTTACCAACATGGACTATTTTTTTCTTGTTACTGCGTGTGTTACAGCTGTGTTGGGCAGAGTCACATCTCTGGCTGAGAAAGAATACACAGTCTATGAAACAAACTGTTCCTTGACTCTGCAAATGGGCCAGTACTTATGTCATCCACCTGAGATTGACCCTCAGACTCAACAACCTTCTACCTGTACAAGAAACAACACAGCACAGGGTATTCATGCTACTCGACTGAATTTTATTAAGGCAAAACTTCTAAATAAATTTAATGTTTCACAGTACTGTGTTCAGCTGCTGATGGCATAATTTGTGTGGAGACTGGCAATGGTACTTTTTCAAAGGAGATTCCTTGCTCATGGACGTGAGTGGCACATTTTACCATTATAACCATTTCCTCCTATTCAAGTGTATTATTTATTTTTTTCAGGAATGGATATTCATTTGAGACTTCACTCCTCCTCTCTATATTCCTTGGAATGTTTGGAGCTGATCGATTTTACTTGGGGTACCCAGCCATTGGTCTCTTTAAAATGTGCACTTTGGGATGCATGTTTATAGGTAAATCTTAAATATACGTATTTGAACGTATATATTTATACGTATATAAATATATGTAAACTTTTCCTAACAACTTCTAATAAATAAATTTTTTTTTGTAATTCTTGCAGGTCAAATCATAGATATAATTCTGATTGCTACACAAACAATTGGGCCATCTGATGGATCCCACTATGTTATCAGTTTCTATGGACCAAAACTTTATCCCATTTTGTTGGACAATGATACTTATCGTTTGCCTCAACCTGACTGGCAAGAGCTGTGATTTTGCCAACAAAAGAAAGTCAAAATCCAGATTTGTGTAAATAATTGTACATGCCCATACTATGGGAAGTTTATGAATCATTAGAATTAATAAATGCTAATTCCAGATTTATTCAGAAAATTGAGGAGAGGCAATAATTATTTTTTAATTTAAAAAAGTTCGATGAATAGCAAAAAAAAAAAAAAAAACCATGACAGAACGTCAGAACCCAAGTCACCTTTATTTCATGAAAAATAATATTATTTTCACAAACTTGAAAGTTGATAAACGACAAATTATTTTGTATCCGCGTTTTTCTACGGTTGCATACGGAGCGCACCATCAAGACGCACTACTTCACCATTCATCATGGGGTTCAAAATTATAGATTCAACCATCATCGCAAATTCGTCAGGTTTCCCAAGGCGCCGAGGAAACGGTACGGAATTAGCCAGGGACGTTTGAGCTTTTTCAGGTAATGCTTCCAATAACGGAGTTTCAAAGAGACCAGGTGCAATCGTGCAAACCCGAATTCCCTAGAAAATAAGGAATAAGGGGTTGATTTTAAAAACGAGCTTAGAAGGCATTTCATGTACCTGGGTAGATAAATCACGAGCGATGGGCAGAGTCATGCCAACGATGGCTCCTTTACTAGCAGAGTATGCTGCCTGTCCTATCTGCCCATCGTAAGCCGCAACACTGGCGGTATTGATGATCACTCCTCTTTGGCCATCTTCGTTGGGTTGATTTTCTCCCATCAAACCTACTGAAAGACGTATGACGTTGAAAGTACCGACGGTGTTGACCATAAGAACTTGGGTAAAATATTCTAGCTTGTGAGGTACATTCTTCTTGAAGTCGTAAGTTTTGAAGGCCATCCCAATCCCTTTGAAACACATTTAAAATGTATTATTTATTCATTTACTCATATGAAATATATTTAAATTTACCAGCACAATTGACTACGACATCAAGCTTCCCGAAATGTTCTTTAGCCATAGCAACTGCTTTCATGACATCTTGCTCAGAGCAAACCTTCATAGAGTTTTATTTATTTGTAATCTGGGAAAGGAAATTTTATTTCTAAATTTTCCTCACATCAGTTGGGGCAAATACAACATTTCCTGGCATGCCAGCTGCCACTTGGGAGCCTTGTGATAAGGGAAGATCACATAAAACAACTTTTCCGCCTTGACGAACGATTCGTTCAACAGTTGCGAGTCCTAGTCCCGAAGCTCCTCCGGTAACCAATGCAACAACTCCCTGAAACTTATTGCCATTTAAACAAAATGGTCCAAAAAATGACCAAAATTTACATTTATTAAAATTAGTAAAAGCTAATAGAATACCAGATAATATACCTTCAACATTTCATGGAGCGCTCAGACAGTAGAATGGTTTCACTTGTGAAGGGAGATTTTAAAAAGACATAAGCAAGTCATACTGCATAATAAGCAGACGAAAAGTTATAAAAAAAAAGGACAAATAGTAAATAGAACCGTCAGATAACACGGCACTCGCCATCTAGATAAGCTCTTTAGTAAAAATCTCTTGCCATTAAGAGTTAGTGAAATTCAGTTCAAATTTGCGCTTTTTTATCTAATTATTTATAGTAAATAATATTTAAATAATCAAATTCCCTTTCAATATTTGTGTAACAAGGTTATAACTAGAAAATGGGAGAAATTAAGTAATAGTTACAAGTATCACGAACGAAGAAATCAACGTTTCCTCATACGACAATGTTGCGGTAGGCATTATGAAGAAGATTTTTAGAAAGTGCGAATCGTATAATTTTATTCATAGAACATCTGTACACTTCCGCGCCGGTTGAATGCCGACTCATGCCATCATATTAGCACAGCGGTATGTATGGCTTATAAACTACACTGAGATTAGCGCCAAGGTGCTATAATCACGTATTTTCTATAGCTTTTCATGAACTAACATTAACTTTCTTCTCTCAGCACAAATAATTGTTATACCGATTTCAAAAATGAAAAGATTTGTCCGACACCATATGTGTGAAGTCATTAATAATTCACGCTTCGAGGCGTGAATCAAGTCATTCTCTCTTTCGGTTCCATTCTCGAAATTAAAAGTGTAAAGGCTCTGATCTGAATCAACGCAGATACAAATATAACTTAGAGGAGAAACAGTGCGAGTGTAATAGAGAGGGGAAAATGAAAGCATTTCCGTGGCATATAGCTACGTGATAAGCATGAACAATAATGTGGCATGGTCATTCATGAGTATTCTTTTTGATATGGCGGTGTGGTCTTCAGAATGCGACCCGAAACAACTTTCTCCACCAGAACGCACCCGCCGGAGTCCCGTGTTTTCTCCTTCATCGCAACGTAAGGCTGCGGAGCGCGCGTCTTCCACTTGAAGTTTTGTTCATCACTTCTGCCGGTAGCTTGCTGCTTTCTCGAATCTCTTTTAGTTCAACGTCAGTCACCATGGCTTCTACTAGCTCGTTTCCATCACTGGCAAATGTGATGGTCATTTGTTGCAGTTTATGGTTTTTATCGCTTCATCCATCCAGATCAGAAGATGTGTTTTTCCCATCTCAACCATCAGTTTCTTCCATCCAATACCGCTCTCTTAGAGACCTTTTATTCCAGTCGGAATCGGCTGAGATTGAAGCTTCCGATCTACCCGTAGTATTGGCTAGTTTTCATCCGGATGATCCCAGTCCAACACTGGCTTCCCCTCCAATTGCGTCTGAAGACGGCGAAGTCTCTCCGATTCGTTTCCTGGATTCTGATGCTTTATCCATTCCTGAATACTTCGATGAAAATGATGGTGAAGATATCAACCCAACAGCCCTGTACCAAGGAGAAGAAGAAGAAGAGCTGGACGTTGAAATCATACCGCCGGTTTTGGTGAGACAGTCTGCCAGTAAGACCACAGACGAGCAAGATCGATGGTCTTGGCCATCGAACACTAAAGCAATAGAAGAATCTTACCAAAGCCGCACACTCGGCAGTGCGGTGGCCGATAATAAGGCTTCATTGTCGTTGGTTGTGAAAAAAACGGTGGCGAAACCTTACCGACTCCTTCCCAGGACCGCTTCCTGCCCAAAGCTTTTGCATGATTTGAATATTACCTGTTCACTGCCAACTCAACTCATCAAGAAGCAGCCGGTGGTGAGAATTTAAATATCTATTTCTTTTATACAAATAACTTTCTGGTATTAAGTTGCATACGATTGCTTAGAGAGTAACTAGTCTCCGTAAAATAAGAAGAATTATTTATAAGAATATGTGAATCGTAAAAGATTATGATAACGCAAAGTACCTAAGAGAATTTTTAGCATACTCTCGCGCAGGAGAAAGTGTTCCTCTGAACAGCATGGTTATAACATTCTGAGCTGAGTTATTACTTGACCACTTTATTGAGCTAAGTGGGCAGAGCGACAAGCGTCAGCAAAGGACGTAGATCCAGGAGAAAATATCTACGGTCCAGTCGGTGTAACGAGGCAGCAGCGGCGAGGTTCATCGCGCCCCTCCAACTTTCTCCAGTGCAACATATATGGCACCACTTTCTCCAGAGTAGGGTTGAGCTATCCCGGGTGAATTGCGTGCTCTTACCTATTTTTCATAAGTGAAAATTTTTCACAACCCTTTCATCAACGGCGTTGCCGTTGTGAAAACATCAAACATAATTGTAAGGAAAGGTAGTATTTGTTTCGCATTTTTTTGCAAATGGGAAGAGAAAACGCCACCGTCCTATTTAAAAACACTACCGGGGACAACACCCTGAATTTGTTTTCTTTTCATTTTTTCCTTCCCCACATTCAATAATAATCTGATCGAATTACATAGGTTTTCCAATGGTACAAAACCCAATACAACAGTGCCACTGCTGCGTCAGCCAATAATTTGGTAGATCAAACCGTTAAAGTGCCAGTCGCCTATGGAACTCACCTGCTCCATCGCGTAATTTAAAAAAAAATTAAGACTTAACTCGCAAAATCTAATTCCATTTTTTATCAAAACAGGATTCTCGATACGCAGTGTCCGCCACGGCTGATACCGCCACGCTCACCATTCGCCAATTAAAAGTTGATGATTGTGGAAGGTACGTTTGTGAGGCTCTACATTCGCAAAATGCGACTGTTATATCGTTGTCCGAGTTTTTGATTTTTTTATGTTATTGATGTTAAATGGTAAAGCTGGGATTTACTAAAGAAAAATACACAGATCACACTTAAACTCAACCATTTAGTATATTATTTTTGCGTTATGCTGTTGATTGGATATCATTTATAATCGAGGATGAGGTTGTATGAACATGCCCAGCCAAACCCCATCCATCATAATCAGATTAGAAAAATACAATAACAAGTTACGTACAGGTCTCCTGACAACGTAACTTCTAACAAACGCTTCCACTTGTCCTCCTTTTTTGCCAGCTTTTGATGATAGTCAATAGGTTCTTCTCTTCCCGTTCTTTAGTAGAAACCTGCTGTCGTTAAGGGAACATGACTTGCAGCTCCTCCGCAATGGAGGACATGAGTAATGGATGACTGCTCTTCCCGTTAATACTCAACCGACCTCCGCCCTAGAAAAAGATAAAGAGAATTTTTAGATGCTTCCGCTTTCTTGCTTTAACAAATTATTGGAGCATACCAATGATTTGATGAGAAGGCACACATGGTGGTTGGTTGCGTGACGCCCATAGTACGATGCACAAGTTCCTGTACCATCTGTGTCAACCTGGTAGAAATGTAGTTCCTTCTCAACGCGAGTCGTTACCTGAAAGGAGCAAATCGAAAGTAGTTTAGGATGCTTTAAACCGATTATGATTAGGAAACAACAAAACTCTCACCTCTGGTAGAGAAGGACCATTGCAAGCTAACTTGATCTTGGCAGTCAATTCGTCGGACGCTAAGAGTTCAGCAAACTTATCCGTTTTAATTGGAATAGCTGTTAGAAAAACAGAGCATGGAATCCTCAATTTGAAATCCAGTTTTTCCGATCTGGAACCACTCTCTCCCTGAAACCATAGAGTCGTTATACATTATAATTACTTTATTAATTTAATTTATTCATTGTATATCTACCTGAATCATATAAGTTAAAATGCCACGAAGATTATGTAAAGTTTTAGTGTTATCCACAGCGAAAGCCAGAGGGATTTCTACTTTGTCTTGTCCGGAGAGCTGATGAGGTAGATCGACCCCATCCTGTTCGTGCTGTCCACGGCAGAGACGAACTTCAGCCGAGTCCACCACATTGAAATTCATAGAATGGATGAGTTTGGCACTGCGGTTGAGCAGCAGTAATGTGACCAATGCTTGATTTGTGTCGTGGGGCACCGGCGTTGCTCGATATTTCTAATATTTAAAAAATTCAAAGTTATACATCCATAAAATTTAGATTATTGGGATATTGTTACTGTACCATAAGAAGATTCTTGTCTTCGACAAGTGCGTTCCAGTTGACAGCTCCTGAAAGATGTTTGCTACGACGTGTCCGCTCCTCCCCTTTAGAGGCTTTCTTTTCCTTTTTGGGCTTCTTTTCCCTGCTGTCGTCCTTCGTCTTCTTCTTTTTCTTTTTGTCAGAATTTTCAACAGACATATCAGCGTCAGTAGTAACCACGTTCGACGTATCTGCTTTCTTCTCTTTTCCATTGGCGTGGCTATTATTGTCTGCTGACAGCCAGAAATCCAAATCATCATTGCGGTTGGCGCTTTGATCAGCTCTTGGCAGCGGCGAAGCCTCTACTTCTTTCTTCTCTTTATCGTGTTTCTTTTTCTTCTTCTTCGTTTTCTCCTCGTTAGCACCCTCGATACCGTTTTTGGTTTTGGATTTCTTTGTTTTCGTGCTGACAGGTGTTGATGACGCTTGGAGCTCTATCTTTTTTACTCGAGCCGTTATAGCCTCCACTGGGAAAGCAAGCCTGATAAAAACAACATATAAGAAATATATCCGGAAGCCTTTGAAAACCGAAAATATTAAGGTACCCTTCCAAGTCGATGTCTAGTGCACGATGGGGGTCCGTCTGAGGCCTTCCATCGTCATCATCCGAATCAGAAAGTCTCGCTCCTTCTGGCAGTTCCATAGTAGATATAACTTGTGGTGCTTCCTGAACCACTTCTTCTTCTTCGCTGGAATCTGAGTGAATGTGGAATCATGAATATTGTCCCTATTTTAAAAATTAACTTATTAAAAAAGGTTTACCTTTAGCATCTTTGCCCTTGGATTTCTTCTTCTTTTTGTCTTTCTTGGATCGATGCTTCTTCGATTGCTGGTTTTCAGTCTCTTTGTTTCTCTCTAGCTCGAGGTATTTATCAGAAAGTTTCGTACTCGTTGAAATCTGAAGCGGTACGGAAAGGTTGATAGGCACCACTGGGATTTCCTCGGACGCCGAAGGAGATAGAAGTTGAGACGATGGAGATTTCCTTGACGAGGAACTACTTGAACTCTTCAAATAGTGCGGATTGTTAGCTTGAACCACGCGTCGGGCTTCACGACGTTGGTTGTAGGTGTCTTCCCCTTCATTCCTCTCTTCGTAAACTGTACTGGTTTCACCTTGATATCCTGATTCACGGAAATCGAGTGCTGGAACCGGCGTCGTCTTGTAAAATATATCAAGGCCACAATCTTTCGGTTCATCATCTTCGGGAATCGGTTCATTAATCCAGGCATCCAAATCCAGTCTAATTCAATATAAAAATAGAACACAGAAAGAAAAAAAAAACCTTCAAGAAAATTTACCCTTCTGGAACAGGCACTTTCCGCTGAGCTTTAGGTGCAACTGGGTTTAATTCACCCTGGAAGAGCTCCATCAATTCGTTGACACCAGCTTCTTCTTCGCCGGCCTCTTTTAACTTAGCCATAACTTTCAGAATATGAACGGCACAGCTGGCTCGTTCCTGCACTTCAAGATCCGCACTTTGCATAAACGGACTCAGCCGCTCTTTGAGGATATTCAATAGCTGAAGATGAAACAAGGAAACCCTTTAAAATCATTGAAATGTAAATTTTTAAATGTATAAAGAAATTACCTTGTAAGCTCTTTCACGCTCTTCTTCTGTAGATACTTTATGGCGAATATGAGCGTAAAGCTTCATCAAATTGTGAATAAAAACTGCTTGGATATGACCCGGTAAAACCGAAACTTTACTTTTCAGAACTGCTTCCAAAACTGCTTCAGGTTCTTTCAAATGCCTAAAAATGTTTAAAATTTGTTAGAATGTGTACACAAGTCTTACACCCAAGAAGAAAATAATTACGCTGCGAATTCTCCGCAAATCCAAGCTGCTGCATATAGTACTTCACACATGGAAGAATTGGCCATTTGGCCAGTAACACCACGAACAGCAAAACCAGTGGACGATTCAAGAAGCAAAGCCATTTGCTCAACAGCAAATGGTCGAATGGCCGGAACACGGATAGCAACATCCATCAATTGGGAAGCAACGAGGTTGCCCTGTCGCAAGCCTTCCATTCGACTTAAGTCCACGAGTACACTCACGTACCTAGTGCAAAGTGAGACATTTATTTTTTAATAGTATTTTAGAAATTTGCTTTCAACACAAACCATTCGAAATTGGTTATAAAGTGATAATTATCCTGGGAACAAATTTCGATAATCTTTGAAAGAAGTTCATCGCGGTACTGCGTTCCTTCAGCACGATCCATGTGCACCATCAATTTCTTGACAATTTCCATCAAGTTCTTCTTCGAAACCTGAGTATCAGCATAAATTGTTATTCACTTAAAAATATTTTTTTTTAAATCCATTCAAAAATGTCAGATATTACCATTCCGTATAACAGATCCAAAGCTCGCAATCGGATAGATTCATCCTTGTCATCTAAGCATAGAAGAATTAAATCTTTGTGAGCCTGGACGGATTTCGGATGTGTCTTGAGAATTTTGGACATGGCGAGCAGACCAAGATATTTCAAGTTCTGGTCCGAATCTTCGATTAGAATTCGCAACTTCTGGACGCAAAGCTATAAAATGAAATACATTAGTCAAAGTTGTCAAAGAGTTTGGACAACAAGTACTAATTTTACCTGAATGGAAGCGCTATGGCTTGGCATCCCAGTTGAAATTGATATTAGCACGGCAATGACGGTGTTAATACATTCGTACAAAAGAGACATGGCCGATGTGCTATAAGAAAACCATATTGTTATTCAGAAAAAAAAGAGAGACGCTAGCTAGTTTGCAGGTACGCAGGAATGCGAGAAATACAAAAAAAAAACAAAAAACATTACGCACCTGTGAATCAAATTGGTCAAGGGTTCAATCAACTTTTTACCAAGTCGGGGTTCTAACGGTGTAAGGGCACCAAACTGAAAACAAAAAGGTTCAAATCATAACAACACAGCAAGTTTCCTCGAACCTATGCTCATTGAAAGAAGCGCTTAAATAGCAAGGCTCAAACGCGGAACCAAAGGTCTTTAAAGCGGTTGAGCCATACCTTTTAATTATAGTTATCAGTGGAGCGCTTATGTGCTTGCTCAATCGAGTATCGCACTGTGTCATTGAGTTTAACTGAGACAATAACAGCTAGTTAAACTAATTTCTTCTTTTATCCTAATAAAAGACTTTCCATCAATAAGATTGAGCATACCAATTTGATGATTTTGATAAGCATCCAATTGTTCGTTGATGATATCATCAACTTGAAAAAGACGGGAGCTAAACTCAAATAATTCTTCGGGTTCTTTCTGGCCAATTCACAAATTACATTTACAGCGGCTGACTGCACACCTGTAAGTAAAAATGAAGATTAATAAATGGTCGATTGTTGAGACTGAGAAAGGCTGCTGTAGATACCAGGGTCAGGATCCTCCAACTTCTCTTTAAGACGTGGGAATGCCGGGCGAAGAGCGTCGGGAAAGGAAAGGAAGACTTTATACATTAGAAGCACAGCTTTCTTCCTAATGTACGGTTTTGTAGAAGACAGCTATAATGTGGAGAGAAGCAGGAAGTTTCGGTAATTAACAATTTCTTTCAACCTCAAAAAAGAATATTAGAAATTACTAGTGTCATGAGATCATTTGCTAGATCTCTTGCCAAATCATGGTTGATGAAACAAGCAAGGCCAGATAAAGTCACACCAGCATCATATTGATTTTGACTACTTAAATCTTTCCTGATCATGTTTGTAGTCAACATCAACACCTGTAACATAAATATGAAATTAATTAGATGAAGAAAATAATTAAATAAGTACTGATGTAGGATGTCTATACCTCTGTGTCTTGGTGGAAACTTTGAGATGCAGCTAAATACCCAATCCTTTTGAAAGTAAATTTGTTTGAACTCATAACTTCAATTACATTGAAGCCAGCCCAGCTAATATCATATCCAATCATTTGAAGCTGAAAAAATAATAATGAATTAATGAGTTTTTTTTCCTGGAGTAAATGCTAATTTTTATGCTGAACACTTACGTAGGTCAGCTTTGCCACTGCATTTGCTTTGACAGCAATGTTATCCTGCTTCAGCTCAGACTTGATTTCTTCAATGCACTGAGCTATATATTTCACCTAAAGAAATTGTAACAAGTGTTGTAGTTAATAAAAATTATGTATGGTATGTCAAGTAAGAAATAAAATTGTACCTCATTTTCCTTGTTATTCCTAATACCTCTAACCAGATCAGCTAAATTTTTGTCCAATATCCGTTCGAGATTCCCTTTCAATTTGTTAAGAGCCATATTGTATTCTAAGAAATGAACTGATTTTGGTTGATGTCCCTGACCGTCAACTCGATTTCTTGTTTTAAACGCTGCAGATGTTCATCAAAGAGGCTAACAGTTAACTGATTGCCGACTACGTAAGAGTGAAGCAGAGTTCATGCAAACAATTCTTGTAATTGACGATTCCTAGATTGACACACGGCACGAAACACGATAGAACACATAAGAACTTCACTATACCTCCCGACAGTCGGTTTGACATTTACTGTTGCTTACAACCTTTTAAGCCATCTAGCGGTAAAATTTAAAACTTCTTAGGTTACGTGGCCTCTTAACGCCCACTCATCACCCGCTCACTCGTACGCTCATCGGTCATGCTATACCAGGGTCGTGTAATGCCAATCATCAGTATATTAACATTTACGGAAAGTCATCGAAAGAATTATGACCCCTTTAAGGACAGCAAACATTAATAATTACCGCATGTCCCTATTTCCTTAGTGTTAAGCTATAATAAGACGATGACAAGTAAATGGTGTTTCCAGTTTCCTTTTGATGAAGAACATCCTGACAGCGCGTTGCTAGGTTATAGGATTACCCTATGATTGAATCATATCGATCAAGCAAGAGTGCACGACCGGCCAGACAAGCATTAAGAATAGGTGCAACATTTACCTTTTAAGTTTAAGTTTTTGCCATTACTAATTACAATTTAAAACTAAATTGTTCGTAAATTAAAAAAGTGCTACACAATCATGTCGCGAATAAGCTATTTCACGGACATGGAGAAGAGTGTCGTTACGGCAAATTTCATCAAGCGCGGCTGGGTGGCAGCAAGTAACGACGAAGAGTGGAACTTCTATTGGTTGGTTTGGTTTTTTAAAAAGAAGAAATGTCGATAAATAATTCAATTGTTGTTCAAATTAAAAGGGCTAATACTCAAACATGCCGAAGTTTATTTTCTGCTGAAAGCTCTTACCGCCTTGGCGACTACCAGTAACGCTTTTTATTTAATTTTCTTTTTTTTTTTTACAAATGTAATTACTTCATTATAAACTTTTCTTTAGGTTGATTAACCATTTTCCAAACCATTATGAGTTAACCAGAAAAGATTTAATGGTCAAGAACATCAAGAGGTACAAACGAGAGCAGGACAAGGAGCGCGATACGAAAGAAAGAGCGCAATTCAACTTGGAATTTGTTCCAGTCACTTTCGTCTTACCGGCTGATTACAATCTCTTCGCAGAAGAGTATCGCAGATGTCCAACTTGTACTTGGATTATGAAACCTTGCGGTCGTTCTCAAGGATCAGGCATTTTTCTCGTTACAAAGGTATTCACAACACTTAAATAATTATTCAAATTACTTATGATTCTAAACGCTTTGTATAGCTTTCAAGAATCAAAAAGTGGTCAAACGATGGGAGTTCTTCAGCGTCTTCTGCCCGCGCTGCCCAATCTTCATATTCATCTCAAAGGAGCGGGAGTGCTTCAGTTCAACAAACGATGGCGCCTTCACCTCGCGAATCTTACGTCATTTCTAAATACATTGAATCGCCACTGCTTATAGGAGGCAAGAAATTTGATCTGCGTTTATATGTTTTGGTTACGTCTTTCCGACCCATCCGTGCGTACTTGTACCGAAAAGGTTTTTGTCGTTTCTGCAGTGCAAAATATGATCGCAGCACTCATCAGATGGACAATATGCTCGTTCATCTTACCAATGTCGCCATCCAAAAACAGGGAGTAAGTAACTTTTCTCTGATTCGATATTGATTTGATTGTATATTTTCTTCAAGGATGATTACAATCCGCATCATGGAGGTAAATGGAGCGTCGACGATTTATTGTTCTATATTGCTAGCCTTCGTGGAAGCGAAGCGGCAGATTCGCTCTGGCAAGAAATTTGTTGGGTTATAGGTATCAACTAAAAACTTATTTTCAAAATATATTAAATTCTATTTAATTTTATTATGTAGGCCATTCTCTCAAAGCTGTCGCACCTATGATGCTTAGGTAAAACTAAACTTGGAATCCTTAAAAAATTATTTACGGTATAGAATTAATATTTCATAGTGATCCACACTGTTTCGAGTGTTACGGCTACGATATTATTATTGATGCCAATTTGAAGCCGTGGCTTATTGAGGTTAGTGCTTTTATATAAACCACATAAATTTATGTTTACTAATAAATTCTAAAAAAATGTATATAGGTAAACGCGTCTCCGTCACTTTCGACCACTACAAATTCGGACCACTTTTTGAAACTTAGTTTAATTGACGCCATTCTCAATGTTGTTCTCCCACCGGACGGAGTTCCAAAGTATTTCCAATGACAACCAGATGGATTTACGATCATTTTTTATTTATTCATCCAATGTATTCATAGCGCTAAATGGAACAAAAGGCCGTCCGTTGACGCTCTACGAGGATGGATCGTATTGATCGACGAAGAAGCCAAAGTTGGTTCGTCAGCTGCTGCCCGGCAACATAACCAAGCGAGACCTCCCAAGTCCAGTGGCAATAAATCCGCCACTAGTAGGACCGTCTCCGATAACGCCGCTGCTGCCGCTTCCACGGCAACTGGAAGTAGTTTGAAAAAATAATAAGATAGGAACATTTTGTCCATTATTATGGAGCTTATTATGTATTCAAGTTCTCAGTGGGATTACACGTTTTGCACTTTAGGTCAAATTGTTTTGGATTTTATATTCTTCAACAACATTTCCAATGAAAGTATTCCATTGCTTCTGCCATTCAGTCATTGCGGCGGTTTTCTCGTCGACATTCATTGCACTGAACCTAATAGAGTTGAAAGAAATTAGCGGTTCAGATGATTAATGAAGATTAATGATATACTATCTCTTACATGATTGAATTTATGGCAAGTTGCTTTAGAGTACGAAGGTCCGCTTTCCTTCCGGCAAGCCCCATAAAGGCCATGTAAAAATCAGAGCTGAGCCCAAAGGTCTCCCAGCTTGCAGGATCGTCCGCACTAATGACTAAAGGAAAGTCGTTGGCAAAGAGCGATGATGCGGGGTGGTCTCGTAAGTCATCAACCAAATCCAGAACCTAAGGAGACTAAACAATAATATACTCTATAAAAAATATCAAGAATTACCAATGAAAACCTGATTAGAAATAGGGCAAACTTCGACAGGAATTCCTCTTGCTCTGGCCAATTCCATCACAGATGGATGCTTAGCTATGGCGAATCCATGCCCAATTCTAGTCGTATTCAAAAGAATAGCATCGATAAGATTTTCATCAACATCGGTTCCTTCCCAGTCCGTTTCACCGGCGTGAAAGAAGAATTGTAGATTCGGATCTTCTGTTAAACCAGCCACTAACTGACCTAAGAAACTTTTCAACGGAGGTCCAAAATCTTCTTGACCAACCAAATCAAAGCCAGCCATCGTCTTTGGGAATTCCCGCTGCATAGTTTTCAAATAAAAATGAAAACTCAAACGTAAAATTTAAATTATTCAATCACCCTTAGTTGAGAAGCTAACTGAATATAGCGAGTAATTGTGCTGTTATCAACTCGACGTAGCGGAGCAAAAATTATTTTGGCCCTGAAATTAAAAGTGCAAACAAAAAATCAAAAGATTTTTATGATTTCAAATAGTACCCAGTGAAATCTGAGTGGTCCCTTCGGAATCTGTCGAAGGTTTCTTCGTACAGCGCTGTAACTTGATGCTCATTTAACAGCGTCCCGTTCAATAAATATACCTATTGCATAACAACGGAAGTTAGAATTTTTTTTTAAAGAATTAGGTTTCTTTACATATACAACCTCGGGTAATGTAGTACGAATCTCCATATACTGAACATTGTCATTGTAAAATGAATCAAGTCCTTGATAAGTATAATCGCTAAAAACCTGTGCATAAGTGATGATTCCGCTAGCAGCAATCAGCGTGTTTTCAAATGCTGCCCATACGTCATTAATAGTCGGATAAGTTTCTGTCGGAAAATGTTATAATAAGATTTGAATTCTTTTTTTACTTAAATATTGAAAATAGAACCTTGTGGCGTCGTAGTGAACAATGAAAATTTGGAGCGGAGCCAAGCGTCGAAGCTGGCTGCACCCTCATTAGCCCGTCTAACTGCTACGGATTCCCATCGGCAGTCTGGCAAGGCGGCGGGAGTCGTTGGAGAGAATTGAAAAAAGACGGGATCACGGGGTGGGGTGCACACATATAATCCTGGACGGTAGCTTGCGTCGTCAATCAGGAATTCAATCGGAGTTATGGCAATGTCGTGAGTGTGCAGTGCTCCACCTAGATAAATGTGTTATCAATCTATTACTCAATTATTATAAGAAATTGATTGATGCAATATTAGGAAACCTTTTGGCATTGAGCGGATGAATTGGTAAACCTGGGATTGAAGCATGGCCGGTTTGGCTTGAAAAAAATGATGAGCTGGTGTGAAAACAGCGGACACAAAGGCGCTATCATATTCATCGGTTTTAGCTTTCATGAGGACGCTATTAGCCAACTGTTCGGCGCTTGTAAGAGTTAAAGTCCCGCCTAAGAATCTCTTTTCTTCATCGGCAAGGATTTTCTCTCTTTCTTTAAGCACATCATTTAAATCCAAACAATCCACATGAAGAATTGCAATAAAAACGAAACCGAATATAAAAATCGAAGTATAAAATTGACGCACCATTTTCTTTGGGAGCATTTCTTCAACAATACATAAACTGACACCGACTCGACGACGACTGACCGGGTGTCCTTAAGTTCAATAATTCCTGTATTTATTTCGGGAGTCGTCGTCTAGCCGAGTTGTTTCACGGCGACTTATCTAAGTGCATACCGAAGTCGTCAGTCGAATCCTGGCTGGTGTGTTGGTTGTTCCATCTCTAATTATGTTCTATTTTGACTCGTTAACGATCATAGTTGTAATTGCTTGGTTCTTTTAAACATATTTAGTCGGTGTAATAGAAAAAAACATTTAAGTAGCATTCAATAAGGGTTCAAACTCTATTCGTCGTCCTGTATGCGCAGTTATGGTTTGATTACAGTATGATTTATGGCATGTGCTGGTCTTGTTTAAAATGGTTGTTAGTTTAAATGCGAACAGATCGACAATCTACATCACACAGCTGCCTTTGAGCTTGAGAAGTGACGACATAGTTATTACCAACGCGGTTTCATCTGACCCGTGGGAAACAACACGATTCTCAAGTTTAGACCCTATTTATTGTCATTTCTCTCCTTTCTGCTCTTTTCTGGTAAAATGACCTTTATTGCTTTTGCTGAGGAGTAAAAAAAATCCTCCTTTCTTGCTCTTATATATTCTCAGTTTCAGAAATAGTGAGTCAGTCTTCAGCAAACCTTCGACACAAGTACACACAAATTGCCGCAATTCTTCACGGAAACAGTGCATCTAATCGATCAAAGGTAAGAGGGTTTCACCTTTAAATAATTACTTAATGCGCAGGCGTTATAAATAAATATTGCGTGGAATAAAAAAAAAGATTCCAAATTACTTCCATCTTCACTTCCTTTCATTTTTTAACGACACATATATTTTAAAAAGAAGAAATGAAGCTAATATGGTTTTTAAAAAGTACCGCGATGGTCTTTCACGAATAAAAAAAAAAACAGAATCTAGTTTCCGCACGTCAAATTCCACTTCCACCGAAAAGTCCTCCTTTCTACAGTCATGTTTCCCCACAAAAAGCCCAGTTAGATAAGCCCACGTCCATGATCAGATTACAATCTTGATGTGAGCTCAATCCACATCGATATCTACTCGTCTCTTCCTTTGGTTGTCGAAATAATTTGATATTCAGTGGTCTTGTTTCTTTTTCGTTTCTATTAGTTATATATAGTTTATGTGGATTCAGGCCTCTCCTGACTATCTAGATATACTAACCATATCGTTCTAGAACGGACCATTGGGCTTCCCTGCGTCACAGCCAACAAGTATCCTTGGGGCCTTGGACTCTTTTATTTTGCGACTTACAAGATATTCTATGCAGAAAGGTAATTAAAACATTCAACTTTTTTACTTTTTAAAGCATCAATAGATCTATTTGTTTCCATCGGACACTAAACTTTCTAGGAATATACTGAAGATGCAATACCATAAGCTTTCTGTGTGTAACTATGTACAGTAGATGCTTACCATTTTACACATGCATAATTGATTATGACACAGGTTGGTGGTAAACACCAGATGTTGATGTAGCAGAATAAGCTTAAGCTGTAAGATATAGCAAAGAAAACAGTTAACTTGTTGAACTATTCATGCCAGTAAGTTTTTGGTTAGATTATGCTCGCTTTCTTTACTTACCTTTTTATTTCAATCTATTGTTCTATGCCTTAGTTGAGTTCGAATAGGCATCACTCATCAGGGTAGCAAAATAAAACATCATTTTTAATTTCCAAATTCCACTGTACTCTGATTTAAAAAAACATCCTTCAAACCTGTCTTGTTTCTATGACCTAAGTCTTGTTTTGTATGACCTATTTTCAATTTTATTTTCTTTGTTGATATTTGAAGTAAAAGTAACTCTTTATTATTTTTGCTACTTTCAGGACGAATTTTCCCGATTCGGAATGAAGGGAAAGTTAGCATCCAACCCAATGACAATGAGCGATGCTAGTGCTGGTGATGAGAGCGAACTGGAGGAAGGAGAGATCAGCGATGACATTGAAATCATTAAAGAAGTAAATCGGCATTCTAAACAACATTATGCTGAAACTGGAAAGCCTTCTTCAACCATCCAGAAGAGCTTGCCTGTATCAGATTCGAAAAGGCCTTCTGTATCAACAACAAAACGGCCATCCCATTCAAGCACGAAATCCGAACAATCTTTAGACTCGAAGCGACCAAGGCTAAGCGAAGTGAACGGAGGGAATGGCATTTCCAGTAGTGTTAAGGGATCCAGTAGAGAGCAGAGACGGGACAGTAGTGCATCCAAGATAAAGTCCAGAGAAAGTTCCCAAAGTAGAAGCAGACATTCTTCCTCGGCCAAGCAAGTTCAGTCCTCGCATTCCAGGTCTTCTCGGCAAGAACTGCCCAGAAGTGCGTACCCAGCTAACGAGAAGAGTTTATCAAGAAGTGCTAGTAATAATACTCATCCTAAAGATTCGTTTAGTAGTAGTCAGTCTTCTAAAGGGAATAGTAAGCAAGAATCGTGCAGAAAGCTACCCAATACTCCAACCGACCCTAGGGTCTCGACTGAATCATTAGGTTCCGTTGAAAAATCCTCCTTAGCTAAAGAAAGTGAAAAAAAGTGGATCCCAATTTGTGAATCAGCAACAGAAAGTCGGTGCTCTGTCGAGAGCATGGACATTGATTCACCTTCCGAGGATGAAGACGAGTTAGATTTGAGGCTCCGAGCCCTTCATTCTGTTGTCTCAGTAGAAGATGAAGAATTAGGATTGAGATTGGCCGCCCTCCATTCCGTCGTATCAAATGGCGGCAGTAAAGTGAAAGAGGCTCCAATCGAGGATCCCGCTACGAAACAGTCGTCAAATTCTGAACGTCCTCCTTTGCCGGAAGCACCACCTTCTCTTGCTGTCGACAAAAGCCAGGTATTTGAACGCACAATAATTTTGTTGCATTAAATTATGTTTCCCTCTTTCAGGATGAGGAGGACGACGACGAAGAACTCCTCAGAGCAGAATTGCTCATTGCGGTAGCTCTCAAGCAGACAAAAGAATTAGAAATGAAGACCAAAACAGAAGTTCAGCAGCCTGAACCTATAGTTGTCATTCAACCAACCCAAGTGCCTTTGGTGAAAACTTCTCCACTTCCTCCTCCTCTTCCTCCCATCAAACCTACTGCCCCCACTTTGACGAGGAAACAAGTTCCGTTGGTCATCCCAAAAGCAGATCGTTTAGTGATAAACCTACAAGAAGATTCATCCAGCGATGAAGAATATGGAGACGAAGATAACGTGGTCAACTCGATCACTGCCTTGCTCAAATCTGCACGCCAAACAGTTGAACAGAAGGACGCAGCTAGCACTCAGGCTGCCCCTTCCGCAGCTGTTGCACAGGACATGTCTTTGCTTCCTCAAAACAAGCAAGAAGAGTACCAGAGACTGAAAATGGAACTTGTTCGACGAGAGAATATGCGATTGCAGCAGCAGCAGCCAACGACATCGCCTACCAATTCTCGAAATGTGATGCTTACTCAATCCCAATCAGATAACATTCCAAAGAAATCGTCTGATCATCAAACTGTAGATAGTCCGTCTATTATAGTGCCACCTTCTTCAGAGATGCCATCATCCCTTCCAGCAGCTCCTGTTCGAACGAATACCAACCCTGTTGCAATTTCCGCCGATAGTCATCAAGGGAGTTCCGTTGTCCACAAAACAGTTGTTCCCATTTCTTCGCCAGAGAACGGTGCCAAAGAAAATCGACTCGCCAAAAACTCTTCAGTGATACAAAAGGGTTCATCGGTTTCCTCTGTTTCTATTTTGCCCACCCAAAGTTCTGCCCCTGTTAAATCCCCACAAGTGAAACCAGCTGAATCGGCTGCTTCGGTTGCTAAAATGGCAGTAATTAAAGAGCAGCTAGCCAAAAAGAAGTATGTTAAACTTTATTAATAGCTTATTTAAAGAACCCCCTAATTCTTTTGTTTTTAAGGCGAGATCTCTCTTCTACCAAAGAAGCCTTAAAAAAGCAGCTTGAATTGGTGGACAATAGCCGATCCTTGTGGGTGAAGAGCAGCCAAGAAGTATCTCGACTAAAGGCTCTGCTCCAAGTAGCGGAAGAGACGGAGAAGCAGCATCTCAGTCAGCTAACCAGGCATACAGAGCAGACACAGCGTCTTAAAACAAAGATGCAGACAGTTGAGAAGCAGATCATGATTCTACATAAAGGGCTTGGTTCCAATCGGTAATTTGTTTGGAGAAAAGAATTAATTTCACACGTAATTTTACTTTATTGATGTTGGTTCTAGACCAAGACGAATTTCTTCTAAGCTTCGTTCGAAACCCATCCAGTCTCCCGGTCCGTCCCTAAGCACTCAAGAGAAGAATTTGATGCCCGCGACGAGCGCTTTACGTGTAAAACCAAGAATCGTTACCAAAGCTCTTGCTAATCGAGACCATTTGACTACACTCTCCTCCCCTAAAATCAACGCTTTGACCGTAACGTCTGCCGCTACCTCATCTCCTAGTGGCCAGGCGCCAATTTCCAATGATAAGAGATTGATCCAGCACGACGAGAAATGGCTCTTTGGCACCCTGGGTGATGAAACAGATGGAGTAACTACGACTAGTTTTCCAGCATGGACTCCTCAAGGGCACGCAACCGTCAGTTCCGCGTAAGATTGACTTATCATTTGTATTTTTGTTTGTTTGTCCTTTCTAATTATAATGATTGTGTGTTAGAATTAGTATATTTGCTACTAAATTTTATGACTCAATTTTGATGTTACCACTGTGTGGTAGCAAGGACAAGTTTCATGTAGATCCTTCCCTCATCATTTGCCATAAACACCTGTTGGATTCTTCATCCTGCCGAGACTCAAATTGTGGACTCCAGCACCTGCCTCTGGAAGAGGCATCTACCCCTTCTGTTCTTGCTGATGAAGCTAAAGCTGAACAAGCAGGTTCGCGGATCGTTCTGCAACTCAATGAAATTACACTACCAACAGCAGGAGAGTCATTCTCACCTCTTGTTTGTTCTTAGTGTTGACTAGACAATTTTCTTTGATGCGTCCTGAAAGATTTACCTGACAAGTTTTCTGATCATCTCTTATTTTCTTCCATTAGGTTCAAAAGATGAAGGTAACAAACTGCCCATGGATAATTAAAAACCTTTTAGGGCAGGTTCTTAGCCCTATATGCTCAAACATAGCTAGTTGTGGTTTATAGATGGAGCGTAAGTATGATTTTTGTTTGTTTATCTTTCATGAACTGGAGTGTTACCGTTTCAAAAATTGTGACGGAGTAAAAAAAAAAAAAAAAAAAAAAAATTATAGAAAGAGTTCGACTTCGTTTGCCTGTTAAACTGTTTCGCTTAGACATTTGCTGACTTCTACGTGGACGTCAAGAATCCGGAAAGTTAGATCTAGGAGAGATCTACTAGTCGGTGTAACATTTCGGGCGTGTTTCAAGCCCAAGTGATTTTTTTTATGTTGTTTGAGGAAAAATTTTACTTGGAACGCGTTTGAATTGAGTCTTCAATTTCGTCTGCCAACTGCCCAAGTCTTCCGGCGCACTTTGAAGTCAAACTTTTGGTGTAAACATCTATGAAAAGAGATAAAAAAATACATTGCTTTCAAACCTATTCCCTGATTTTAAGTTTGTCTGTTTTAAAAAATGAACATCGTAGTAAATTGGAAAGTTACAGTTTTTATCGGGGTAAAAAAAGTTAATTACTTTTTAAACTATTTAAAGTATACCTTTTTCTGCAGTTTTAACTTTTACTCAAAACACAATAAAAGCCTGGAATCAGACTGAAAATATTTTTCTGGTAAACGTTGGTGTTTTTGTTCATGAACGTAAAATGAAATTGTAAAAAGTTTAGTGCTGCCCCGAGTGAGGTTCGAACTCACGACCTCGAGATTATGAGACTCGCGCGCTGCCTACTGCGCTATCGAGGCACATCTCGGTATTTCTAAAGTGAGAATATATACTTGGAACTATGTGACAACGTGAAAGTAGTTCACATGGTATATTTTCACATGTAATACTTTGATGGGATGCATCTTTTTAAAGGGCCGTAAATGGAGTCAAAAGTAAAAGATTTTTTTTTTATCAAATAGGGTTGTAAGGATGTGGGGAGCCAAGAGCCCAAGACTGCTCCGGATTGCTCTCTGTGTTCTGGCTACGTCTTTGAGCGAAAGATTTTCGTAAATTTGTAACGTTGCTGTAGAAATAATCAACCACTTTGTGGAAAATACTGATATGATTTAGGAAACGGAACACAACCGCAACTGAAAACATGATTGCTTGGCCACTAAAATGTGGTTAAATTATAGAAAAAAGGAACATTTTGGGTATTTTAACAGCGGTCTTTGTTCTTTTCTTCACTAATAACTTGGCGACTACCAAAGAAGGTTCCAAAATTGAATTAAGCATGCTTCGTCTAACCTTTTCCGTAAGTTAAAAAACAAGACTATGATTAATTCAATTTAATAATATTTTTTTTAATTATTAGGTTCTCTTTGTGGCGGTTGTCTTTGCAGTGGTAATCAATGCGGAGCCAAACTACGATGTAATGGGTAAAATCTAGTCTTTTTGAATAATTTGATTGCGAAACATTACAGCCCTTTAAAATTTTTCTGTGTTGCAGATGAAGATACTCGTGACATCTATGATTCTTTGAATCGCAGAGAGAGCCGCCAGTGTAAGTTGATTATTATTATTGAAACCGCAAGAAAAAAAAAAGATCTAATTAATTTACACCAGCTTGCAAGGATTTGGCCAGACATACTGTAACATGTATATTTTTTACAGGGGTTCAACAAGTTCCTGGTCAAATCTTGGTCCCTGCTAATGGTCAACAAGTTCTAGTTCCCGCTCAAGCTCAACAAAATGTAGTTACCATACAAGGTAACAAAAAAAAGGCCTGGTACAGTTAAGATGTAAATGGTAACGTGAAAAAAATGGATCATCTATTTCAGATCCTAGATGTTTTTGGGCAGGAACTAGTCCCTTTTGTTTTCCGGACTGCGGGAAAAAATTCAAAGCTGTTCGCAAAGATGCCAAAGGTGACGGCAAGAAATGCGTCACTGGAATGAAAAGTTTGTGCTGCCCCAAGGATTAAAACATTTTTTTTATATATCTTTGACCCCTAACTTGTAATGTTACGGCATGATGATGGGTCTTTTTCAATTCTATACAGTTGCAGTATTGTAATCCCAAATTTCAATAAACAGTTATTAAGTTCATCAATCTCAAATAGGTTTCATGAGAATTAAATTTTCATTTTATAAAATAGTGGTAATGCATATTAATGTATGCATTTTATTTTATTTATTATTTTTGTGAAATGAATCAATTTTTTCTGGTTAAACTCGGGATTAGCAAGGTGTCAGATGGCTGCAGGTGAAAATTTCGTCACTGAAATATGATAATGTCAAATTTGAGTCACAGCAAATTTAAGTAAAAACTTTTTTTGCGTTCGTCATTTCCCTTTGTGCTTCTCTTCACTTGCAGCTCAGCAATCAACACAGAAGGTTCTATAATCAAAATCATCATGCGTTTTGGCACTATTCTAGTAAGTGAACCATTTTATTTAAACCATTAGGTAATGGTCTTTTTAATTTTATGAACAATTTCTTTAACTTATAACCAGGTTCTCTTGGCATCATTGACGCTTGTCTTGGCCATTACTGTTGCTAATGCGGAGCAAATCGACGAAATGGGTAATAATATTATTTTTTTTAGTTAACAAGCAAATATAGAATATAGTCTAACAGATAGTGTTCCTACCTATTTTAAAAGATCGGCGTGTAGGAGAAGGAACTCGGAAGATTCCTGACGATCGTGGCAATCGAGTCAGAGACAAACGGCAACAACATTGTAATATTCTATTCCTGATAAAATATTATTCATGTCCTATAAACTATAGGCTTATTACCTAAAAACAAATTGACTATTGCAGATGCAATTCCTGGCCAAATTATGGTTCCAGTAAATAATCAACAGCCAATCGTTCTCGTTCCCGCTCAGCCTCAAATTGTCACCATGCCAGGTAATAGAAATAATTTTTTTTTCATTAAAAACTTAACTGTTTAATCAAGAAAGAAGTAATCTTTGATAATTTAATTCTCAATTTCAGATCCTAGATGTTATTGGACTGGAACCCCACCCTTTTGCATGCCGAAATGCTCCCGCAATTTCGAGGTGTACCGAAAAGACTCCCGTGGCGACGGAAAGAAGTGCAAAACTAGCAAAAAATCTCTTTGCTGTCCCAAAAAAAAATAATTTTGAAAAAAAAAACTGAGCTCTGACCTTTCCCTCAATGTAACGGCAGGGGAATGGATCGTTTTTTGTTCGTTTTTTTAAATTCTACAGTATAGATTTCAAAATTTTACAGAATAGATTTCAATACACAATAGGACAGTAAAAAAAAATTTAAGATAATTATTCAATTACATTTTGGTGTGTCACGGTATGAGTGAGTGATATTGGATATTTGAAAAGAGACGAAAAATAGCGCGGAGCAGAGTCCGCCGTGAAAAAATATATACACATATTGACAACCTTGGTTTCCATGGTTACCTTCTTAGTTGACAGTTGGCAGACTATTCGAATTTCGGGGTGTCATGTCGCAGACTGTATATTTGAAAGAAAAAAATGTTTATAGTATTGGTCTGTAAAACTAAAAAAAAGTGATAACTGATAATCGGTTAGCTAGTGGTTAGAGTTTAATTTTCACAATAATTGGTATCGTGGTGCTCAAATCAGCTTCGTCGCCGAAATAATTTTACCGCAAGATCCAAAGCAGAAAGGTTCGTTGAATTCGCCTTCATTTTCATTCAAATGTTCAAATAATAAATACGTACTCAACTCAAGAGTAAAGTCGTCAAAAAACGAGCTCTTTCAATCTTCTTTTTAATTATTTTCTTGCAAAGTATGCTGCTGTCATGTACAACTGTCAGCGAGCATATGTAATCATGCAAAAGTGCCAAACCAATAAAGAGTCATTCAATGTGCATTTTTTTCAATAAATTTAGAATATAATGCTGTACTTTTGGATCCAAAAACTGAAATAGTCCTGACCCAAAAAAATCATATTTTGTCGTTTTTTTACATTAAAGCACCAAAATATGATTGTGTTGTACCTAAATTATTTATGTAAGCCATTTAATAAAAATGATAACTAGATGATCTTTTGTACTACATTTTTCAGATGTCTAATTCCGACGGTCTTAAATATTTTCGATGCAATATTTGCAGCAAGGTATTCATAATTCTAAAATGAGAACAAAAAATCATGTCTATTTTAAGAATTCTCATGTATCTGGTTGTTTATTTTCTAGTTTTTCAAGCTGAAATTGAAAGAAAAACATATAAAAATGCATAAAATTCCGAGACCATTTGAATGCAAATATTGTGATAAGGTAACTAGAAACCTTTCTACTTGTTTTTAAAACGAATTTTCGTTGCGAAATTGCGACCTGGATGCGACGCAATGGAAGTATCAAATTATTTTTCTTGCAGAAATTCCGCACTGCGTATGATGTTCGGAGACATGAGCAAGTACACACTGGAGAGAAACCTCACAAATGCAGCATATGCTTCAAGGTTTGCAAAATAATAAAAACTTATCTTTACTCAAGTTTATGCATTTTTTCTAACTCTAAAATTAATTTTCTCTTAACAGACTTTTGCAGCCCGGGGAAACATGTATATTCACATAAGAAATTGCCATCCGAATGATTTACCCTTTGAATGTCGGATCTGTTCTGAAGTATGTATTGAAAACTTTATGCCATCATTATTTATCACTTTAATTTGAAAATTTAGATGTTTTCACATTCATACCTGTTAACGGATCACATGGATGTAGCTCATCCTGGAGAAGATCACGCTCTCCGTACATTTGAATGCAACATTTGCTTCAGAGTAATATAGATTATTTCCTGATATTTTTAAAAGTTATTAATTCACCTTTTTTAAACAGGATTTTAGGTGGGAACATAACCTAAAATCGCATATGAAGACCCACAATCGTGATAACATTTCTGACGAGAGCTCTACTGATACTGACATGGATCATCTACCTGAAGAGAAGCCGGTAGATTATCCGCTCTCCCTTCCGGAATGCGCTTCAAAAGGTCCGCTCCTAAAATTTCTGAACCACTTGTCATCAAATTCTTCTTCATCTTGGCCAAAAGTGGTTCTCTCAAATAGCCTTAACGAATTAATGCTCAATTCTGTAAATACTCTACTTTGAAAATGTATGTATCTAAATTGTGACTTAAATAATAAACTTTAATTTATTAATAATGTGGAGATCCGGATCTTATACAAAGGGCGTGACGTAAGCAACACTCGGGATTGAAGAACACTTACGGATTATAGGATCCATGAGGGCGATAAGGAAATTCTTTTATCAGTTACATTTAGTTCCTTGTAGATAACTGTAGTGAAAGGGGGCAGCAGCATTTTTATATGGCGTTGCGCAAGTTGAAATACCTCCACTGCGCTTAGTTTTTCTAGAGATTGACAATACTGCTGCAAAAGTATATATCGTTAGTTCCTTGTAGTGGTGCGGCTGGTCAGATATTGCCATGGAATCGCTGAGGAAATGGCTAGATAGTGTAGGAAAATCAAAAAACGATTCGGATACTCTTCCGGTGAGCGACGAGGTTCAACCTTCTAACCATAGCAAAAACAAGAAAAAGAAAAAATCCAAGCAAGAGGATGATTCGTACTCTTCAAGTTCCGGTTCATTCAAGAAAACAAGTATGTAGCTCTGCTACTTTACAGCCTTTCTACAATATGATTTTCAATTATGATTTTTGTTAAATGCAATATTTAAAACAGAGCCTACATGGACAGACTACTTGCTAATGGACAAGCGATTGCGGATTGCTTACGTCGTCATTCTTTGCATCATTTTGGGTCTTATCTTGCCTTCCCTCATTAGCTACTTTTTGGGCGATTACCAGGCTGACTTGGGCAATTGCAATCCACCCACTATTTACAAGTACGATTTTTCCTATAAAAATCATTCCGTGGAATTTGTTTTCGATACAGTGTTTTTGAATTTAGACTGGAGTGCATGTCAGGATCAGTCCATCCTGTGAATGCGACATCTTGTGAAAATGCAGGTTGCTGCTATGATGAAAAATCTACCCCAAAATGTTTTCACAAGAGTCCTACGCGATACACATACGTCGTCAAAGATGTTCTGGAAGGAGCGGAAGAAAACGCAAAGAGGACCAAAATCGCGGTCGATTTGGTTCCAGAGAGACGAAAAACTGATTATTTTGGTAACTATAGTCATAATAGAAGAATAAAATGGAACCGTTATTTTTATTTTCTTTTAACGAAATTAAGGTCAATCGCTTCCGAATGCCAGAGCTGTTGTTAGCGCTGTCAATCCTCATCACTTGGTAATTCAATTCTTGAGACCAAACCAAGTGGAGGATAACTATCGTTTGCTCACGAAAGATCTAAAAACTCCTCTTAACGAAACATATTTCGACGTAAGTAGACTTATAATTTATTCATATATTTATTTTTTAAATACTTATGCTCTTTATTTTCAGGTGGACGTTTCTATCATAAAAAAAAAATCTTTTAGCATCACCATTCGAAGGTAAAAATACGTTATTTACTTTACATTGCCAGTTAACTGATTTTTAAAACCAAATATTTTACAATAATAGACCAGGAACTGGTACTGTTCTGTTCGACACCTCTCGAGGACCTTTGGTTATCAATGAGCACTATGTTGAAATGACAACAACTGTACCTTCGGAGAACGTCTACGGTTTAGGATTGGAACGAAAAAGCTCTTTCATCCGTAATTTTAACTATACGAAATCGGCTCTTTACAATAGGGCAACAAATGGAGCAGATGGCTTCCATCCTTTCTATATGGCCATAGAGCCCGTTGGTGGACTTGCTTACGGGTAATTTGTAAAACTTAATTTAATAAGAACATTTTCTTTTAAATTGTTGGATTCGCAACAGAGTATTTTGGGATAATCCGTATCCTCTGGAAGTACAACTTTCTCCGGCTCCATCCGTTTCCTTCCGCGCAATGGGAGGCAGCGGAATTTTCCACATTTTCTCCGGTCCCACTCCATCAGATGTCTCTCAACAGTTTGCTAGAGATATCATCGGTCCCGCTGTTATGCCACCTTTTTGGTCACTTGGATTACATCTATGCCGTGAAAGCAATGATCCAAATGTTTTTGACGTAATTTTAAAACTAGATAACATTTAAAATAATCGACAATTAACGTATTTATATCTTGTCACATATAGCACACTCTGACTCAAATGAATAATTACGATATTGGCTTCGATTCGGATTGCATCGATCGACGGCTCTCCGGTCCTGGTGCTGGAAGAATCGACACTGAAAGATTCCCAAACGTTCAAGATAATCGGCAAGCTTTGGTGAATCTATACAAAAAGTTTATTTTGGCTCAACCACCGCATGTGCTAGAGCAAGGCAGTTTCCCTCAACTTGAATGGATTCAAAATAACGCCAGTGATGTTAATGAAGACGGCAATGTCTTGATGGGTTCACGCTACCAGTTCAACATAAGCTATCCCAGCTACCCAGACATCAGTAATTGAAATTCAACGTATCTAAAATAGTATACTAATTTATGTTATTTTTTTAAAATAGCTGAAGAGTCGGGATCAATGGATCTAAATTGGCAGGATCTTTACAGTCCGGATGGTTTTGATTTAGTTGATAATTGGCCACTTGATAACAGAACGACAAATTGCAGCACTGATCGCACAAGACTATTCATTCCAGAGAGATTGAATGGATCGATAACAGCAAGAACACTTTGCCTGGATTCTTGGCATCCTAGTTTAAAACTTGAGCATTTAGCGGTGCACAATCACTACGGAATCCAGCAATTAAATGCTTTCATTCAGTCCGGATGGCCCGCGCGCTATCTTTACTTAAATAGGGCATCTGCTTTGGGAAATTTGGGACAGGCTGGCTATTCTGGCGAAGAATCAGTTTCAGCTAATTGGGCATCAATGAAATCTGCCCTTATTCAGGTTTATATTAAATTTGTCACGTTTCTCTGTAATTAAGTTCTAAAACCCTTTTAAATGTCTTATAGACGTTGGAGATGGGCTTGTTTGGAGTACCGCTCTCTGGAGCACCTATTTGCGGCACAGTAAATTCAACTTTTGTGGACAACCTTCCTAATTTGGACGACGAGCAGTTGTGCACTCGTTGGTACCAAATGGGTCTTCTCTTACCCTATGCCCATTCGACTTACAATTTGAACCAGAGGGCTCGTTCACCAATAGATTGGTCTCTGAGTGCTCGCCGCTACATCGCCACCTACATCCAACAGCGCTATCGGCTCCTATCCCACTATTACACCCTATTCTATCAGGTATAGAATTCATTACCATGTATAAATAATTCCAATTATTTATTAAACATAAATATAGTTTGTCACTGCGGGAACACCTGTGGTTCGACCCATGTTTTATCATTTCCCCAATGATTCTCGAACTTACAATTTGAGTGAACAATTCATGGTTGGTGATGGGATCATGGTTTGCCCTGTCATGGCCCAGCAACTGGACGAAAACACCGTATCCGTCAGCCCTTACTTTCCAATTGGAGCTTGGTATTTATAATTTCGAATTTTTTTAGTATCTTAATATTCTATTTATCATAATGTGAGCTCAGGTATGATTTTTACAACGGCGACTTGGTCTTGGAAACGTCTAATGGAACTAAAACGACTGTTTCTACCAGTCTTAATCACGTAAACATGTACGTCCGCAACGCTACCGTTTTCACAACTCAGGTTATATACCTAAAAAATGTGCTCTATATTTTATTGGGAAACTTAATCATTAATTTCAAATTTACAGGACGCTGGTTCATCTGCAGAGGATACGAGAAAGAATTCTTATACGGTGACTACGGCTTTCCCTATAACGACTAAAGCGAAAGGGATGCTTTACGTTGACGATGGTATAACGAGCGATGCATCCGCTTTCGATCTGATCCAATTCGAGTTTACTAATAGGACGTTCACCATGACTCGGATAAATAATAGTTTTGTTTCCCAAGATAGTATTTCAACTGTCGTTAATCAAATCCGAATTTTCGGCTTTGATCCCGCTAAATACGGGCAACAAGTACCGGAAGCCGAGTATAATCCGCAAACAGGCGTACTGGTTATGAAAAATTTGAATTTAGACTGGAAAAACGAAGACAGTTATAGTGTTGATTTTATCCGATAACTTTTATTCAATTTGCCTTTGAATATTTTTAACAATAAAATATGATTCTTATTTTTATTACTAATTATTAAAATTAATTATTATGGTCACAATGATTTCCGAATATAAAATGTTCTATGGAGTTGTAAATAAACGAAATTCATAATCATATTTTGGCTTATAATTATTATTGCGTGCTCATCTACATATAAGTGTAAAATATTCGGTCTTTATTTTGATTTGTGAAACAACCAAATAGTTTTAATGGGGTTTACACTTTACATGAAAAAATATATTGAATATTCTAAGATATTGTATTTGTAACCGGATTATATCTTCCTTCCAAAAATTACAGCTGTATAGAGAGAGAATTTTTCAACCATCTTTTAAAAAGAAATTCTACTAATTATTGAACTTACGCACGCAAGATGCATCTTCCTCCAATACGCAAACTAACTCCACAGGATCAAAAATGGAGCTCCCAGGACATTTCTAGAAATAAGTGTTAAAACCTCCCTATTATTATTTCAAAAAGCATAATTTAAATTTTTTTTTACCGTAGGATAAGAAATATTATTGATGCAGGTATAATAATTTCCGCTGCATTCAGCATCTGAAACGAACATTTAAAAAAGTTTCTAAAATATTAAAATGTCAACCATACTATGCCATAATATAATTTACACTAATTACCAGAAACCGGATATCGACCATCTGGTGATGGGCATTTGAACCCTGATGTAGAATCGTCGCATGAAGAAAGTTGAAGTGGAGTACATTGCAAAGTAACCGGGTCGAAGACAGTTCCATCAGGACAAGTCTATGGTAACAAACCAAATGAAAAATACAATTGCTTTAAGTTGCACTTAATAAAGAGGACTTCATTACCTGTATAAAAGGTGAGTCGCTTACGCAAACCTTAAAAGGATCGCGAGTAGGAAAGAGTAATTAGATAAATCACGCTAAACTTTAAGTTCCTTTAAACTGTAGACTACTCACATAGTAATCCGGTCCGCAACTATAAAAAGAAATACTTTGTTTAGCAAACTTATTCAGGTAGATTTTTTATTTTTTTTTTCAAAAGTATGGTTTACCTTCCGGGAACAGGGAAGAATCCATCTGGTTTCGGGCAACTGACTGCGTGAAAAGGTAAATATTTTACAATCATTTTTTTAAATACTAAAGTTAAAAAAATAGAAATTCTATTTACAGCAACTGGCCTCGACAGGAGGCGTACAGACTAAAGTGATGGGATCAAAGACGTTGACTTCCCCATTAGGACCAAGCGGACAAGTCTGAGATTATTTCCGTTTAAGAAAAAAAATAAGCTATTAAAAAAAAAATCTATATTATTTACCTGTATATAAGGAATGTTTCCTATGCAAAGGAAGTAATCGCTCGAACATTTATTTCTTTGAAAAAAGTTTAAAATTTATGTAAGTTTTAAGCTCTAATAAAAAAAAAAGTATTATAAGAAAATCACAAACGGGATAGCATAGAATCCATTGGGACTAGGGCAGTCAAAGCTGAGCGGTGTTGTGGTCCTTTGCGTGGTCGTTGTTACTAATTAAAATAAATTACAAATTATTTTCATAAAATGTGAAAAAGGTACATAAGAAATCGATAGTGAACTATATAAGCAAGCCTCGTCTAATTTATAGAGTAGATAGTTATTTTGATTAATTTACTTGAGCAGCTGTCAGGCTGCGCACAATTAAGGGTATTGGGGTCAAACACAAGGTTTCCAGGGCATCTCTGTAAAATATTTTGAAAAATGAAACTTGAATATCTTTTAGTTATCATAAACACTTAGGACCTACATCCGGGTATGGGACTCCATCTATACACGTGTAAAAATCCGGAACACACGCATCTACAGAAATAATTTCATGATTATCTTTGAAACTTACGATATTATTTTATTAATATGTTTTCTTTAAGATGATTCATTTTTAAAATACCATCCACCGCTGGGAAAGCTCCATTATCAGCCGGGCATTCAATACGTTCCTATTTATGAGCCACCAGGATGCAAAGAATTTTTTTTAAAAGCCTGTTAATACATGATGAAGTTACCTAATTCATTACATACCGATGGGTTTGAAGCAGACACACCGATCCAGCTATTTATGAGAACTACAGTAGCAATGAATTGTGATTAAGTGATTAAGTTAAAATATATATTAGACAGAAAAAAATGAATCAAATTCTTACATTGAAAGCCGATTATTAGTAAAATTGATGCAGAAACCATTGTCTGAAATTTTGCTCCGGTTTCTGGCGCACTATTTAAAAGAGGAAAGAATGCTGACAAAAAGAAGTAGGCAGACGCGGCCCGAATAATGTTTTACTATAGTCTGTACAGAAATTGTTATCATGGATTTAACAATGGAATCTAGTGCATAAGTCAGAGTATGTTTGAGAACTTTTCATAATGTTGAGACGAGTTCTATCGTGGGATTTTCTCATTTAATCCAAGGCTAGAAGTTAGAAGCTGGTATGTGTTTCGTCATCATGATTACGTACGTAGTTGTACTTTAGTTATCTCTATCATGTTAAATGATTCGTTTGTTATACAAGAGAATTCTCATTACTTTTTGCGATTCTATGAAAGGTATATTTTAAAAAGTAAAACCTAATTAAAAACTTAATTTTGGTATTTAAAATAATCTCGTATAAGGATTTCTTTTATAAACCGAAATAGCGCTTAAGTTATTGTAGCGCTCCCTTTCGCAAAACGAATAATGGAAACCATCTATAATTAAGATTTTTTCCCGCATCATAGAAAAATAAAACTAGTATCACATTGGAATAATGTTGCATAATGCGTAAAGTAAACAATCAATAAATAAATGTCGTAGCTCTTTTTTCTATACAAATATTTTTTAAAGGAAAAGGAAAATATTAAGTTATCAGATATATTCTATCAGCAAGTAGCTATATACACACCCAAAACAAATATCGCGTTAGCAACCAACTTATTGCATATCATACCGTAAGGTTTTATCGAACGAACAAAGTATAAAGTTTTTCGGGATTTTTTTTTTTTTGTCAAAGTACATTCTCTCTGTAGAATTGTTGTCTATAAACTCGGACCAGTTTCATCTCGAGACTAATATGGGCTCGTCATGATAAAAAATATTTTCTCGTTTCCATCACAACGAATAACTACCGTATACAATTATTGCGCTCCCGTAAAAATTTACAAAAGGACTTGAGAGAATTTTCAGGTGATAAGTACACTGTTCGCAATCAAGCATTTCTTAAATAATAATGTGGAAAATGATACTCGGATTAACTTTTCCTACATCTATGCCCAATATATTTTCTTGCATTACATATTTACATTTACAGCGCGGTGGAATATTAATCTGTGTTTACTTTGCGCTTGATAGTTCTTTGCGACCTTTATACACTCGTACCGATGCACTTTTATTATCAGGAATAAAGTTGTATTTATTTATATCTATACAGTATATCAAAGGATAAGATGGTCAAGTACAGGACGTCTACCTATATGCGTTTCATACTAACATATTATACTATAATAAAGAACCTCCCTTAGGTCTATGCTCAGTCTGGGTTTGAATTGCTACTGATTTGTTTTCATAGTTTTTTTCAAATTTCTTTTTTCTTGGTCGAAAAGATTCATCCACATTTCATGTGGATTCATCAAACGAATCGCAAATTTAAAGTAAAAACTATTTGATTAGACGACAGAAGGTAACGCAGCACTTCTGTAAATTTTACATGCAATAATGTTTTTAAGAATATTACTTGATAGTAATAAATAGCAAGAGAAAAGATTAGAAAAATTACATCATCATAATTTTATTTTTATTTATTCGGCTCATTTCTAGAAAAAAAAAAAATGGTTTCCAAGTCTAAAAACCGACTGGAACCGCCATCAGTCATCGGGGATGTTTCAAAAACGTCTGTAAAATCTGAAAGTAAGTCATAATTTATTCATCTAAACTAAATTCGCGGCAATAAAATATGAACCGCTAGTATGACAAAACTGTAATTAATAAGTGTATTATTCTATTATCTCGTAGATGGAATCGATAATTTGAATGGTAAAGCGAGCTCCTACGAGACATCAGCAGGAGTTGCACAAGATATTGCAAAACATGGGAAAATATCTTACATCAATCGCAATGAAGAGGACGAAATGGTTAGAGGCGAATTATATTTTGTTTAAAATGTATAATATATAAAAGAAATTAAAAGAAAAGTCTGATATTTAAGAAACCGTGATGATCCGGATTAAAAATTGAATATTATCATGAGCTTGAATAACAAGACTAATATTATCATTTAAAGAGAATATTCATTTATTATTTATGTATAAAGGAAATCTACGGTTATCGGCGATCTATATTTGGGACAATCATAACATGGTTTTTCATTCTTATAACTGTCGGAATTCTTCGGCTTGTCTTCCATTGGTTTCCCGAAATGTATCTGAAGTGCACGCATACCCCATGTTCATTAGAGACTGCAGAAAGAGTTCTCATTGTGGTAATTATAAAAATATTAATTTTGAATTTTGATCGCTTTTTTATTTTCAAACTTGAATTAATTAAGGAAATCTATCAACTCAAATTGCGGCGAGTACATATTCGAAATGTTACGGAGCAATCAGCAAAAGAATTGCTGTGAGTTTTTTCCAAAAAATATACATTCCATTGACGTTATATTAATATTGTTTAATTACAATTTTCTTTGAAGCGGTTTTAATGACGCAATCAATGAATCCAATCAAGTGGCAACCATTTCTCTACCGAACGGAGATGGAACTTTTAGGGGTACAACGATTTAAATTTTTTCTCCAAGAATTAATGCGCTTTCATGGTAATAATTTACTGTTTAAAAAATAGATGCAGACAGTATGCGACTGTTTACGTGCAAAAAACTTCGCTACATCTGGAATACTACGACCAAAGAATTTGTAAAAATTCGAAGTTTGGGCCCGGGGATGTCTACGGCATCCATGCATCATCCGGAAGCTCAACTTGGAATGGCTGGATTATCTCCTTTCGAGCAACTACGGAGGTAATATATCAACATTTACAAGGCAATTGAAAAAAAAATCCTTAAAGTTATCATTTAATGAAATAAAATAGACGTGTTGTCTATGGGTGCAACGTTATCTACGTTCCAGTGAAGAGTGTTGTGCAACTTCTTTTATTAGAAGTTCTGAACCCGTTTTATATATTTCAAATGGTTGCTATTGTTATCTGGGTCCTTATTGACTATTGGCAATATGCAACAGCTATTTTTCTAATGTCAGCTGCAGGTTCGTATAATTGAAAATTTAAAAACAATTCTTCCTGATACTTATTTTGTGACAATAATTTCGTCTAATTTATCAGGTATCATTATAACAATCACTCAAACAAGAAAAGTATGTTAATTTGAATAATACTGTGCATTGGTTAGTCAATTATTATTTTGATTTTAACTATTATTCGTAGAATCAACGGAAACTTAGAGACACTGTCCGCGATAATGACATAATTGAAGTGTGCCGCGGTCAAGGGAAATTTGAAACGATTGAAACACAAGATTTAGTGCCTGGCGATATAATTGTGATACCGAGTAGCGGGTAAGTTAAATGCTGTAATCATAACTAAAAATATGATCACCATTCAAACTTTATAGGATCAAAATGTATTGCGACGCAGTGCTCTTATTTGGAACTTGCATCGTGAATGAAAGCATGCTGACAGGTAGTTTTTTGGTTTATTAAAAAAAAATTCAAATAGTGTCGGAAATCAATGTTCGTGGTATTTATATAGGTGAGAGTGTACCGGTTACCAAAGTTCCTTTACCACAATCGGACAACATCAAATATCATCCAAAAGAGCACGCAAGACACACTCTATTCAGTGGAACCAAAGTCGTTCAGACGCGATTTTATAACGATGAAAAGGTTCAACTCTTTCAACTGATTTATTTTTATTTCTTGACTTAAAATAAGGATGAATACTATTGATAGGTAATGGCAGTGGTGACTTCAACTGGTTTCCTCACCGCCAAAGGATCCTTGGTGTCCGCCATTATGTACCCACCTCCAGCTGATTTCCGGTTCGAGAGAGACAGCTACAAGTTTATCGCTTTCCTCGCATCCATCGCAACTGTCGGCTTTATTTACAGCATCGTAACTATGGTAGGTAGATATAGTATGTGCACTAATACATATATAACCTAACGAAATATGGTCATTGATTTGTAAAGATAGTGGTTCATGGAGAGACAAGTACCGAAGTTATTTTTCATGCTTTCGACATGATAACTGTCTGCGTTCCACCTGCGCTTCCCGCTGCAATGACTGCCGGAATCATTTTAGCGCAAAAGCGACTCCAACTGAAAAATATCTTTTGCATCTCTCCAAGAGCAATCAATGTTTCAGGTATTAGTATACTAATATAGAAAGAAATATACAGATACCTGAACTAGTTTTGTGTATATTTAATAGGATCTATAAACTGTATCTGTTTTGATAAGACGGGTACCTTAACCGAAGACGGCTTAGATCTATGGGGTGTCGTCCCTGTTTTGGTGAAACTGAAAAAATTCCTACTTCCCATCAAGAGTAATGATAATCATGATTTTAAATTTCTATAATGAAGATCGATAATGACTGGATTTATCCACAGATCCATCCACACTTCCACAAGCAATCTTAGCTGTTACACCTCAAAATGAAAGTTCAGTTGTATCGGCGGAACCGCCTTTATTGATGGTTGGAATGGCAACATGCCATTCACTTACGATTATTGACGGAGCACTCTCTGGGGACCCATTAGATTTGAAGGTAAAATTATATTAGGAATTTATCGATTATTTAAATTATGAATATTTTGAAACGGATATAGATGTTTGAATCAACGGGATGGGATTTAGAAGAGCCATCTAAAGAAGACTCCAGCAAATACGATAGCATTTGCCCTACGATAGTTACTTGGAAACAGAACAAGACAGAGAATTCGAACCTAAAGGTATATTTTTACTATTTTCCAATAACATTCACAAGAATAAGCATAATTTAATTTAATGTTTTAAAAACAGAAGGTTGAAGTAGGAATCGTTCGCCAGTTTACATTCAGCTCAGCTTTGCAAAGAATGGGAGTTTTATGTAAGCGGATTGGACTGGAACAACAACAACCTTTAGATTTCTTCTGCAAAGGATCGCCTGAAATGGTGAAATCCTTGTCAAAACCTGAAACTGGCAAGTCCCATAAGTTAGTGTATACTCTCATCGATTGAAAAATTAATTTAAACATTTCATAGTTCCCGAAAACTTTGACGAAATTTTGGAAGAGTACACTAAACAAGGTTTCCGCGTTATTGCACTGGCTCATCGTTGTGTAGAATTGCGATCCATCAACAAACTTCAAAAAGTACAGCGCGAAGAACTCGAGAAAGAATTGACATTCCTTGGTGCGTTCATCTTCAGTTCTATGCCGTATTTTCTTTCTCACATTTCTACTCTTTTATAGGTTTGGTGATCCTGGAGAACCGACTGAAGCCCGATACAACTCAGGTCATAAGCCAGCTTATAGAAGCGGATATGCGCACCATCATGGTTACTGGTAATTTAATACCGTAACTTCTTTTCTGTTTGAATACCTGAATTTAATACTGTTAAAATGATTGGTTTTAGGTGATAATTTGCTCACAGCTATAAGTGTTGCACGAGGTATAATCTTACATATAAGTGTCATCCGTTAAAATTCAAATTGCTTAAATAAAATGTTTTCATCAGATTGCGGAATGATTGGAACGAACGATCAAGTAGTTATAGTCAACTTTGAAGAGTCGAAAAATGGAAGAAAACCTCGTATATCTTACGATCTGGCTGAAAGAGCCTCATCCGTTCAGGTATAAATGAATTAAAATATAGGAGAAAAAAACGGTATTGAAATTTCTAAATCCAACAGGACCCAGAGTTTGGAATGTCTACATCAATAACCAACGATCCTATTGTTAAAAGGTTGGACGAAATATCGCTAGAAATTATGCCGGAATGGGTACATTACATGACTATCGTTACATATTTTTTTTCCATAAATCTAAATAGTTATCAATGGTTTCTATAAAGACTGAACGGTACCATTTAGCCATGACTGGGAAATGCTGGGCCGTACTTCAAGAACATTATCCTGAATTGATTCATCGTTGCGTGGTCAAAGGAACCATCTTCGCCAGGATGTCTCCCGATCAGAAACAGGAGCTCGTTCAAGAACTCCAACAACTAGGCTATTACGTTGGTGAGTTGTAATCATACATCGATTCAAAAACCAACGTTTTAAACTCCGATTTCGTCCATACAGGAATGTGTGGTGATGGGGCAAACGACTGTGGGGCATTGAAGACGGCTCACGCCGGGATCGCTCTCTCCGATACGGAAGCATCTATAGCCTCACCGTTCACCTCTCGTGAGCCGAGCATTTCCTGCGTTCCTGAACTGATCCGACAAGGTCGCTGCTCTTTGGTCACCTCCTTTGGCATCTTCAAGTACATGGCAATGTACAGTCTGATCCAGTTCGTCTCTTGCATGATGCTTTACGAGTTCGGCTTGAATTTATCCGACTTCCAATTTCTCTATGTGGATCTTTTTATGATCTGCTCCATTTCTGCCGTCTTCGGTTACACGCAACCGTATCGTGGACCTCTGTGCAAGCGACCGCCTTTGACCTCTCTTCTGTCCCTTCCACCTCTCGGTTCTTTAATCATCCAAGGCGCTGTTGTCATCTTTTTCCAAGTACTTAGCTATTTAATCCTTACTCAGCAAGACTGGTTCGTACCTTACATGGATTTCCACAACGAAACGGGCATTGGTGCCGGAGATTTGGCAAGTGCCGAAAACTACGCCATAGTCTGCATGTCATTTTGCCAGTACATCTTCCTTGCCTTGGCTTTCTCCAAGGGTTACCCTTACAGGAAGATGTTTATTACTAATTACTGGTTTGTTGGAGTCTTGGCTGCCTGTACTGGCTTTTCTACTTACCTCATCGTCGGAGCTTGGGAGCCGATCGCAGATTGGTTCCAGCTCTTGTACCCTCCCGACATGTATTTCCGCTACGTTATCCTAATACTATCTGCAGTTCAGGTAATATTTATTGATAATCCAAACAGCAACAAAAATGCATTTTTATAATATTATTTTTTATTTTCTTATTTCCAGGTTGTAGCCTGTTTGCTGATTGAAGCTTTTGTAGTGGATAAAGGCCTAATCTACATGGCAGAATCGGAATTTTGGCTAAACTTGAGACCGCGAAAAGAAAAACATCTGGCTATTGAAAAAGAGCTTCTCGATCCTAATATCAATTGGCCGGTCATCAATCGAATGAAACAAGATGATTTGGAAGGACTACAATCACCAGAAGCGCCGCCAATAATTCCCCAGGCACCACCACCACCTCCTTTTACTTGACGTTCCTTTTCTGTAATAATAAACCACCCCTTTTTACCCTTATTTCCACCGATTCTTTTTAGTTCAAGAAATGTAATAGACATTGTCATAACCAACTTAAAATTAACATGTTTATTCACATTTATTTTCTCGTCTATAGCGTCGGCATTATGTCAAGAAAATGTGACAGGATACAACAAATTCGTTTTTAAGTTGCATAACATTGCACAGTAAACCGGTTCCATACATTAGTTTTAAAAACATAGAAAGCTACCTTTATGTCTTGCGACCATGGATGTGATGCACCATTGAGATTAGGTGTAACAAGCGATTAAAAGAAGAAAAGCTCAGCAATATGCCCAATCCTTATGATCGGTGGGTCGGCAATTCGATGGGCATTTTTCTAATGCAGCTAATTGATTAGGATCCATATATTCTTCTTGAATGGATCGGCCAACAAAAATATTACCTGCTCGCTTCGTCGGGAAAGGGAACATTCTTATATGCGACTGTTTTGTGATGTTGGAATCATCACAGTTATAGCTATCGTGAGCCATCTGCATTATCAATTTTCAAATTAATTTGAAATGTAGGCCTACTATAACCTACTCAACTGTACGTAGAAGACAAAAAAAAATACCCACCACATCGGAATTTATTTGGGGCCAGGCAAATTCATCCAAAAAATTTTGATCATGGAATCCACTCTTTTTTATTTGTCCCATCGAAAGTATTTTATGTATCAAAGGGGAGATAACCCCTCTTTTCTGATAGCTCTTGGCCCCCCATAAAGCTGCCAAACATGAAAATATACTTTTCATATAGTCGTGCTGAAAAAGGTTCCACTTAAATTTAAACCAGAAATGAGGAATTTACTCTCATTATTTCCATGGTATTGTAAAACTTGTTTTGCTTTTCTAATATATGAAATATTTTCAAAATATTTACTCGTAGCTAATTTTTAACCCATACCTGAAGGAAGAAGGTGTTTTTGAGAGATATGGTCCCTCATCACATGAAAAGTATAGCTTGAATTCAACCACTGTTGAACAGCGTGAACCTCTCGGTTCCAAATAGGATTGTCAGTATCTCTTGCTACAAACACGTCGACTGCTGGGTCGAGCATGACTAGGTACCGGAATAAAACTGGGTTCATCCCACTAATGAGTTGAGAATCAATGATGGATGATGGAGGCAGTCGTTCCACTATTTGTGGAACATAGCACAGATCGACATGAGAAAACCTACAGAATACGTCGCACATCTTGGTGTAGGTATTCTTTGATTCACCTTCAGCATTGGTCAAATTATGGTAGATGCGCATTACCCAGTCGGGATAGCCTTTGCTGATCGATAGAGCGATATCGTTTAAAAGATCACTATAGCCTTCAAGAATCGTGTGGTTATGGGTGGCAACGTAGAGGGAAAATGAAATCACTTTCTGATGCATTCCTCTCAATGAAGCTTCATCAGAACACCACCTGATCGTTGTTGAATTTGGACTGAGAGATTCACGATCGATGATATCAACCTCTTTATCGCATTGGCATAAAGGAGACGTATAGTAAGTTTCTCCTATAGTAGTGGGCTCGAACAATAAAGAGCCTTCAGTGATCGGCGGAAAACTGCACTTGATATCCTTACGGAATAAAAGTGGAGCTCTATTCCAGATAGTTCCAACACTGAAGAGCATTAAACTCAATAAAAAGAGACGGCGAACTTGACGCTGGTCTAATAATTTCACTCTTTGAATGATCATTTTCTATTTAGCTAAGTTTGAAAGGAAGAGTAGGTATCTGTCACAACCTTCACAATGACAAAGAATAAAGAATGTGACAATTTGTTCTTCATGAAAGCTTGTGTAGTTGCTACGTTGACGGCTAATAAATGAAAAGAGAAACCTGCCAGCCAGCCATGGCATCAACTAAAGTAGAAACCGGTTCCGATAAAAACCGGTTGTTTTTAATGTAAGGGTTAATGTAGGATTTTACTATTAAAATGTATAATCTCACTTATAATTTTCATAAAATGTTTATTCATTCTCTATTAGCTCCATTTTAAGACAAATACACGCGGTAGATAAAATCTGTTGGTAAACATAAAGAATTCTAAACATTTATGAAAAAGAACTTGTACGGTAGCGCCGCTAAATAGTAAATGTGAAATATCTGTAATATATAATTTTAGAATATTATTTAAACATGAAAGATGGTGGAAAATACTAATTAATATTGTCGTGCAACGTATTAATGAAGATTTAGAGCCTGTCCCTTAATCGCTGTTGTCCTCGATAACATTAGTTTTGTGTTTAGGCACATAATCTTGACGACGAACGTGTCGATCGGGTCCATAGCAGCAGGTACGGATCTCCAAATGATTCCTCATCCATGGTTCATCCATTACGAGAAGAATGTGGTGCTTGGTCCTACCATACTCGTGAAGGAAACGATCGGCCATATCCGATGGGCCTTGGGTTACCACTACGATCCTTCCGATATGAGCAAAACGTTCCGTCACCTTCAATAATTAAGTCACATCAATAAATTAAATTGTATCAATTAAAGAGATTTGAATGAGTACCTGACGATGAATCTTTCCGAGGTTTTGAGCAGAGCGGCTGAAAATGATGATGTTGGCGCAAAGTAATTTTGAATCGTCGATATCATAGTCTCCTCCACCTCCCCAGTTACCATCCCCATCGTCCATGGTCAGTCCGCGATTGTGACTTTGTAGAAGGGTCAGTGGTCGCCTCCAATCTTGAACCAGTTCATCGATGAATTCGACATCCTCCGTCCAGTAAAAGTGGTCAAAGACAGCAATCGTCCCGGGGCAGTTGGATGATTGATCCCAACTCAACAGCAATTCTGCGATCAAGTGGTTGTTGTGCTGAGTTGCCGATGGACGGAACAAAACCAGCAGAAGAATTACAATAGAAGGGCTCAATTTGTCAAACATGGCGGGATTTTTGATTTGATACAATCAGGTCCAAGGCTCGAATTCAACTTTCGAAATGCTGTGTAGTTCAACGTAGATATATAGCTATGTGGCAACTGTTAAGATGCTGACCCGTTGTGCGCATGCGGTCTTCTTTATTAAACTGATATCATTTATATATGTTTAATTGTTTCTATAAAATGCGTTAGTAGACTGCCAATATTTTAATAGCTATAATTAAAGTTTTTTCACATTTAATTAAAATAACAAAATTGAATTCTGAATCTTTTCCGAAACGGAAAAGCTTTAGTAGCTATAGCCTGAAATGACTCGGCTAAATTTACAATTCTGCAAGCGTCCTTGGAGCCCCGTGGATCAGGATCAATCTCGGATAGGTATCACTGTAATAGTCTTTTTGAATAGCTAGAATAAATGCATCGTCATGGCAACAGGCTCCTAGATCATTCCCAAACAGAGCTCACACTTTGAATAAATAATTATATTTCGATCTATTGACTCAATTTAATATGAATAAAGTCGATATTGATACGGCACAACGCAGAAATGACATTGAACACATTTAATGGAAGTAAAAGGCACCTCAATAGTATGTTTATACAGCAAGAAGAGCACTCGCCTATATAAGCAAACATGGATCGTTTCAGGCAGCCCTCTAGAAAAAATAGAACAAAGAATATTCAAAGTAAAAAGCGGAATTGAACAATCCTATATATATCTTACATCTTCATCGCTATACATGTACACTGTTGGTGGGTTCATAACATAACATAAGTATACCGCATTCAAGGACTAAATAGAACCAAGATATTGTTTTGTAATAAAAGTATAAAACTCAACCTCTTTCCGAACCATAAAGCTACAAGTGGCAATAAACCAAGTGATGAACATTCGATGAGTAAGTTTTACAGCAAAGGGTCTCTACTGCCTTGCATGTCGAACGCAACCGCCAACCGGGACTACCGAATGCCCACTCATACTTATCGCCTAACATTCGTTGACGCGCTAATAGGTGTGCATCTTCTGTTTGTTTTCTATTTGTATTTATTTAGAGGAAGTTAAATAGTGACAAAATATTTATTAAAAAAAGTCGCTCCTGCAGATTTATTTAATCGTAAGTTTTCGAACAACTTTCGCTACCATTATTGTTCAAATCGTGAAATTTTGAGCGATTTTTTTTTGTATTTAGTAGGAAAAAGTAATTCGATTTCGGCGATGATTGCTTGTACATTTAATACGAGATAAAATTGCCACATGCTGAGCTTGAGACATAAGACCCTTTCGGGAAAGACATTGGCATTTGGCGTGAGGTACGTGATGAACTGAGCTCTCGGTGAGTTCTCTTATTATTGTATCGTAGTCAATGGATCGACGGCGTATGGGAAGCAGGGGACACCTTAGAGGACATTGTTTAAAAATAGCTACAACTTGGATCACTTTATACCTGCATCGATCTATGGAGTTGATACAATAACATAAATTTTTCTCGTAAAAAAATAGACAAATAAGAGTGTCATTATCAAGTTGAATAGGAACGTTTTGATGTCATCTTAGAGAAGGCTGTTAGTCAGTCGTCCGATTGAATCGTGCGAGAATTGGCGCGAGACGTAGACGTTGTGCACGTTATCCATGACAATCCGAACTCGATCGTAACGCTTTTTTCTTTTCTTTTTTTTCATCTTGGAGAAGATCCTTGGAGGGCAGACAATCCATTTCCAAAAAAAAAAATATATATTCCGTATCCAACCTCTCCATTTGGGTTAATTTCTGGAGAGAAATAATGATATCAGTAGAAGGATCGATAAAATCAATGCTCTTGAACTATCGAGTCGTCCTTGGCTTCGTAGGAACAATCTGGATCATTTTCAATTGATGAACTTCTTATATTGGCACAGAACAGTATTTTTTCGAACGGGTAGCCGGTAGCTCGGCAGTTCCTCTCAACACGAATTCAATTCCAAAACACGAGCGGATCGTTGAATGAAATATCTTGGAATAGCTCATTATGAGCTTCTGGTTACAGCTTCATTACATATTCATCATTTGTGTTCATTACAGCTTCTCTCTCAGCGTGAAGTTTAGGCGGCACTTCTAGGGAAATTCGGGATTTTTTCCAACATCATGACACCAGACGTCGGAGAAACGTCCGAGGTTTACTTTAAAAAGGTAAACGCATTGATGGGAAAGTCGCTATTATATTCAAAAAGGAATTACTGTCATTAAATGTTTAGAATCTTTTTTGCTAATTGAATAATATCTCTCTCTTGCTGCTTCTTATGCAAGTCGTGGAATCATCGGAAGATGGTATATGGTACCTGCATGAATCAAACTATAGCTGTTTGCGCTACCGTCAAGAGTCGTACTTCCGTGCTCTCTTTTACTGACGATTTGAACAATCAACCTGCTTTCAAGTGAAATCCGAAATCTTTCGACGTTTCGCGAATAAACTCTTTTTGTTGCTGATGCATACATGTGCTACTTATTCCGTCTTATACCTGGCGGCATTTTTTCTGCCAATCATTTTATAGAACTTCAAAGCTAATTTTTATGTTCTCTTGAATGTTAACTTAATTAACAGTAATTTTTCTAAAACCACCAGCTAGTCGTTATTTAATCCGAAAATGCGCATAATTTTGGTGACTGGTGACTACCATAATTAACCACTTACCGGCTCATTCAATGCATATATGTTTTTACCGACAAGGAATAGATTTATTCTAGCCGGAATCTACCTTAAAAAGGAAGGAGGGCGCGTCTCTTTGCTTTTTTTTTTCTTTTTAGGGAGTTCATAATAAAAAGAAAATCTAAAATACTTGAGTACTTTAGCATATGTTGGTGATTAGATTAATTATATCACGTTGTGAAATATGTTACTACACAATTTCACGCATCGGAATAAAAACACCTGCAGGTTTACGGTACTTACTTAACGTATATTGCCGTTTAGCATGCGTTCCAAATTCCCGTAATATAGTACCGCAGCGCCATCTCGGGAAATTCTGTCTTAACTACGTTTGACCGCGATAATTTGATTGGGGTAAAAATTAACGAAAGAGTGTTTAATTAATGATGTTTTCTACCTATGATTTCATGTTTGAAAATATATGCAAAAGCCTCAAGACATCAATTTAAGTCGGATGACCTTGCTCGCATCTTTTAAAAAACCCGTTCACAAACCGGTTTTTGAATTTCCAACTACTGGCGGACCATAAATATATATGCCAGCAATTCAACAAGGCCCATGTTGACTGTGGCTTAACAATCTTGTCCCTAAATTCATCTTCTTCCTCCAGTCAATGACCTCATCGAGATGCTCTTGCCTAGAGCTACAGTGGATGAGAAAAAAGGTAAACTACTAAAGTGGTATGTAAGAATAGTTTTTATATCTTTGTGATCATCCTTGCGCTCCTGCTGGCTCTACTCTCTCCTTAACCTAGTCTCGTCGAGAGTAGGTCCCTTCTCATTCAGATGTAAGCTACATACAACGATTCAAATATAACATTATGGCTCCTTTTTCAAAAATGTACAGAGCCAAAACGCAATATCTGAATCGTTGCACTTAATTCTTGTCCATAATCCAGATCGAGTAGAAACACTTATTTTTAGTTTTAAAAAAATATATACATTTTAAAAATAGGAATATATTTTCAAAGAACCCAAACAGACAAACTTTTGAAAATGTGTTAGTATTTTTTTTTTAAAGAGAAAAAGACGAATTTCATAAACACACTAGATTATTTTTAAAATGGAATAAAATCAAAAATATTGCTCCATTAAAGATCAAGACTGCCTAGTGATAGACCTGCTCACTTGTTTTCCATGTCTTTAAATAGCCTTATTCAATTTTTCTTTTTTTCAGGAGAGTTAAACGATTTCTCACTGAGAAGCCCATTCTGACCGATAAAGCAAGCTGGTACGGCTTTGGAGAGAAATCCCGTAATCTTCGATGGTGTTGCGGGGACTCCATTGTTGTTGTTGATGGCATCGCGGCTTCTCAGCTGTTTCACTCCATTGGAGTCGTCCTCTTTCTTGATGTTAGGTAACCGTCTCTTCTTGATGTACGCCTATAAGAGGAGTCCGAGCAGAAAATAATCATGTTGGGTTACATTCGCTGAAATATAGGTCATCGTGGCAGCTGAAGGAGTGTTGCTACTAGACGTGGGAACAAAAGAGACAACACTATATTTACCTGGAAGTAGAAATTTGAAAAGAGGACCAAGAACATGGTGGCGTTGAAGAGCATGACGTAAACAAGTCCTCTAGGATAGTCGCAATCGGGGGAGAGCAGGACTTGAAAGTTATGCAAAAAGACTATGATGAACTGGATCATCTGGATGCTTGTCAGATGCTTCTTCCACCAAAGGTACTTTTGGTACTCTGGTCCCATGGATGCTAATAAGTAATAGCTGTACATAATAACATGTACAAATGAATTGATGAGACCAAAGAAAGTGCCGTGTCCGCTGGGAGCAAATTTAGTGCCCCACCAACATGCCCCTAACCAAAGAAAAAAAAAACACAAAAATATTTCATTAAAAAAAAAACCTCTTTAAAATGTAAATTTCTATATACCGGCCATAACTGTGTGATGAATAACGTGCAAATGAGTAATTTGGTCATTCTTTTTACGTAAAACGAAAAAAATCGTGTCGAGAAATTCGACAATTTTGCAGAGAAAATAGATGTAACAGAAATCGAAACCGGCAATTTCGTTAGGATCATCTGAAAAGTCGATCGGCTGGCACCGATAACTGTAGCGCCAAAGCCATGCGTACCTTAAACCCTATTTTAAAATTTATTTTTTAAAAGAAAAAAAAATTTAATGTTATTGGGATAACGGCTGATTTCTCAATAAGAATTCCTCACTCCGTAGACGAGGTAAGAACTGACGACGACTTGAAGAATGTTATAAATTTGGATGGCCTTTTTCAATTCAAAAGGCTGCCGATTCTTCATAAGCTTAGGTCCAAGGTATTTTACAAAGTAGACGTAAGCCAAACATATTAGCGTCGTTGGGACAGGTGAGCTCATGAGAAAATAGCCATCCGATCTTGGATCTACAAAGAATAGAAAAATAACGGATCTTAAAATTGCGCCCAACTAGAACGTTAGAGATAAACTTCCAGGAAGTGGGGCAAACTACAGTCGCTTGTACTATTATTACATAGATGCAGTAGCATCTGTCTCATTTATATAACATAAACTACTTATTTACGGATTGTATCCATTTAACTATGTTGGTCAGCATCAAACCTGACTGTTTCTTATAAAAATAGTTTTCTGACATAACATAGAAGACGGGCTTTTTGAGTAAAAGGGAAATTATATTGACGCAATGAAGGATGATAAACGCTTTTTTGGGAAAGGGGTGTGTGTATAATAGAAAAGCCATGTAGACACGCTCTTGCCGTGAGTAATAAACCAAATTTGAGAGTTTAGAGCTTTTCCTTCGCACTAGCTGCTGTTGGCCTCTTTTTGTCTGCTTTTTTAAAAAAGAAAAATGACTTGACGCTTTCTCCCATTGAAACGGCAAGGGATCTTCTTCGGTGTTTCGCTTTTTAAAACTTAGTGGAGCAAACTCTGAGTCAGCAAATTTCCCCTGCGGACTCTGTGCTACATGCGCTTTTTAAAAAATCATTGAGCAAATAGAGATGTTGAGCTTAAAGTTAACAGACTCTCAGGAAAGACATATACATACAATTACAGTATAACTACAATCATTCTAATCTGATAAGAGATATAAAACTATGTATAGAGAAAGGACTTAAATAGAGCGGAGTCTTAAAACAAAAAAGGAATGGGACCGTTGAACTGCTTTTATTACTTCAGATTGCAAAGAGGTCATCATGATGAGAGGAATCTTGAGAGATGTCATCACAAAAGGACATCATCAAACATTCTTTGTTTGAATGCATTCTTCATTCCTCTTTTGCATTTAACGAATAAGGTATCTACCATGATGAATTGTGAATATTATTCGAGAATATTACTAGGAATATTTAACAAATTCGAAAGGGGACTTTTCACAAATATTTTGAGGATGAATGGAAGTGGAACAGTTTAATTTTGTCACTCCCTTTCAATGATGGACACTTCGTGGTTCCAAGATGAACCTTTTTTTTCATAAAGAGTTTTTTTCTTTATGCGAGGTGTTGCTCTTGAAAGTAGGTCATTCTTACAGAAAAATCCATGAATTGAGCTCGGCAGAAAGTGGCAAGTGCCGGAAATTTTTGAAAGTGTGCTAAGTCTCTTCACTAACTATAGTAATATTTTCTTATTTCGAATTACGTTGAAATGTATTGACCAGTGATGAATAAAAAATCTTACGTCTTTTTTCCAAGAGGTCGTTGTATCCATTGATGAAGTTAGTCACCAGTGAAGCCATTGTTTCACTACTGGTTTCTCGCGCTTTTTATGACTATTAGATTTTATGAGAAATTTTTTAATTATTAAAAATCAGCTTGAAGAAGTATTTGATAGAATACGAATTACTTATTGGTGTGATACGACGAGAAGCTAACGAAAGAGAGCAGCAGACTTTTATGAACTTGCGCACCAAGTCGTCTGATTGTTCATTCGAGAAAGAGCCTTTCTTTTGTAGGGAGCTCGATGCACGTTGCTGACAAAGAGGCGGAGCGGGTAGATCTAAGCCAGAGCAGCCACAAGCCAGCCCGCCGCAACAGCTGCTGCTCATGGCTAACGGGAACCCGTCGAGAGTGCCTCTTCCCCGGGCGGCGTGATCTTCGCGTAGCCTACAATGCCTACAAGGGATACACACCGTAATGAGATTTCACCGCATTATTCGGACAATATAAAGAATATGGAAATTTTCAAAAGAAAGGAGACCAGTGACATGTACGATGCTATCCTCTTTCATTATCATACATGCCAAATATAGTTATATTACTGTCTTTATAACTATTATATAACTAGTAATAAAACAATCATAAATTTTCTTTCTAAATATTTTTAATTCCTTATTTTAAAGTTAGAGAAATAAAATAAAAAGATTAGTATCCGACATTTTAATGTGAGAAACGTCAATAATAAAATGGCTAATATCAATTTGATTAATACACTTACAAAAAGAAAAAAAAAGAATAACATCTTAATTTTCAAATGAAAAAATAAATATGTTTGGTTTCTATATGGTTAAACCACAAATAGCGCTTCTTGTAATGGAAAAATAATAAAAATATATTATATACGTGTCTTGTGGGGAATAAAAACAGCTGGAAAAGATACGTAAATATTGCGACACCCTTCGATGGTAAAAGAGAGAAATGCGGAAATGATATTGATTTTTAAATAATTTTAAATTTTTGAATAAAGTAGTTAATCGTGCTAAAAAAACGAGAAAGTATATTGCTGAAAACAAGTTTGAAACATCGTTAAAAATACACGAGAATTTTACCATTGGTTGAATACAAGTTTTTGTCTATGTAAAAGTAGTAGGGTAGGATTCTGACTTAGTCTACTTTTAAATCAAAATCATCTATAAGGGAACAACTCGCTAAGTAAATGTATGGATTTAGGTGAGAAGATCCTTAAAAAAGCAGGGTAGGATTAAAAGTAGGTGTAAAGTTGACTTACTTCAACTTCCACCTCTAATACCGGTATTACTTCTGAAAGTTAACCTGCTCAACCTAAATCCCATACTTACGGGACAGAATTTATCCATTGTGCGTGCTTTTTGAATATAAAATAATTCCGAGAATCTGATAATTTAGATACATGCAAGGAATGTAATTGACAAAACTTTTAAAAATAAAATGACAAATTCAAAAGAATTGTTTTCCAACTATTTCACGTACGGTGCTGTAACGATTTCATTAACTTATAGTCGTTCTATACTTCAATGCCAAATATATATTTTTTCGGTTGAGAGAATGATGTTTGTTTCTACTTTTCAAATAAATAAAGATCAAATACGAAAAGAAAGCCACGGCTATTGCGTTTGATCGGTTTATTGCAAACATGTTTTATTCGTTTATTGGTAGAAATAGTAGTTGCTACAAGTTCCTCTTCAAATACTTGTTATAAACGGACCTGTTCCTCCTATGATTGCCTTTTCCTAAGTTTTCTGTAGAGTGAGAGCAGGAATTATGCCGAATTACTATGAATAGTCGTCCTCTAAAAACGGACCGTAATATTGCCGGTCACTAAAACATAACCTTTTCTGTTTTTCTCTTCCCAAAACATTAAGCTATAATTCATCATATTTTCGGGTTAAATTTTGTGGAACAAGCCACATATTTAATAGCTGTATGAATTTCGCTAACTATTCTCGAAAAAGCGAAGGACATTTTTCAAAATTATTGCTATCCCTAATAAATCCATGCCATACGTGTGGACTTGATAAAAAAAATAGTAGATGCGCTTTGCGTAGCAAACCTTCGCGCGCATATGATAAAAACCCAGGAGCAAACTGTCAAGGATTTTGGTGAATCGTGAGCGTTCAATTTTTATTCTTTTATTACTCGGTGACCGTCATCGCCGCCAATAATCTGTCTGCATGCAAACTTACAAATGTAGCGACTGAAAAAATATGTAAATCATGTTTTTAAGTATAGTTAAATTTGTATTTTTTTTTTTGTAAAAATATTTTGAACAAATATGAATAATGGGACAAAATTCTAGCACTTTAAACAACAACATTACTTTCCAGAAAGAAAGAAAGAAAGAAAAAGGGAGATTTTATTAGTCAGCAAGTTGTAGGTCCGACGCTCTCTGAGGGACAATGCGAAAGAGAAAGAACGCCGATGGCGGCCCACACTTTCTTCTGTTAAGCAAGATTTCACCGAAAAGTTTGTATGTACCTAATATTTTCAGTTTGAAATTGATCAAATATATTTAATAAAGAGTCTTTAATAATGACTCTTTTTCTTTTGCTTTTTTCTCTTTATTAAATTTCAGATGGGTTAAGAATGATTAATTTGCTACTTATAGATCTATTACCATAGATTTTACCCTTATTACTTAACATTTGATGGAGCAATGGGAAATATTCAAATAATTCACGGTATTTATTCTATATAAAAAGAATCCGTCGTTTCATTGATTGATTCTTAAACCTAAATAAATATATTGCATGAAAAATGTTTAGTAATTTTGGCAGTAAATATAGTTTGAGGTTTGGCTCAATCGGTCAGTTGGACAAGCGGTAAGTGCAATACGCTCTATCCGTTCACGAGTTTTAGCGCGACCAAGAACGAAACCGTGGCACCGTGCCAAGTTCATTGACCGAGATTGGTTCACTGAACGATCGAGTTACTATTTCGTTCAAAAGGTGGCGGGTAGTACCGGAAAAGCTGTTTTTGAAAGATATAAAAAAAATTGGTAGAATTGGACTCACAAATCTACTGTAGTCGGTAATAGAATTTCAAACCTGAAGGTGGTGGGCTATAAACAGCAGAGTTCTTATATTCTTACCATGATGCTAGAAATAGATCTTTTCATCCATCATGTTCTTACAGTCCCCAAGACCGGTAGGGTCTAAAAAGCAGAAACGAGAGAAGCAGAAACCCATGACTAAAAAGCAGAAATTAAGCGGCAGAAACAGGGTCCTAAAAGGCATAAGGCGGATTCGGTAGAAATTCTTATTTTTCATTTTTTTTTCAATCAGGGACCGGACCAAGTCCGTGGACTTTTGCCGAAAACGGCGGATTTCGTTTTTAAATTTTTTTATTCCGTGGACCTGGTGGAATTTTAAAAAATATATATATTTTACTGCCTAACCGATCAAAAGAAGAAAACAGAACCGGCGTATACCCATGAACCCGGTTCATATCAGTTGAGAAATCCATTCTATTTCAATAAAATTATATTTTTTCTCGTAAAATTTCGGTGGAAAAAATAAGAAAAACTAAAGAAAAAAAGAAAAAAAAGAAAAAAATGCAAGAAAAAGGAGGAAAAGGGAAAAAGACGAAAAACAAAGAAAAACCAAGAAATCAGGTTGAATTTTTGAACCCCTGAGAGTTGGAAACCCCTCGGGTTTTGGATTGTAAATGGACTTTAGATAAACAAAATTGGGCTTGATAGTCCGAAGCCGGTGGGAATTTTGGTAAGTTTTCACACAAATATGTCCAAAAATATGCCTAAACGTCGAAAGGCAGTGAGCATCACACAACTGGACTGATATTCTATGTAAATTGAAAAAAAACAAAAAAACTGAAGGATATTATTCGGCCACGGTCATCCCCTTCCTCTCCAGCCTGGCTGATTACCAATGATCAACCAATTTCCCAACTCCCGCAATTATTTTGTAACAATAAAAGATGGCTAAAAAAGAGCCAACTCGAAAGTCCGCCGTTTAGGAATTAAGTGCACGGACTTAGTCCGACAATTAGTCGGTCCCTTATTTTAAAGAAAAAAAATAAAAAATAAGAATAAGAATTTCTGCCGAATCCGCCTTATGCCTTTTAGGACCCTGTTTCTGCTGCTTAATTTCTGCTTTTTAGTCATGGATTTCTGCTTCTGCCGTTTCTGCTTTTTAGACCCTACCCCGAAGACCTAGCTTTTTTAAGTTTTATCGTATTCAAATAATTGTCAGTTCAACCTTATTTGTCTTAACCAGTGTATGTTTTACTGGTCTATTACTGATTTACTGCTGTTCTAATTAATTTATCTTGATTTAGTTCCGTTCATCATCTAATCATCTTCACGTTGTAATAGGTCTACTTCAATACTATCATTAACGCTCCGGATAACCCTTTCAATTGTTTTCAATCTATTATGTATTTTATTGCTTCCTTCATCTTGATTCACAATTTAGTAATTCATTTTATATCATGCATTATATATTTACAGTTTTTTAAAAACAAATATATAAGTTAACATTGTCATGGTAGATTCCACATCGAAACCGTCAATTTTCAGACTAATCAGATGGAGGTATAGTTGGTAGACATTGTTATGGAAAAATCATGCAATTAATAATCATGGGAAGAATGATAGCTGTTACTATTATTATGATAGATACTGATTATAGTCAAATAAAATATGAAACATGCAAATAGAAGTTGCATGGAATGAAGGACACTATTCGGCGGTGTTGCTAGAAATTTCTTGTAAATAAATTTTGCCCCATTGTTGTAGCTTATTTGTCCAGTAGGATTTTGGGCATCGGATCGAGCTGGATAGTTACAGGTGCTGTCTTGGAGAGAGTTGTCGATTAGTGAGAATACCGCCAGGATTAAAATGTAAAAGCACAACCGTGCCATGTTTAAGTGTTCAGAAGTGCAGATTCATTGATTTCCACAAGGGGAAGATATAAAACGGACTCCTTCACCTATTATATTTTGAGTACGACTATTATTTGATCTGAGCTTATTATCATTTATCAACACAGACTGCTTACCGTATTTGTTTATGATGCTGTCAATAATAAAAAAAATGTACTGATTAAAATAGTAAAACTAGTTATTTTACTTTCTCGATGCGAAAAAGAGAACCGCACATTCAATAATACTATTAAATGAAAAAAAGTTAAGGTCTTGTCTTTCTATAAGATGCAGAATAAATCAAATCACATCTATTGAATCGTGACAATCGATTTATCCCGGCGGCTGCGAGACCCACATATAATAGATCCAAAATCTGATGGATTCGAATTTTCTATAAAAGAGACATTCTATCATAAATTCAAAGAACTGATTTTTCTCGTCACACACACAAAAAAACAAGTTCTACTCATAACTGTAAATTGAACTAAAAATACCTAAGAGTTAAAGCTTACCAGTGGTAATAAAAATCCATAAGGTTAAGAGTTATGAATTCCTCAAAATTTCCAAGACGATTAATACAGCAGCACTTAACTCTTCGCTATTAAGAGACGTACTGCAATGCTGACCAATATTCACTCAATACGCTGCTTCGGCGGTATTCACACTGGTTTATTCTGTTGGATGCAGAGAAGAGCACAGAAAACGACGTTGTGACGATATATTATAGCGGTGACCAAAACCAGTTTGTCTCATACATGTACATATGCAATACTAGATGAACAGCACACAAGTTTTGGTATGACAGCTCTTGCTCTCTCACTTATACCCGCCTTCTTCTCGTCGTCGTCGTTCTGGACTATAACTGGGCTTTTTTTTCTTATACCTGTCTAACCGGATACGTTGAGCGAAAATAATCAAAATATCAAAAAAAGCAATTGAAAGAATAGAAGAATTAAACAAGGCAATGCGCAGCCAACCAAAGTAAGGCGGACGAGAAAGTGCAGCTGCTGCAGCAACTGCTGTATTCGTCTGATTCAGGAAACCACGCTTTGTATTGTCTCGTTACACCCCTTTCCGATTATCAAAATATGATTATAAATTCAAGTTGGGTTTTTTTTCTGAATCGTCTCATACATGGTACACGTGGCCTTGTGAATAAACAAGAGAGAGACAGTGACTGCCCCCTTGATACGTCTGGAGTTTTCTGATAAAAACTATCATATCAAAGTTCATGTACACAGAAATAGATACTCTTGACAGATAAAGCCACCATTTATAAGACACTTTCTATTTAGCCACTTTCGATTTTTTTTGTCGTCGTCGTCGCTTTTATTATTTTGGATAAGTGAATGCCCCGTCATGGTCATAACGGAATGATCCGAGTAAATACTAACCGAATACCTCGTTTTTTAAATATTCACGATTCAATTTATTTGTAATATGATCAATATGCTTCTACATGCACTTTCTTAATTAATTATGGGTAGCTTTCGACTCTATTGCGAAAGAATATAATAACAAATAATGCGAAAAGAAACCAGTTGAGAAAAAATTCTTCGTCAACACCGATTGGGTCAAGGCACACATATGAGCCGGTTTAGCACGAAAGCAACAAGAGCGTAACATTGAACTAAATCTGCACATACACAAATATCTAAGGTGTCACGTAGGCACGTCTGCCAGACTTCTATCAAATATCTACTTCATATCGGTCAAATTCCAATTTTATACTTTTTAAAAATTCTTAATTGTTCCCATCATATTTTTTTTTACAATTGACCTTGTACCTATTCCTATTACAGTATTTAAAAAAAAATACTTGTTTAGTGCCAATATGCAGTAGCCTACTATGTTGCCAGTTTTCAAGTTCGATAGATTTTTCTGTTAGGAAATGTATCAATGCGTGTCAGCCGTAGACGCATCCATACGATCAGATAGTTTTGTGGTAGGAATACTGGAAATCTTTTCTTTTTCTTCATATCGTTATACTGTCACGAATCTTTTTTTTTCAACAGGATGCTTCGTCCAACAATAAAACAGGTATAAACCGTTACGATTATAGCAGTAATCGACACCGATTTCATGACGATGATGGTTGCCCTCCTCAGCGGAATGGAAACAGGATTTTTGACAAGTTGGCCAGATTCAAGTTTTTGAAATTCTGTATGTTTCTTTTTACGGTTTTAGTTCGATGAAAAGTGCTCCTTGGTCAGAGAGCGCATCGAGTACCTATTACCTATGTGTCATTTTTCTTCTATATTTAGATTTTTGGATTATGGTTTATGAAATTGATCTCGTTCAGTAATCTAAATCCACCTTTTATTATTATTATTATTATTACTATACGGCAACTTTCTCATCGATCTGATGGTGATAAAAGTTATGGGCCGAAACAGTACAAACTAAGTTTGATACTCATCGATACCACGCGCGAACAGAACGAAACAATTGCATGCAAAAATATAACCTAGATCAGTAAAAGACAACAAATACAGTGTACCTACCAGTTTAGTTATCTATACTCTCCTTGAGCTAATTTTTTTTTTTTATTCAGGAAACGAAAACATGTCATAAAGGGCAGTAAACTCTAGGTCATAGTTTGATCCTGTTTGTGACTACCGGTTTTCTATGTTATAATCTACTGTTTAAAATGATTTTAAAGGTACTGACGGTGCGGTAGAGCTTGTTTTACATTATTGCGAACTTTTCGGTGATTCGTTAAACTGAAAAATATTCTGGAGAAACTTTTAATATCAATTTTAAGTGGTACAGACTAATCGGCAAACGCGGACCTCCTATTCTGCGGACATCGCAGGCCTTTTTACAGCTGAAAAAGACTAGATGCTGCAAAAAAAAATTTACGATCCAAAATCAAATTTTCTACACAATTGGACGTGAAATTCAAAGGTTAATATAATGGTGAAAAGTACAAGCTAACAGAACTTACGATTGAAGAGATAATTGCAATAAACTGAAGACACTTTGGAAGAAAACGGTAAATCGCAGTTGTCTCATCATCCCATCATCCCATCCCATCCCATCCCAAGAGTTGCGGACTTATACTTTGCACTATTCGATTCGGCCCTATACGTACATTTTTCTTAAGATATACTTTAGCCTTTTTTAATTAAAAAAAAGTCCACTGTTTATATCGTTAAGCCCGCTGAATAAGAGGTCCGCGTCCGGCGATTAGCCTATATCTTTTCAGTGTTCTAATGTAAGGTTTGAGCTGCCAGTATGTTATTAAACAAGATCCGCTCCCCGTATCGACCGGATGGGACAGGATTTTTTTTTTTTTTGCTGTTTGATTTCGGTTTGGGATTGTCTTTGCAATCGAGTGCATATGACATAAATATTGATGAATGGCAATACATTTTAAACATGTTTATAATGGTTGTATTGAATTATTTTATGTAAATTTTTAGATATACGCAATGTTTTCGAGTTTCATTGCCAATTATGATTGCAAAGGTGTTATGCCATAATAAAAAAATTTACTCGCATTAACTTCACCTACTTCTTTAAAAATCTGTTTTAGTTTTTATGACTTCATTTACATTTTATTATTACTTCATCATTTGCCTAACAATAACCATTGAGGGAATACGGTTATGAAATAAAGTGGCAGCAGATCCTGTAAACCTAACGGTTAGTCATGCTATTCCAATGTTTATATCACTAGGTATCAGCTACGGCAGGATATGGACCTGCAAATTCCGACAGTTGACGCCGTTTGGCCCTTTAAAATAGATATATACCCATAATAACACATAATCAATCACCTTTCTCTTCGAAAACTCTCCGAAAACGAGAAAGAAATTTCAAAAATACTTATTTTGTACTAAAATCAAATGCATGACTATTAAAAGAACAAATCAAATCAACATAAACAAAATACAGTAAGTTGCTAATAATTTGTGATTGTTTGCCAGACAGCCGTAGGCTACACAATATGACATCCAAAGCGTCAGCGCCAGAGTCACTAGAATCACTAGGAGAGCCAGAGTCACTAGAATCACCAGAAGAGCCAGAGTCACTAGAATCACCAGAATCGCTAGGGCCGGCCAAAGAATGGAGAGAAGGGCTCACTCCTCGACGGACTTATAACAACCAGCGCCACCACTGTCCACAGCTTGGAATCGAACAGGCTGCATACGTCTATACGAGCCAAGAACGACTCAGACGATGAACAGAAGGTGGCGCTGCAATCGATCAGCTGCCTCTCTACGGGTTTTTAAGTGTGGACCAATGAGACTCGCTCCAGAAAGGAGGGAGAAAAGAGGGGGATTAAGACGATGAAGAACCTCCGGAATCGAATAAATTCGATCCCATCCGGGATACATAGTTTAGTTTTGAAATTCAACGAAATTGCTAATAAGTGATTATCGTAGTAATTGCTTGAAAATACTTATATTTGACATAAGTACTGTACATTGTTACTAAGAAATATTTGACATAACATGTTTCATAATTTATTTAATTTTATTTTATATAAATGCTAACGAAAAACGTTGTAGGATTTAGAGTAGCGCACGGGATGTAGAGTTTGGTAGATAAGCGTTAGATGGTGCCCGAAATTCTAGCACCATGGTACCGCCCGATCACGAAAAATTCACGCGGCCGAACCCTATTGCATATACATGTATAGATAGTTTAATTCTTGTTTTTAACTTTTTTTATTTACAAAATCTAAGATTGAAGTTGAAAAGTATACACAACATTATATTGGTACATCTCTTTGATCTGTTTTATTTACTAAATATTTTTTTAAAAAGCCTAAAAAGCGTGTATTTTAGAAGTATTATTACGTCAAAGAATATAGGAAGGCTGTAGCAGCGAATATGGTGATAGTGGATATAGAACGGCTAGATATTAATTGGGTCGTTCATCAAGCTTACCAGCTATACTTCCTGATGGTTTCCCTGTTTTTACCCTCCTTTACAAAAGCAATTTTTTTTTTTTTTTTTTTTAAATTGGTGATTGCTAGCAATCCTTGAATACCTTCAACACTGTGTTACGGTACTTGCTTAATTAATTAAATTCTTTATCAAGCTTCAGCTACTTTTTTACTAACTTCAGCTAAAATTTCGCAACATGCTATTTAATATCAATGATCATGTTTTTTAGGAGAGGAACGCCTAGAATTATTCTAGAGACAACGAGTATGATCTTCTTCCAGGGGCCAAAGAATGCTGTGCAAACCAGAAAAATTACCACCGTTATTACTTCAGTCATTCGAAATGGAAAATAGTTTGAACAAGTTTTTGCAACGGTTGAACTTAATCTATATTTACATATCTATCCGAATGTAGGTCACCATCCGTTCTATGACCTTTCCTTAGTAAAAAAAAAAATAATACATACTGTATATAATATATATAAATGAACATATCAAGAAAACCGCGCACTCCATACGCTATCTGTAATGTCCTAATAACAAACAGATTTCCTCGATAATTATGTTGTCAAAACTATTCCATTATAACAGTAAGCAAATATGGTTTCCATCGCATGCTTAAATGAGAAGGTTATAAAGACCCAAGGACACGAGATAAACCATCAAGAAATCTCTTGTGGTCCTTTCCATTGTGGTCGGAAACGATGATGGTATCATTTACGCAAACTTTGATAAGCAGCGTACTGTGGTATATCCTGATGTATTTTTTATGCATGCGTAAATAATGGTTTGCTAAAACCCCCCTTTTAAATCTTTTTCAATGAAAACAGATTATTTGGTTTGCTGTAGTATAATCACTTTCCAAATCCAATCAAAATGCATTGAAAAAGAGGTGATATAGGCCACCGCCTTATTTTAAAAGTAGGATTAAAGGCCCTACCGCCACGTTGGGGCCTTTGATTCTTTTCTTGACAGCAGAATATTGGAATGTTTGAAATGTATATTTTGATAAATTTGGTGAACATTGGGGATTTTTTAGATAGCAAACTCTTGAAATTAGCTTTCGTGTAAACTTTAGGGCTGTGTAAGATAATGTACACTTTTGAATAAAACTTGACACGAACCTAATCATACACAAGAATAAATATAAATTGAAGTTGGCCACCTTTCAATTATTACGAATCCATTTAATAGTTTTCAAACGAGTACAATTTTAAATTGTTTTTGAATCGTTTTATAACTATGTTGAAACTTGAAAGTGAAAATGATAAATTTCTACTTCTTCTTGTATTTAAAATGTAATGCAAGAATAGAAAATAACCATCTCATTTTACATTACATGAAGAATTAAATTGATGATGCTCTACGTCAGGAGAAAGAGTGTTCAACAACCATCTGAGTTTTAAATATATCTTTAAAACATTTTACTTTTTGGCGCGCAATAACTTTGGAATTTTCTCAAGCATATCATTTCCGTTTTTTTTAATCATGAAAACACTTTCTAATCTCTTCGTCTCAAATACAGTAAGCTACAATAATTTAGTCCAATGCAATATGTTGGATATTATTTTTGAACGAGATTACACAGATAACCTTTACCGTCTCTGCTCAGACCTTGGGGGAGAGTATAAGCAAAAAAAACCGCGCTCTGCCTTATAGTCTACACTTTCCCCTTTCATTTCATCTAAAAACATGAAACGATTATAAGGGAGGGGTTATTCCATCAAAAAGACAAATAATCCGCTGTATATCGTGCAGCATGATAGCTTTCCTTTTGTTTTGAATATCTGTATCAACGTAGTAGACATTGCGAAAAAGGCTTCAAAGGTGAAATATATCCTTCAGCTTCAGCAAATAGCCCAAAGTGGGCGTTTGAATGATATTATTGTATCTGCTGCTGCCTACGCAAAGACCTTTATATAGAATTTATTCGTGAGAGAACTAGACCAAAACATCAAGTGAGGAGCATGATCCATCATTCCCAGCTGAACCGAAAAATTTCCCCTCTCCCGCGTGTCGCACGCGCGTCTATGCCACTGAAAAATAGAATTCAAGACACGCTGCCTTGGAGGTATTGTTGCTGCTGACATTGCTCTGCCTATTTTACGAGACATCGTGGGCTCAAGGTGACGTTTTAATGTATTATTACCGCCCCCATCGTGATTTAGAGAACTCCCGAGAAGAGTTCACGACTCTTAGCGACCCAACATGTATCCTACCTTTTCATAGCATCTGGGTCAAAAAATAAATTTTAAAAGGATTGAGAATAGAGATTGTGAAATTAGCAACGCTCGTCTAAAACTATAATAAATATTATAATAGCAATAAATTACGAAATACTTTCATTTTGCTTTTGACTTCTTTTCTATCAGAAAAGAGAAAAACAAATTTAAAAACAAAATAATTGATTGATAACTTTGAATTATTAATATTCGCTCTCGTTAGGTATCATGGCCAATTTTTTATGGTCGTCATCATGGTTATTGTTTATTTTTACTGCTGTTGTAGCCGCCGAGACGTTCTGATGGCATATAAAGACCGCAACGGCAGCCACAGGTGATTGACCAATTTATCCTGTGAATTTGGGTTTATTAGTTTCATATAGACTAGCTAACCGTTAGAATGAATCATGATCTAGATTATTTCATAGAAATATAGAGAAATCTGTACCGTATATATCTGTCGAATTACCATCAGCCTGTCACGCGGCCTTGACTATAGAAATAAGCAATGTGGGTGGATAGATATTGGAAACTCTCGTGCGCCTCGAAAATCCGTTCAATCTTAAAAAAAAAAAGTGTAGGTTGTCATAGCAAAGTAATTCCTGATATTATTACATAAGCATCACTTTTACACGGTCCAAGGCCTAGCTAAAAGACAATGCTTGTCGTAAATCGTTCAATTTTCGGGATGAAAGAGAAGCAAGAAGAAAAACCTTGTTGATATAAAAGCGCGGGAGAGTCGTGCTCCCACGACGTGGTTGATGATTTGACGCAATATCAATGTAAAGGAGGGTCTGACCTATATATTGTCACTTCCACATTGTTTTACCGCACGCATATTCGATCGACCTTGAGAGGTACGTCTTACATAAGTTATAAGCATATACCCTTATTTTATAATGCATTTATTGATTGTTATATAAGCATCTCATTTATTCAGCTAAATATTGGACTGTAGAATAAGTTGTCACACATAAATGATTTCATGAAATGAAGCGTGTATCGTATTACTTATGATAACAAACAGAGCGTGAAAGAAAGAAAAATACGGTTGATGCGATAAGCTTCAGTTACATTATGATTACATCAATCATGTTTAATTGTCTAAGAACTTATGCCTTTTTAGTAGTATGAATTCTAATAAGATACAACTTGTTGTAACAGAACCTTGAACTGTCCAATTTTGTGCAAAATTGTGGGGTTTAATATACCTATTTTGTACGTATAACATTACATTTAAAAGCTGACAATGTGTGGAAAACAAGATGCCAGACTACCAGTCACTCATATAATATGGGGCCGATGATGGATGCGTTTTTAGTAATTTATGTGTTTCATGTGCCATTCACTTGTTTTAGATTCACCTATACTGTGCATGACCATAAAACTTTCTCTCTCGTTCATAGCACGGCTCCCGCACGAAGACGTAAAATACGTCGATTTGCCCCGGAATTCAAATGTAGGCTAGGTTCGAAAATATAAAATGTCGAGCCCTTTCCCCTCGTCCCATCATATATGTTTTATTCCAACCTTTCGTGAAACAAAAAAAAATGCAATTTCGTGAGCCGTTTTTCAAAAAGTAAGCCCTTCAGCAGGTAGCATTATAGGGACAATGAAGAAAATTGTCAAACAATTCATCGATGGGCGTTCCTGGTTACAGAGCACGGCGGCCGCCAGCAGCACACAAGAATAAGATATTAAGTGGACTTATTATTGCCGAACGAAAGAAAGAAAGAAATAAAAACTGGGCCGAAAGTTGTGAAAAAAAAGCAAAGAGAAAGTGAGGTACCATCAAGAATTTGCTGGGTAGTTTTGTGTGTTGGATGGATCATGAGAAGAAGGAGGAAAACATTTCACTTTCAATTATAGCTAGCTCTAACTGCCTCTTATTATCGGCAGCCTCCTACGATTTTTTTTTTTTTTCTTTTAAGTCTACCATCGAAATTGGATCGTTCCCCTTCCCTTTCTTTCACCTGCGGGGCCGCGTCATCGTATATATAATAACAACATCCATAGGCATCGCGTTTGATGTTGTAAAAGGTTAAAGCCCTTTCACGTCGGCTGTATAAAAGTAACGCGCCGCACTGAATGTTCGCACCAGTTGCTGCTACAGCACCATCGAAACCAAACCATCAGTGATCCTCTCGCCATGAAGGTAACACCTTTTGCGGTGATACACACTTTTCCTTTTCGACAATTTACTATATCTTCTAGCATTCTCATCTAGGTCATATTAGTATTATTTGCCGCATTGTTGGCCGTCGCGGCTGCCAACCACCCATATCGCAGCCAGGGATACGTACGCTATATTGACTTTGATCTTACTTTTCTATGGTCTATATTTTACCAGCAACTTTTACTTGAATACAGAAACCTCCGTATGCGGTTGAGGAATACAAACCTGAACATGGATACCGACCCCATCCTCAGGAATACCACCATAAAGAAGAACGAAGAAACGGGTACCAGCCAGAAGGATATCCACGACCGGAACCTCCTGTCTATGGTCACCGGGATTATCATCCTAAACCGTACGGAAGACCAGAATATGAAGAGTACGATCGTCCTGAAGGATATGGTCCGCATGAGTACTTCAAACCGGAATATGTAGATTACAAGCCTCCCTACAAGTCTGAGTGGAAACCGATTCAGAAGCCCGAATACAAACCGGAGTACAAGCCTGAGTACAAACCGGAGTACAAGCCCGAATATAAACCGGAGTACAAACCGGAGTACAAGCCCGAGTACAAACCCGAGTACAAACCCGAGTACAAGCCATCCTACAAACCGGAATACAAACCATCAACTTACAAAACGGAATATAAGCCTTCATACAACTCGGAATCGTACAACACTAAGAAATCGGAATACATTCAATCTGAGCTGTGCGCCTCTTTAGCTGCGAGACGTGCCCGCGATTTCCGAGCGGAGCAATGCTACTATGAAAACCGTCCCACCATCTATGACTATTAGTATAATTTTTAAACACACCCAAAAGTATGCTTGATGAGTGCTGCCACTTCTGATTTGTATATCTGGTATTCCATCATAATTGTCTCCAATTTTTTTTTTTACATTAAAATAATATTCTGTGAAATGACCATGGGAATATCACAGGCCATTCAAAACTTTGAAATTATGCACGCGCGTTTCACTTTTCAGTGAGACTAATTTTCACCCTACGTAGCATTTTCGAATTAATAATTTGCGTGACCTAATTCCGCTACTTGGATTTCTCATTCGTCGCACAAAATAGAGTTGCTATTCAGTCCATATTAAAGATGCATTGCAAAAAAAATACACGCTGAAATATATGTATCTCTGCTTCACTTTTACTTGGATTATTATTGCAAAATATATAAGGCATACCTTTATTAAAAAACATTTTTAGTGTATGATAATGGTTATTAGCTTGGGAGTCAATCTATTTATTACTACTAAGAACCACACCCAAAAGTCCAGATGCTTTTTGCGTTATTCCTTGAGCGCTATATCCTTTAGTTCGCGTCGTGACGGACGGTCTACAACAGTAAGAAATGTTAAAAAAGGGAGGCTTAAAAATAAAAAAGGCTGAATGAAAAAAAGAGAATCGTGCAACTCACTTTGATTCGTTTTGTAATAACAGGTTAAGGCACTTAAATTTCTGAATGGCGTGCACGCTTCTCGCGATTTCTCTCCGATACAACTGCCTACATACACCGCGCCTAAACTGTTTCAAATTGTGGGCCAAAAAAAAAAAGCTGCAATACACGACCATCCCTTCACGTTGTATCTCGTCCTTGTTTCCTCGTATTTTATGTTTTTGACAGCTTGTAACAAATCGATCCCCATGATTATTTTTACAATGCAAAATTAAAGGATTCCATGCGCCGTTACTGATTTTTCAGGGTTTTTCTTTTTCTTTTTTTTTGACACTATACGAATTTATTTTTATATCTAATCCATCAACAAGTACAGAGCGTATTTAAACTATAAATTAGCCCAGCGCTGTAGGCAGAGTAAACACAGTGAAAGTTGAATTGGGAAAATTATCCCTATTATGAATTATGGCACTTTCAATGTGGACTCTACCATAAAAAAAATTTCGGACGCGACTTTCATGATGCCTGAGAAAAGACTATGATAGTACGATGATGGAAGCATTTTTATTATACAAAATCCAATAAATAGAATGATTGTGTTGATTTTTTCCCGATAACCGTTCTTGAGCGTGAATAATGCTGGTACCTTTGAGCATACCAAACAAATTTGCCATTCACACAAAGCGCATATTAGGAATTTTCCTTCACAATATTTTGGTGCTAATTACATCATCTAGCGGCCTTCTCTTTATATTTAAAAAAGGTTATGATTTCTTGAAAAATAAGGTCTGAAAATGGTTACCCTTGTTAGGCTACTAAATACAATTTTTTAAATTGTTCAAATGACTTTCAACAATAATGGTCTACTAATAATAACACTTCATAACAATAGATTTTGCAGAGTAGCAGCTATTTCTTGAAGGAGCAAAAGAAAAAGCATCCATCATTATTGTTTGGGAATAATCAACCTTGGACTCGATTTTGTTTTTATTACTATTCGACATCTCAATGAGAAAAAAACCCATAGAATTTCTGATAGAAAATGAGAAAATTGAACATTTGAATAATAGCACTATTTTCGTGCTTTTTCGTGAATAATTTTAGCAGTCAATAAACCATTTTACGAATATTTTCCATCACCATAAACCTGATTTTTTTTTCGTCTTTAAAAATACCAGCTAAAAAGTACTATAGAAGTCATATTGTCTATTTGCCGCGTCAAAACTTCATTTTGTGATTGAAGAGAAATCGAGATTTATATACGGGGTACTTTCGTAATTTTCTTGTTGACTTATTGCTTTAAAAATATATAAGTATATAACACCTGTCTCCTGTTTTTTAGGGGTTTTTATTATATATGATTTAAACGTTGAAAACTACAATGGATAGCGTGAAGATGTTCACGAGAAAAATAGTATTCTGGTGGGAAAATCTGTTGGAAAACGATGCGAACCACGGAACCATCGACCAGTTGTTAAAGTATGTGATTCTGTGCTTTTGGAAAGTCGACGTAAAAGCAAACTTGCAATGTATTGCATGGTTGCTTTCTTGTGTTGGAACGACGATGAATCAACTGCTCGACGTAAAATTTACGTAGGTGTGAAACATGTATTTTCCCTGTACATTCATATTTACAACTGCGTGATTTTCTCCACTTTATCCTCAAGTGTCTCATCTTGAGATGTGGGAGAAATCGAGATTCCTCTGTTATTATTTACAACTGTTATACTCTTGTGATTGAAGTCATGCAATATAATTGAAACGTGATTGTAAATAATAACATGCAAAAATCAATAATGCTTTAAAATCACGTAAATATTACCATATATCTGTTGGGAAACGTGAAAAGTAATATTAGCATATTATGAAACTACATCATTTTCTTTTCTTTTTTTTTTGCAAGAAATGACATCAATTTAATTAAATTGAAAGAATACGCTGAATTGGGAAACTGATAAAAAATCTTGAACCTAATATCACGTAAAAGCCAATATCAGCTTAATGTCTAGTCATGCACGTCAATCTTTTGGCGGGTTCAATAACGAGTCACGCTATCACGTAATACGTGACGTCGGATAATATTAGATGAACTCACTATAAGGGTATTACACTGCTATAAACCTAAATGGTTCTTTCCCTTATTTACAACGTTTGATGATTGACATCATTAATCAATTTTCAAGGAAAGAATTTTTTGATTCTCACTCATAATGCTGGCTCAATTATTATCTTCTAGGACCCATGAGTTGCATTGATGTACAAAAATACGCGGCACTTTATTCATAGTACAGTAAACTATGAATCAATTAAACAGTTTCCTTCTGTCACTCATCATTAGAAATTAGTTGCTGAAGAGTAGTTCTTTACTAAACGATATCTGTTATCACTTATACGGTTAAGTACTTTTCGGATGAAAGAAATCGTGGTTCCAACTTTCTTTTTCTATGTTTCATAAGTTCTAATTACTTTTTATTGTGTAATTACTCTCGGTACTGCACCAAAAATACGAAAACTTATTAACTTTCCGATCATTTGAATAGTAATATTCAGGAGACTTTCAATTTTTTCGAATAAATACATGCTTATAGTTTTTAATAAGCGCAAACGTAGTATAATAGTATGGTGCTCATAGAAGATAGTAGTAGAGCAACTGTTTGAATCTACAGAACTAATAGATGACTCTAATTCATATGGGTGGGTTGTGCCAACACCCCGTATTTTTCAAAGAAAAAAGGTGTATACTGTATACAGACCAAGTAGCGACCGATAATCATGTACATTTATTTTCATCAAATAGTTTTCTTCTTCAGAAATTTTTAGGAAAAAAAAGACAATACGTGCTAAGAAGCGTGCCAGAACTATCTATAAGCTAATAAAATTGCAGAGCTGTAACAACAACAAAGAAGCAGGAATTTAGACCATAACAATTTCATGAAATATACGCGTATGGCTTGTTCATTTGGTCAGCGACCACAGGGGATCCAGCTGGCTGAGAGGATCGGCGGGATCCTTGGATGTGCCCAGTTGGGTTGCATTCTTGTTGGTAAAACTCTCTTTAGTAACCCTAAGTTTTTGAGGCTGAGCACCTTCTAAGGTAAAATTTGCTGGGTCCAAGATTGCCAATGCTCCAGCAAGTTTCTTCGCCTCTACTGGAACAGCTGATGCTACTGCCAATGGAGCTGGGCTCTCAATCTTTTTAACAGGAGTCTCAATCTTGGAAACATCTTCCCCTTTATCAGCTGCTTCAGGAATCCCGGTTGCATTCAAGACCACATCTATTTTTTTTTAAATAATGATAAATACCCCAATATATAATGAAGAGCCTAAAAATATAAGTATACCAGAATTAGCCATGGCCGTAGGACTTTGCGAATGGATGAAATCCTGCGATGGATGCGTTTTCTTAATAGGAGAGCCTTGCAGGGAACCAGTTCCGGACAATATCCCGCCTATATCAACAAAAGTAAGTAATGTTATGGTAAGCATGAAATGGTAAGCAAGTAAAGTATGGTTTTGAGTAAAATTAAAAAAAATAGTGCATACGTTTCATAAGTAGATCCTGAGCATGATAAAGCAGAGCCTGATAAGCGAAGAGGAGATGCTCACGGTCACGGAACATATTGCGACGTTGTTGGCAAAGATTGGCAGCCACACGAATGACATCGATCAATCCATGTCCTAAAATAGCATTTAAAGTTGCTGTGTCAATCATATATGATATACATACTTAAAAAGTAATCACCTGAAGCAAGATCGGCAAGAGCAGTACAGATCAGACAGAGAAGACCGGTTCTTCCGGCCCCAGCCATACAGTGAACAACAATCGGATGTGAAGAGCTTCGCTGTTGTTGCCAGCAGTGCAAAACCTCTCCAGCCAACTGAAGAAACTGGGCCGGTGATGCTGGAAAACTATTGCCAGGCCAAGTCGTAAACTGCAAGTGAATCAAAACTCGCTGTTTCGATTCGCCCTAAGGAGAAAGCCAGACAGGTTTTCATGGGAAAATCGATCGATTTAGGTATCATATATATTTTACCTGTTTAGAGAGACTGAGAATGCGCTCGTAGCAGTAGGGTCGAACGTTAGAGCTCTGAAGAGAGACGGACCAAGGACCCGCACTCATATCTCGACCTTTCTCAGTAGGCCAGTAAACCAAGCCGTTGTTTTTAGGGCTTATTTCAGCATCCGAGAGAAGGCAAACCACAATTTCAACCCCTTGCTGCCAAATCATGGTCCAGAAATCTTGAAGACTACAAGACAGAGGAGCCTGAGTAGCGATAAAAGAAGGAGTCGAGGTATTCCCAGAAGGAGAGAGAGATGTTATCATTGACGCGTTAATGTAGTCATCCTTGGTCGTGGGTAGTTCGATACGGTTGTGGTCGTATGGTAGCACATCTGACATCCTGTTTTTCATCTACAAATGGTTTGCGTTATTTATAGCTATTTTTACATCATGAGGCTTAATTGTTGATATTACCGGGTAGCAACGGGCCACAGAAATACTTCGTCGGGCGGATTCCCGCTCCTGTAGTTCTTGAACCTCTTTCCACCTATTAAAATAAAAGCTTAATAAATTGTAAACATTCGAGAAATAAAATCAATACGCACTTGGCGTCGAGTGGAGTAGGTCCATTTAGACTCTTGCGAGTGAGACCGTCAACAAGTTTGTCCAATTTTTCCACTTCGGCTGCCAATTTAGCCGCCGATTCCGCATCAGCCAAAGGATCTTTAATTGGAGGAGTGACTGCTTTGATTGGTTCAATTGGGCCAGATAGGGCCTTGTTATTAAGGTCGAATTCCATTTCAGAAGAAATAGAGGAAGTTGTCAATTCAAAACTTTTAGGGAGATGCTCTTGATCCATCATCGTTTTGGTATTGGTCGAAGTAAGCGTTGTTGTACTGTACGTGTTGCTTAATGGAGCCTCACGGCGTGGTTGAGGTTCCAGCATTCCCCCGCTACTAGGACCAATAGGTACGGAAAGGTCTAATAAGGTCAATAATTCCAGATTGGAAGAAGCAGTGGCAGCTGCAGCTCGAGATGGTACCGAGCTAGAGGTAGGAACCAGAGTAGGGGCACTATACTGGGCAGGTGAGGCTTGACCGTTCGTTTGATAACCATTGGGGTAGTAGTAAGACTGCTGTGTTGATTGTCCCGAAGCGGAAGGAGCAGCCACTTGATTTGTCCCCGAAGGTGGAGCTTGAGCAGTGTCAGAATAATAAGGATACTGAAGGTACTGACCAACACCGGCTGAAGGAACTACATTATAGTCCGCTTGGAATGAAGCTGGATGATGATTTACTGAAGGTGTGTTGGTCGTTCCGGTCGTACCGTGCTGGTAACCTTCACTACTAACAATTCCAGAAGTACTACCTCCATAGCCATACACTACTGGTTGACTGGAAGAGCCAATACTTTGAGTGTAACCATAAGCATTTCCCGGCTGTACTCCGTAGTTCTGTTGGTATGGAGAAGCGGCTGGATAAGATCCAGAAGGAAAGTATCCAGTGGACGGCTGCACAGCTCCGTATCCGTTAGTTGCATATGTAGGAGCTCCATTTGATCCCGAGTATCCGCTTGAAGGCCCTCCGGTGGACATTGGCGCTTGATAAGAGGTTTGCTGGGAGGAACTTATAGGAGCACTGTAATTTGCATATGATGCTTGAGGATGTGTTCCAGTTGCAGACGGCTGGTGTGCTGGGCTAGCGGGTACTGCTTGATTGGTGTAGTAAGGGGTGGAATAGGAGGCGGTCGACGTAGCGGATTGGATAGTAGTCGAAGGCGTGGAATAAGAATACGATGCCGAAGGATACGCAGCCGCTGCCAACGATCCTGGAGCGGAATAAGTAAGTGAGGCAGGGGGGTAAGATGATACGGACGACGCAGGTTGTTGCGGTACACCATTGCTAGGATTAAAGCTTGAGTACGTCGAGTAAGATGGATTACTTGCACTGAAGCTCGATGGTTGCTGCGTCGAAAAACTGGATGCCGAGTTCACTTCAGAGTATGATTGAGGCTGCGCGTACTGCGGATAAACGTGAGAGTTCGTAGAAGCAGAGTTGGCTGAAGTGGTCATCGATGCAGCTGAGAATTGTTGGTAGCCAGTAGGTTGAGAAACCTTGGAAGAAGCTGGTGAATAGCTACTAGAAGGGATACTCGAGGGCGATGGTGTAGATGTAGGATAGTTAGCAAAACTTGTTCCAGAGTTTCCGGTTGGATAGTAATATTGCCCAGCTCCTTCGGCAGAAAAAGAAGGTTGAGAAAGATGGACAGGGTCATTTTGATGAACCGAAAGAGGTGCCGGTTGATGGTATGGATAGTTATAGGAAGCTGGAGTGGTTGAATCAGCAATTGCAGCACTGGAACCTGGAAGTGCTGCAACTATGCTAGAAGCAGAACCTTTGTTCTTCATCATGTGAAGGAAATCTTTCAATTTAGGCCCATCAGCCGACGAAGAAGAAGAAATATCAGGAACGGACGGACTAGAACGGGTCCTGGCGGCTTCCAGCTGCTGCTCTCTCTCTTCTTGCTGCACTCGTACAACAGATCTCAATCTCTGTAGTAGTTTGGTGATGTTGGCTTCCATCTTTCGATAAAATTCGATCCCCTTTTGGCATTTAGACAACAGATCTGGGTAGGCGTCAGCGGAAGACAAGAGCGATGATACGATAGCGGATCGACGTTGTTGGACATCAGCAGTCGAACGACGAGTATCGGCATAGCGGGCGTTGGCTTCAGTTAAAGCAACCAGGATTTTCTCTTGGGCTGATAGATTTTGTTCAATCAACGAAGTTAATCGTTGATGTTTGCCCAATTCCTGAATAATGCAAATAATTGAGTTGCTTTACAAAAAGGCCAAATAATAGATGGTTATACCTGAGTGAAAAGGACATCAAGATCTGTTTGATGCGTGGCTAATTTTGTAATGTCATCAGCTTGGAGTGCTTCTCTCAACTGTCCGTAAAGCATTCGTCGTTGCTTACGCATCTCTTCCACTTTGTCAAGAAGTCGTTGTAGCTCTTTGGTAGCTGCTTGATCTTTACTTGAATCCTTTGAATGACATTTATTAACACGGAATGTAAAAAAACAAAAAAAAAACCAACCATATTTATTAAATTTACGTACTTGAAGACTAGGTAGTTGAGCTTGGATTTCGGACAATGGCAAGCTGAGTGTCCTCAAATTACCAAGATGAGAGTTGATGGCCTTGTGAAGGAGCATGTTGGAATCGGCAGCTTTAGCGTGGGCCTCGGAAAATCGAGCAGCTTCCAAAGAGAGTTCTTTAAGGATCATCGATGGTGGCCGTTTGTTGCCTTGCTGGCCTTGATGAAAGAGTTTCTCATTTTGTTGCTCTTCATTCAACAACTCTTGAGCTTCGGCTAAAGACGATTCAACATCAGTGTAAACGGAAGAGAGCTGGCCCATTGCTTCTATCAAGGATTGAGCCACGTCAGATTCCACAGAGAAAGCTGCACAACGGTCCACCAGTTCCTGAGGTAGACCAGCCGGCTCTGAATGTAGTCTTAGCTGATCAACCTGCAGAGAAGTCAGAAAGACGGCAAGCTCTTGGTCTTTTTCTTCAACACTCCCACCAACTCGTCGAAGAAGTTTGGCCTTCTCTTCACTGTGTAATATTAACGAAGGAAATTTTTAGTAAATGAATAATGAAACAGTTACTTCACAAAAAAAATAAGAACCTGTAGAGGGATGATGCTTCGTGGGCTTCCATTGGTACTAACCGATGGAAAATATCTTGTCCACTAACTTCGGGATCTTGAGGGTCAAATGCTGTCCCTTTCACAAGCGAAGCTCCTTTGATTTCGGCAAGAGCGGTACGTTCAGGAACCTTTTCATGGTAGACGAATTCATTCTCTTTCTCTGCAGCTTTCAGCTTTCCACCGACAACATCATGAGTGAATGAGACGGCATCATTGATGCTTTCTCCTTGGCCGTCGATCTTTTTAGCCAATTTGGTTGCCTCGGTCAGTTTATCCATAGCGGCCTACAGAAGTAAAAATATTGCCAATTGGACATGAAATAAGTAGAAAAGATTTGCTATGATCCAACCTGATAATAAGCAAGCCTCTCTCCCATTTTCTGCATTTCTTCACTATGTATGCCCATATACAGGAGAGATACGGATTGGTGAAAGGTGGCCTTAAAATCTGCATATTTCATCCACGATTTGTAAGTCTTGGTACCGGCAACTTCGATCACGGCATTGCCATCGGCGTGATTGTCTGCTTGGTCAAGTACTTTCAATGCTGATCGGTAATATTCAACTATCTGTGCCGCTACCTATATTAAAAAAATAGATAAGCATGCTCTCCGTTAAAAGAAATCGGTAATAGGCCTACATTCAAAGAAGAACAAAATAAAGAATTCAGTTGCACTTTTAAGGCATCAATCAGCATACCGTATAAAAATCGATAGGAATTATTCGTAACAAATCATACCTTTGCTACAATGCCGGGTTTGCGACCGTCAACAATGCTCTTATCCAAAATGCATTCTTGAGCTTGTGCCAGACAAACGATTGCCATGAATCGAATAATATCCGGACAAAGATCAGTTTCCCTTGGCTGAGGGTATTTATCATTTAACTGCTGAAAGGCCCATGCTGCACATTGAAAATGAGAACAGCTCAGTTTCATTCCATCGGCTGTTTGGCGGTTGTCCATGGCTCCCAAATTAATATGCAGAGAACCGATATTGAAGAGGATGCAAGCCAATTCGTGCTTGATGTCGTTAGTAGAATAAGCCATTCCAGTATATAAATCATTCCTGAGAAATTGAATTTGAAATAAATGATAATATAACGGAAATTGGTTAATGATAATATATACCATGTGAAATATACGTCGTTCCGACCTCCAGCCGACGATTCATCGAATGAAAAACGATTCTGAAGAAAGAGGAGCTGGCAGTAGTATTTTTTCAGCAATGAGCATCCATTGAAATCTTGAGGTGGATGACATGCAGAGGCTCTCAAGCTTTCCAGTTCTCTTATTTCATTTGCATAACTGTTTGGATCTTCGTTGAAATGCTCTCTGATTTGCTAAAAAACAATAATTAAAAATTAACTACTGGTACCATTTGTGAAAGACAGCAGCACCATTCATATTTTAGGTATGTACCAAAGTAACATATCATCTTACAAGCATAAAAGTATAGCTATCATGCTAGTTAGTATTACATTAGTAGAAAGGCAGTAGAAACAGCATTACATTGACACAGTTCAATCAGCAACTAAACATGTGTTGTGTAATCATACAACTATGTGTGGTTTATAAGCCTTTATGGTATTGGGCCGTAAAAATTTAGAATCCTCCAACATTTTAACTGATATTAAAATTTCTAATTTGATTAGAGTATCGATTTGCCGCTACTTGCATGACAACTTCGTAGAGAAAATATCATCTCACCCATTTGATCTTCCGGCTAAAGTCTGTCTTTTCGGGGGTTGTTTTGAGAAGCGATCGCAGCATGGGTAATCGCGCTACACCTTCCATCTTAGTTAGAACTTCTGTTGCAATAATCTACTTCAAAAATTGCGTGACAATCTAACAAGTCAATAAACGAGTCTGAGTCACCAAAACATTCGTACGATTTCCAGAAGTTTGACGTTTACCTAGTGACACCGGAGGGATGCAGAAAAATGTAATGAACCAAGCGACCGCTAGATGGAGCATACTGCCGCTATTTTCTTTTCATTTGTAAGAAAAAAGATTCCGAGAAAGTGGAGCGAGAAAGTAAAAAATTGCACAGATTTGCTAATTTCGCTAATTTCCCTATGTGCTTTTTGTCTTTCGCATGCTCAATTTAGCATGATTAATTCCTTTCAGTGGCAAATAATCATTTTTACTCATTAAAAAAAGAAGAGGTAACACAAAAATATGTATTCATCTACCATTAGAGATCACATGGGCATTTAAAGGTCTACTAATACAAGTGCTATGACAGTTTGCAATTTTGAATTATGGCATTTCTGGCGAAACAATGCGCGCATCCTAATAACATACACGCAACAAAAAGACATATCAGCTTTCATACTCAAATACAGAAATATTCGTCGAACGATTGGTGATCATTTAACGTCCACGACCAGAAAAAAAAATACATAACACATTGCTCAGTGAGGTAGAGGGCTCCGTCAAAATTAGATTATCTCAGTGGGGAAAAGACGCATGATACTCTAAATTCGCCCGAGGTATAGCAATAATATATAACAAACACTTGATCAGAAATGAAAGAAAGGTATAAGTGCTTGAAAAAAAAAAAAAATTCAATTTGCGGATGAAGAACCTGCTTCTTTAAACTGGCAATAATTCATCGCATGTTTCTTTAGAAGACGAACTTCTAGAGGATATCTGTAATGGAATTTTAAAATTTAGAACGAATGCCAAATGAAATCAAGAGAAAGCTTACTTTGCTATTGCCGAATATGGTTTGAGAAAACCATTTTGGATGGCATTCTCTACAGATTGACCGAGGGTGGATCCATCAAGGGGATAAGAGCGCAACTTTTCCTGTAATAAAAAAAAATACATCAATCTAGCTATTCATGACACTTTAATAGCTTCTATTTCTAAGCCTTATTTTGCAAGTCTAGTACCCGAAATAGAATTTTAAAATACCTTCAAAGTCGACGAGCGAGTCAACTTGGCAGATACGGTGAGCAAAGTTGAAGCACTACTCTCGGTAAACTGATCATCAGCACCATCAACAGGGGAGATCAATGAAGTTGGTTCTAATCCATTTGAATGAAGAAGTTTGTTTTCATCAGTGTTTACTGATTGTTTGGGTGGAATCACCGTAGACGAAGCTTCTAGTTTGTCAATTGATGATTTCTCTACTACATTTGGAATACACTTTTCAGTAAGTTTGGTATCCATCGTACAAGTATTGCTGCTCTCAAAAGGAAGTATAGCGACATCTGCGTCAGGTTCTCCGACCGCCGGAATTGTGAGGTCTTTGACGATGAATTCAACGTTGAGGACTTCAGTATCACTTTCTGAAATTCCGTTGGAGAATCCATTAAATGGCTTATTCTCAGCCGATGGTGTCCAGTTGGATGAAAATTTCTTCTTTTTAGTCTCTTTTACGGATACAACTTCTGTCTTTTTGACTTTCATCTTCGAAAGAACTGCACTTTTCTTGCTAGCAATCGAAGCTTTTTTCTTCATCTTTAATCCATTCGTTATTTTCCCAGTTTTCTTCAAGACGGCTTGAATATTTTTCTTCTTCTTGACTGCTGCAACCTCCTTTCCTTTGGACGACTTTGTGACACCATCCTTTGCTTTTTTGGTCTTTTTTGAGTGGCCATTTAAACGTTGAAGCTCTTCTTTCTTCTTTTCTGGAACTGCAGACGTGATTTTCTCTTTTTTCCGCTTTTCCTCTTTCGATGAATGTCCGTTTAATATATTGACGTTTGCCGGTGAGAGGCTCTTCTTTGAAGAAGAAGGTACGGGTCGCTTTGGCGTATCAACTGGAACTGTGATGTGGTTGTTTACACTAGGAGGTCTCTCGGGTTCACCATTCGAGTTGCAACCTTCAAGTAAATGCTTCTTGAAATTGCTTTTGTAGACGTAATGTTTGATACAAAATGGACAGATTTGTTCGGCTACTTGAACTCTTTGTTCAGGAGACAATGCTTCATTGAAGTGAGCTTCTACTTGATCTTCCATAACGAGAGGAGTCATTGTTTTGCGACTTGAGCGGATGGGTCGAGCCGTCACTAAAGCCTCCTCTTCGGTTGCTTTTTTAGGCGTCTTGCTCTTTATGGGAGTAGCGTCTACTTCTTCCTTCACTTTATTTTTCAGATTTTTTTCGTTAGAAGTTTTGATTTTTGATGGAGTTGCACTCTGAATGGATTTCTTGGCTGATTTCGGGCTGGTTCCCTTTTTAGTAGCTTCTGCTGGAACATGATTACCGCGACGAGTCGGAGTTGTTCCAGTAGCATTCAATTTTGACTTGGGTTCACTTGAAGGCGGTGACTTTTTCTTTGATTTGACGGAGGAGCTTGAAGCAGGTTTATTGATTTCTGCCGGTAAAGATTTTCGGGAAGAAGAAGATGCTGATACAGGAGGGACGAAATCTTCGTCATCTTGGTCTTCTGGTTCTGATGAAGTTGCAACTGTGTTGTTTGGGCAGTAATGTTTGTGCTTCAGGACGGAGGTCTGGGACTTGAACTGTTTATGGCATGCATCGCACTCGTGTAGTGGATCACTAAGAGCTTGGGCCAACTTTTTCTTTTTAGGCTTGCTAACTTGCTTTAGAACCTCTTTCTTGAGCGACTTGACATTCACCTTGCTGTTGGTAACTTCAGTTTTAGAACGCAAAACTCGTTTTTCATTCAAGTTCGGCTCTGTTTTCCTCTTCTTTTTCTTCTTCCCGTCTTTTGAGGTGAAAAATAGTTCACGTTTAGCATTCTTCATGGGTGTTCCGTTGCTGGAACCAGATTTTGAACCCTCAGTGCGTTGATCTAGAATTCAATAAATGATAAAACTATTGAAATTATTCATAAAAATGGTGGGAAATTATTATTGTACCTTCTTTAGAAGAGCGATGACTCCGTTGTCGAAGACACCGCAATGGAGATGAGACGAAAGAGTTCTTTGAATGCGTCCGTTGCATGCCTTTGCTCCGACCACTCACTCCACGTAACCACTGATTATTCTTTGAATTGGAAGATGGTACTATCGAGCTACTACCACCATTTTTACTCCGACTTCGCACTCTCCGACACGGACTGGCAGTTGTATGATTGGAACACTGAAGAATATGATCGTGAAGCTCAGGTAAAGAGTGGACTTTGTTTTGGCACTTGGTACACTTTAGATCTGCTGGAGATTCAGCAGGTAATGAACCACGGCCTATCTGTCGAATAAGCTCACTGGAAACGTCCGATTCCAGAGTCTTTTCCAGTTGGATGTGAGAGCACCAAACACTCACGTGGCTAACGTGCTGATGGTCCTGTAAATTAAATAAAAAGTTATTAAATGAGTAAAATAAACTTGAAATCATGTAAGGCTTACCAGCAGAGAAAGAAAATCTTGAAATATTTTTCCACAAGGCAGACAAATATAACATCTCCGTCGCGTCCATTCGCCACTCAATGATGGTTTCTCAGTGTCGACGGATTCGTTGCCATTAGGAAGAATTTGGTCAGCCGGTCGTAACTGTAACGCTGCTACCAATTTCTCAGTCTCCGGGTGACTAGGTTCGCTTTCTAGATCTTGGCTGGTGGTGCTTTCTGGCAGCTCTTTTAATCCGCGATACAAGGCTTGCTGTAGAGGAACGTCCATTCTTAGAACATCTTGCAGAAAATTTCCATCTGCATGCCCCCACGACCATCGATCTTCCTCCTCCGAGTTTTGCTCCTCCTGGGAGAATTCAGTTGGTGTTTCTTCATCTTCAATCTACAAGTAAAAAGCAGGTCAAATGAATTGCTATTAATGGAGTTACATAATAATAATGAAACTTACGGGAGTAGCTTTAATATGATTTCTCTTTCCGACGACGAATCCATCAAGGTTTTCCCGGACGTTGCGAGTATAGCTTGAGAAATCAATTGAGGAAAGCTCGGATTTCTGGCCGGTTGACTTTCGTGATTGTTGCAATAACTTGGGTGAACAGATTCCGTGACGATGACTATGAACTAATTGACGATGTCGGCACAGAGTGACGTAGGAGTTGAACATCTTGAGGCAAAACGTACACGTGAAATGGGGACAGGAAGAATCCAAAAGGCTATTCTCGTCCACATCTTCTTCTTCTTTCCACACCGTAGCACTGCTACTGCTATTGCTATCTTCTGATGGATCATCACCATTACCGACCAAGGTTGATTGAGGTATAGTGGTGACATCTTCTCGACAGCGATTCTTTTTTATGTGTCGCAAAAGGGTTTTACGCATCGAGAAGGCTGTACTGCATCGAGGACATCGTGACAGAGAAGTGTCGCCATCGTTAACTTCAGTGATACCAGATGTAGGATGAATCTCCAAATGTTTGAGCAAATCGTGTTTGGATTCTGTCAAGTATCCGCACTGATGACATCTGTTAATTGATTATTAGAGATTTAGAATTGAAAATGTGTGGTAATTTATTAAATAAAATACCTGAAGATTGGGTCTTTTTTGCCAATGGGGAAAGTGGAACCGCTACGCAGCTGCTGGCTTGCAATAGCGATGGCCTATAAACGGTATTTTAAAATGTTTATCATGTTCTGTAAAAATAGTCGGGGAAATGAAAACTTACACAATTGTTTATGTCCCGAGGACTGAGAAAAGAAAAGTTGATATGAAAACGCAAATAATGGCGTTTAAGACTAAAGGATCGTTTAAAGATGCATCCATCGATGTCACAGACGAAAACTTTTTGTCCGCCTTTACCACCATTGTCGATGACATGGTGAGGCTCTAACTGAAATTGGTAATATTTAGTAGAGCCGTTGGTCGATGCTGCAGAACCGGCCGATTTGGATCCATTTAACAAAAGTAGTGAGGGTGAACATGATGAAACCCGACGTTCAACTTTCATCGTCGGAATCACGTATCTCTCTGCTCACCACGCCGTCCTCCCTTTCTCCTATAAATAAAATTGAATAGAAATTTAGTAGTTGAATATCCGGCAATAAAATTTGGAAAATCAGATTGAACAAGATCGGCGTTTAGCCAAGAGGAATTTGTAATTTTCAAAAGTGGAATGATAATAGGAAAGCCAATTACAATGGGTAACGAGATAAATAGATTGAACTTTGTGAAGAGACGTACTACTTGAGTCACGCTACAACTTGTTTCTGAAGGATGCGTGTACTGTACAATATATTTCCTCCCCTGTCGTTTTCCTTCTCTTCTTCTGAAAATATACAACCCAGTTACCTAGCCGACGGGGTTTATGGTCTACTACTGTATTGGAGAACGCCATCTAGCAGGGCTAGGTAGCCAGACACCTTTATTGTGAAAACCTCGTGCCTGTTTTATGTTACCCACGATCGCCTCTATTCGACAGCACCTAGACTGCGTCCATTTTACCGTACTAAACCGTGGAATAGTGGAAGATTTTTAAAAATGTATACAATCTTTGTTTTCGAGTAGCCCTAATTGGCATCCATGTTTCTGGTTAGTCTGATAACGATGGATATACTTGAAAAATAAATTACTTGATATAGGCTCTAATAAAGGAGCTAAAGTCTAAACTGGTTTGCAATCGCCGAATAAATGCGACGCTAATTAGCTGCTAATATTGCATCATGTCTTACAAAAATCTAGATCGACGTGCTCCACTCCGATTCTTTAAAAAATTAGAGTAATAACAAATTAAAGTGTTGCTCAAAAACTATTGTTTTGAAATCGACTGTGTCGACAAAGGAAGCATCGCATTCAAAGTATACATTTTTACAACGATTAAATAATAGAGGAGAGTAAAATAGGTCACTCCAAAAACGTCATACGTTTAGATGAATATATTAATTAGTGCGATTCTAGTTCAGCCTTGATACCACTAACTGTTTCATTTCACCTTGATACCATTTAACTAATTATTTAAGACAAAAAAACGCAAAGAGAATGCAGCAGTAGAATACCAAAACAAATCTTATTTAAGAATGCGTCGAGAAGAATGTGCAATATTTTGTGTAGTTATTTAAAAGACTAAATCGATTTATGAATAATTTGCTTGTTCAATAGATCTGTTTCCCGGAATAATGTGCATTCATCGTGACATGACTAATAATACGGGAATGTGAAATTATCTTATTTTGTCTGCCTAGAAAAGTTGTTTCCCGTCACTACATTTTTTTTTAAACGGCTCTACTTTCAGTCATTAGAATAAATGAGCCCCTTTAGAATTTATGCTCAAAAATAAGAAAGCTACTAAATCTCCATGTATTTTAACTGAATGATAAATTAATAAGGACAGATGATGAGTCCTTAATAAGTTTAAACATGCAAGTTATAGATTTATTCATGTGATAAACATACGCGAAAGAGGGTCGCCACCCCACCTCTGTATGCAGTCAAACTTGCTAAGTTTGTGTTTACTAAAAATAAAAAGATAAGATGGTACTTAAAAAAATGGAAAGTACTTTGACAAAACTGATGTATACAATGTATGCTCTCTTATTTCACATTTGATTGAATTACTTTCATTAGTATACAGCATAATGAGGGACGTCGAATCAATACGAATCGAAGCTTTGATAAAACTACAATGACATTGACAAGCTTACAAACTATGCTTTCTATCTTTTGACTTCTTCGAAGAATGCATTTCGCGGAAATGAAAAGAATAGAAAATGAACCATGATACTTACGAAATGGCTTCAGTCTACTATCCAAGATGCTTATCCTTCACGAATTATGTTTTGGATTTGAAGATAGCCGTCGGAATATTAATCCAAACAGTATTGCTACTTGCTCGTTGAAAAACTTTGTAGTTAACATGAGCACGTACCCCAGAGTCTACAGTACCTACACCGAGGGGAGAGCACAGCCTGGCCAGACGCTACATTGCGACCCCTATTGGACTCGCGTAACGCCATCTAGGAATCTGAGATTGATGCAAGAATTTTTAAAATTTGAAAAAAATATATGAAGCGTACGATTATCCACACTTTAAACTTTCCGATCAATAAGAAATAATAGGCTTAAAGCGACGATATCGATCATTTTATATCTTGGAATTGCAGAGAAAAGAAACTATTTCTTGGTACCGCTCGATTGCGCTGCCTGAATACCGCATACCAGCTCGTTTATTCGTCGAATAGTAGGACAAATAATTGGAAAACTATGCATAGTAGAATGAAAAAAATCTCATCTTATTATAGTAACCGATGAAATTAATGTTAGAACTTTTGTATTTCTATGGTATTTTTTTCTGTAGGATTTGATTCATTTGTTTATCAACAATAAATTTTTTAAGGAGTATTTTGCGACAGAAAACTGTTGTCTTCTTCATTCAGTAGAATCCTAGAATGTTTCCATTTTATTTCCTCATTCCTCAATGAAGCAAAACCGAGACAGCAACCAGGCAACTCGATCCTGTTTGACAAACGTGACCGTTCATGAAGTTGGGCATTTTTTTTTTGCTTGTATATTACTAAACATATCGCTCGATTAAATAATCGATAATAAACGAATAAATATTGAGAAAATAAATATAAAAATCCACCAATGACTTGAAAATTGAAATCTAACTATATTTTCTATATTTATTTATTTATTTTATTTAGACTTGAGAACAGCTAGTGAAAGTTTTCAACTCGTAAATGAATGTAGAATTGAAACGATTGTCTTTTTTATATTATTAAAATAAAAGTTTCGTCAAATCAATCAAATGACGTAACGTAGGAAGTATAGCAACGGTGGCGCTGACGCCCATTTAAATCGATTTTGTCAGCGGCACTGTATCGCTCATGCGCAGGGCTCCACACGAGCGAGACCCCGACGCGCCAGCAGTCGTGACTTGAAAGCTGCAGCTACTACAAGCAAACTTCAGACGACTTTTTTACCGGTCTCTTAATTCGTTTACGAGGGAAAACATTTCCAGTTCAATTCCATTTTTATACATTAGTCAGTGCTGGCACTGTGTAATACCTTGCAGCTGTGCAATAAGTAAACGTCGACATTATTTTTAAAGAGTGTGACAAATAAGTCAGTAACTCCAGTTTTTAACCGAATACGAGCCATTTTCTCATCAACTTCTGTGTGCTGCAATCACCATAATTCAATTGTCATCCAACTATGAAAGGTCAGTTTAAACAGTTGACATATTCTAATGTGAAACTAGAGTATTAAATGATTTACTATAAACTGACAGCTGACTAATAACGAAAAAAAAAATGCTTTAATTTGACAAGATGACAAGTTTACAAAAAAAAATTGGGAAAAAGTTAGGCTGACTTGTTTACAAATCTATGTAAACTTCTATTCGTTATATTTTATGCTGACATAAATGAGCGAGCAATCGTTGCTAGAGGTCATCGGGTCGTGTAGTTTTATCTCTTGTTTACGTATTGATTTTATTTTTATTAATCTTGGCAAGCCATAATATAAAAAGGCGATGACTAAAAGATGGGTAGGAATTATGGTCTAGTTGCTCAACTGTAGGGGGAGAAGCATCAAAGCTGTTGGTACATTGCTTTTAAGCAGGTGGTTCCTTTCGCTTGAGAAGCCGAGCCGAACGCCGACCGTCTAGAAGATCCCAATCAAGAAAACCGTGAGGAACAGGAAGCAACATTGAATGGGAAAAACTTTCAATAATAAGAATGTTTAGTAAGCCTTTCAATCTTCTTTGAGATATTTCCACGAATAATCATAGACTGTATTTATTTAGCCTACTATGTAAAGCAAAAAAAGTATATGGGTGGCCAGTGGTTTCATCATAATAATCGTAATAACAATAATAGCTATAATGAGCGTCCACCTGGGATGAAAGGCTGACAACAGAGGAAATGGGAATGTCTTTTTTGCCCATTTCCTGTTTTATTTATATATTTTTTTTCGTGCGCGCATCCTGGCGCTGCTTACGTGCCCTTCAGCTATCTACGTAGATGAGCTACCTACACTATACTCGTTGTTGACGGCGTGACGCAGGAATTTCGGGCTGCTGGTCAACCAAGCAGAACAAACACCTCAAAATTGGGCCCCTTTCTTCCTCGACGTCCATTAACTAACTAGAGTAGGGTAGTTGTGCTTCTTCTCATCGTGCAGCACGACTTTTAAGGGTGCGCTTAACAAGGATTCTTAAATTTTGCAATAACTCGTTCTAAAGTGAAGATAAAATAGGATACAAGTACTATTTTTAAATAAAATTCATTTTATTATGATTTGGATTGGCACTTAACGGGTTGATTTTTATTTTATTTTTGCTTTTAGTGCACCGGATTTCCTGTGAACTTTAAATTTGTGGATGCATCCTTCACCATGAACACCTCATCTGCACCTCGACTGGAATTTTTCGTTTGCCCTTTGTGCTATCTACCTTACACGAATCCCAAAGTAAGTGGTTGAGCGCGCTATAAAATTGCATTGTTACTGTTTTTACGAGTTCGCTTACAAAATCATGTAACCAGTTTGTAATGGATTATATATATATTTCAAGACAAATTACAACTCAATTTGAACGATAACGAGAAGGAGCTGCTGGAGTAATTGGTTGAGGAATAGGAGGAAGTGGTAGGTCATTCTGGAAAGATCCTGCTAGAGGAGGAACACTATCCGTGAACGGGGATACTACTTGCGGCGGTCTTGAGAATGAGGGATCTAAAATGCGAGGATTTATACCAATTGAATCATCAACAGGCTCTTGCTGCTGTTGAGGCATCGGTGCGCTTGGAGGGACCTGCTGGATTGGAGCTCGTTGTTGCTGGGGCGGAAGGCCTTGATCAGGAGGTCCCTGTGATGGTTGATTCAAAGATGCCGCTGGAGTTATTTGACTGGGAAGCGGATTAGTTGACTGCGGCGGCATCTGACCAGTAGAAGGAGGTGGTAAAGGAGGAAATGCAGCCGGAGAAGGTGGAAAAAATGGGCCAGCTTCCTCTTGGACTTCTCTGCGAGGCCTTGACGGTCCAAACTGGTCCATTCTATCTTGCATTGGTCTAGTATTTGATGGCATTTGTCCTTGGATTGTAGGAGGAATCTGTGGTTGCGAGCTCGGTGGAGGAGGTATCGGTTCCGGTTGGCGTTGTTGCTGACCAAAGGACGTAGATGTTGGGAAGGGCGCTCCACTTGATGGAGGTGGTACCGTCTGTCCTTTAGCACCCCATGGCTGCCTCTGAGGAGGTGAAGACATCGGCACCTGTTGTTGCATATTAATTGGCGAAGAGGGAGGCATTCCTTGTGAAGGTGGAGTAGGAATAAATGGTCCTTGGGCTGTAGAAGCAGTCGACGGTGGAGGAGGTGTTGGTCCAGGTTGCGATGGCTGCTGACTAAAGGGCGAAAATGTAGGAATAGGCGGACCACTTGATGGAGGAGATACAATTCGTGCTTTGGGATCATCTGTAGGTGGCATTCCCAGTTGCTGGCTCTGGGGAGGCATCGGCATCTGTTGGTCCACTTGTGGTGGAGGTGGAACCGGCGGGCCCATTTGGCTTCCTTGAGTAGGAAGGGCAGGAGGTGTCTGTTGGGGTGAAGGCATCGGTGCCTGTTGATCCAGGCGTTGTTGCGCATTAATTGGCGAAGATGGAGGCAAAGGATTCATTCCTTGCGATGGTGGAATAGGAACAAATTGTCCTTGGGCTGTAGAAGCAATTGGCGGTGGTGTTGGTACTGGTTGAGGTAGCTGCTGACTCGATGGAGAAGATACAACTCGTGCTTTGGCCTCATCTGTAGGTGGTTTTCCAAATTGCTGGCCCTGAGGAGGCATCGGTACCTGTTGTTCCACTCGTGGTGGAGGAGAAACCGGTGGGCTCATTTGGCTTCCTGGAGTAGGACTGGCAGGAGGTAACTGAGGTGAAGGCATCGGTGCTTGTTGATCCAGACGTTGTTGTGTATTAATTGGCAAAGAGGGAGGCAAAGGACTCATTCCTTGCGACGGTGGAATAGGAACAAATTGTCCTTGGGCTGTAGAAGCAATTGGCGGTACAATTCGTCCTTTGGCCTCATCTATAGGTGGCATTCCCAATTGCTGGCTCTGAGGAGGCATCGGTACCTGTTGTTCCACTCGTGGTGGTGATGGTGGAGGAACCGGCTGACTCATTTGGGTTCCTGGGAAGGCAAGAGGTACCTGCGGAGGTGGCTGTTGATTTTGTTGTACGGGTTGCTGCTGTTGACCAGGCGGAGAAAGTGGAACGGTTGCCCCTTGGTCCGCTGAAGGAAGTGGGAATTGTTTCGGCTCTCGAAAAACAAAGGGTATCTGTTGAGAGGCAGGTGGTGGTGGTGGAAGAGCAGGTGGAAGGGGTTCCTGGCTCACAAGACGAGGTCGGAAAGGCAAATCCATCTGCTGCTTTACAATTTCCTCTTGCTGGGCGGGAGGTAAAGGGGGAGCCTGTCGTTTGTGCACGCTGTGATGACGGTGTTGATGGTGCTCCCGTGAAGGCATGTCCTCTTGTTGGGTAGGAGGTAAAGGGGGAGCTTGTCGTTTGTGCACGCTATGATGGCGCTGCTGATGGTGCTCCCGTAAAGGCATACTGTCCTCTTGTTGGGCGGGATGTAAAGAGGGAGCTTGTCGTTTGTGCACGCCGTGATGGCGGTGTTGATGGTGCTCCCGTGAAGGCATGTTATTAGGGCAGACTACAGAACAGCTGATCAAAAGCATGACCGTAACCAAGACCAAGTTACCTATATGATGCGGATTACAAGAACAAATTGAATTTTAAATTGAAAAATAAATTGGTTTGTCACATTTTATATGGTGTTTAAAAGAAAATTGAATTTTATAATATTATACCTTGGATCACTTGGGGAGCCATGATGGGGTCCTCGCTTTCCTGTGAAGTGTGAAGCGTTTCAGATTATACAGTCTGTTACAGACGAATTATTTAGTCGCCCTCTATCTCTCCGTTTGGCGGATTGGTCGACGTGTCCGACTCTCTGATTGGCCTCTGGCTTTACAGCGCTATTTTTTCATAATTTTTAAAAATCATCTTTTTCTTTTTAGGTGCTGCCATGTTTACATTCCTTTTGCGATTCCTGCCTTCGTGGAGCTCTACCGGCACAGAGTTTTACCTTACTCTGCCCTGTTTGTCGGCGGCAATATATTCTTGGACCTGAAGGGGTAACGTTGATTTTTAGAATGGCTCTCTTTATAAGCAAATAATTTATATTGGTATGTATACAGGTTTCTTCGTTCCAGTCAAACCCTCTTTTGTTGGAACTCTCATCTTGGTGTTCCTCTGAAAATAGATCTGATCCTGAATGTGATGTTGAAGGAAATTCAGCGAATCTCGATGTCTTGTACTGTTCCAGTCATGGAGGTTTGTGCTAGATTAATGATTTGCATTTATATTTATACTTAAAACTACGAACATTTCTTTCTCTATCTAGGCCAAACTTTGAGATTCTATTGTAATGATTGCGACTCGGCCGTTTGTAGCTCTTGTAAAGATATGGAACACCAAAATCATCAAACTTCCAACCTAGAAGTGATTGCTACGGAACAAGAGCAGCGGCTAAACCAAATAATCGAACTGTCCAAAGCTCAGGTTTATAGTTATTCATAAATTATTTTATTTTATTTTCTAATCTTAAACTAAGATTTTTCTACAGTCTCTGTCCATGGAAACGGCAAAAAATAAATTAGAAGCTAAGGGACAAGTACTCGAAGCGAATAAAGAACAGATCCAGCAAGAGATGAATACGAGTTTCGATCATCTTCTTAAATCATTGAAATCTCGCAAAAGCGAACTGGAAGATCAACTGGATGTGATGCACAAATCTCGCAAATCTGCACTGGGAGAGCAAGTCCAGGGTTATGAGAAGAAGCTTAACCTCTTGACGTCACTTGTCGGCGTCACGGAGAGGATCTTGAAGCGAGCGAATCCTTTGCACGTGATATTATTGAAAAAACAGCTCGATGCTTGTGGATCGGATCTTTTAACCGAGAGACCACCTTCTGCTTCGTCAACGACTGCTCCTAGTGAGGAACAGTCCACTCCTCTGGCCTATGAGTATAAAACTTTATTGTTTTAGATTATATAATTCATACAATAACCACATTTTATGTATAGATTTCATTCCGAAGGCTTGGCTGTGATCGAATCCGCAATTGCCCAGTTGGGAACAGTTCACTGTTCCATCGAAGCGGATGAATCTTCTACAACCAGTGCAGCTCTGGTCGAATTATCTGGTAGTGTAGTGGAAACTCGTCAAGCCGTCCCAAGTCGACCTTATAGGATACTCATAACAGTCAAGCCCAATCCGACGACGACTACGTCAGGTTCCTGTGATAGCTTTGCCTTTGATGATGTATCCGCCCAGACAAAAGTCGTGCCTTCCTCAATCATCAGTGTTAAGATGCGCGGCCCATTGCAAACAGAAGAAGCTCCTACTCGTTCCACTTCTAGGTAATTTCAATTATCTTATTATCTTATTTAATTTAATATGTTATAACTTTCATTTGAACGTCCACAGTTTGCGAGATAAGCGGTTGGTATCGGGATCTCAGAATTCGATTCGTTCCGATATGTCCAACAATGTCCAGCGACGGATATCTCGCTCTACTTGCCCTGTTCACAACGGTCGAGGACTCAGAGCCGCTTCTGCAAATTCTTTATTGAAAACGAATGCCAGTAGTAGTAGCGGAAGTAGTGGCAGCAACTCCAAACTGATGTCGAAACAGCCTAGCTATCTTTTATCTCTCTATGTCCGTTCATTGGGCAACAATGTTTTTGAAACTGTTTTAACTTTCCCGTTGATTGGAGTTTATCACGTTGACATCAAGTTCGGTCATCAACCTATTCCAGGAAGTCCTTTAAAGGTAAAATCATTTTTGTATTTTGTTTGCAGCTTCGTCATTTTTACAATTCTTTTCAGATTCAAGTTACGCAACCCGGTATCAATAGAAATAAAAGCATAAGCGCTTCTCAACCTGTTTTCCTACGAACTGATAGCTGCCTCAGTTCGGCCAGTAGTAAAAAACGTTCTCCTTCTCAATCTCCGCAGCCAACGGTTAATATCGCTCCATCCGAAGATGATTTAGTCTATCAAATGGGCTGTCACGGGCGCTCACCTGGACAATTTACAAATCCCCAGGTAAAAACGAATTTAAATATTTAATTTCTGAATTTTATAACGATTTAAAAATGTTGTACTTATAGGACATATGCATTACATCATCGGGACGAGTCTATGCAACAGATTCAAACAGTCAATCAGTTCAAGTTTTCAACATTAATTCAGAATTTTGTTTCCGTTTTGGCCAACGGGGTCGCCTTGTCGGCCAACTACAGCGGCCCACGGGAATCGCTTCTGCGCCTGATAGCCCAGAAGGAGTAATATTTCCAATCACTTTTAAAAGATGAAAGAGTTTTAATATCTATATTTATTGCAGCCTATCTACATAAGTGATTACGAGAACCGTTGGGTAAATGTAATGGAATCAAACGGAAAATACCGTTCACGCTTCGGCGTAGGGAAGCTCTTAGGTAATTTTACTTGAAAAAATTTGCAACCAAAGAATTATATTAATAGTGTTAAAATATAACCTAGGTCCCAAAGGTGTGGCGGTTGATGGTAAAGGGAAAATATATGTTGTGGACAATAAATCCTCGAGCATTTGCGTTTTTCAAACGAATGGACGTTTTGTCGGCTCTTTCGGATCCCGCGGGTCTGGTCAACAACATTTGGCTGGACCTCATTACTTGGCACTTAATAGTTTTGGTAATTTCTTTATTAGAATTTAGTTTTTATGTACTTTTATAACGCGAACTATTTGCTTTATTCAGGTCATGCTATCGTTTCGGATTTTCACAACCATGCCGTCAAGGTAAAACAAGATGCAACCTTAATTAAACTGTAATAGAAGTGACATCTATTCTAATTTTACAGGTGTTTGACTCGAACGGTCACTTTCTATATAATTTTGGTTCCAATGGAGAAGGTCAAGGACAATTCAATGCACCCACTGGCATAGCAGTTGATCCTTTTGACAATGTCTTGGTAGCAGATTGGGGTAATTCGCGTATACAGGTATGATTATTTCTCTTCTGAATTGACTTACATGTTTGTTTAATTATTTATTTATTTTATAAGGTGTTTGATCGCTTTGGTTCGTTTCTACAAATGGTTGACACATCTTTATCACCGCTTTATGGTCCACAAGGTCTTGCCCTTAGTCCCGAAGGAGATAGAATCTTTGTTGCCGATTCTGGAAATCATTGCATCAAAGTCTACAAATATGAGAATTGGGTTACGAACGTCTCTAAAATTGGTTCTTAAAGTTAACCTAATCATTTCAACTGCTTGAGATGGTTATTACATTAGCTATTATTCATTTTCTGTTTTAAAGATTATAAATGGTTTGATTCTTGAAGGGATTTTAATACATCTATAATTTATCATTCCTCTTTTTTTCTTGATACAAATTCAAAGTGTATCATTCCACATTCCAGCAGGTTCATTACTTGTTGTAAACCATGAAATGTGAAAAAAGATGCCGAATAAAAATTCAAAATGAACCGCTTCAACTCCTTGTTATACTAACCACTAGATGGTGTTCTTGTTTGTTATCATGTAGTGCAGTTGTGCCGTTATCCATGGAGACTTGCAGACTACTAGAGAAAAGAAAATCAGACGTTGAATCCATGAAATTTTCTCATTTAGTAATTAGTTTCTCTTGCAAGTTACTCTTTCCGAAATGAGCAAACGCATAAGTTGGAATAGTGCCTTATTGCATTGGATGCGGAAATCCTTTTTTAGAGGTATACCCTATAGCAAAGTAAAAACCTGCTTTTATTCTCTCAATTGCTATTACCACACGTGTTTATCCGGCGCGAAATTTGATTTTTATCGGGACCGGTTTCAGCCGTTATTTTGGCGCGAAGATCTTTTTGTCATTCATCAGTGCAGTGCGGTTCATTTGTGGACCGTCTTTCCTGACGATTGGTTTTATTTTTTTAGATTCTCCCAGACCAGTGAAATCATTTTTAAGAACCATGGATGGTAAAAAGCAGACCAAAGCCAACAGGCCTTTTACTGTTATTGTTGAAGGAAATATTGGAAGTGGCAAGACAACATTCCTCAACCATTTCAGCAAATTCAAAGATGTTGAAGTTCTACAGGAGCCAGTAGAAAAATGGAGGGATGTCCAAGGACACAATCTCTTGGTAATTGTTATCTTCAACATCATGATAATTTATTTTTCATAAAGTCATGTTATGTAAATGTGTTGTCATTTCAGGGTTTACTTTATGATGACCCAAATCGTTGGAGCCTGGCATTCCAGACTCATGTCCAGTTAACGATGCTTGACCACCACACAAAGGATTCTAAAGCTAGTGTTAAGCTGATGGAGCGCTCTCTCTACAGTGGCCGGTATTGTTTTGTTGAAAACCTACATCAAAGTGGGTTAATGGAGGCTGCTGAACATGCTGTTCTTTCAGAGTGGTTCAAATGGATTGTGTCCAATGCTGAAGTGGGGGTTGATCTCATAGGTAAGTTTACATCCAAATTCTTATAGATATTACATACATTGCATTATATGTGAAGCCAATATAATTTAGAAAATCTAATTTAATTTCCTCTTGATTCAGTGTACTTACGAGCTGATCCCGAAACAGTTCACCAAAGGATTCTTCAAAGGGCTAGAAAAGAAGAGAAAACTGTTCCATTTAGCTATATTCAAGCCCTTCATCGTATTCATGAAGATTGGTGAGCGTTGTTTTGCATTTTAATTACATACCTGCATTATTTCTTCAATTTTTTTAATTAATTTTACATTATATTGTGTTTAATGTAGGCTTCATTTGAAGGTTTCTCACCCAGTTCCAGCACCAGTTTTGGAAATTGATGCCAATATGGATCTGGATGACATGCTGAAGCAAATCAAATCCATTGAAACTCAAATCTTAAACAGGAAAACCATCAAGGAACCGTTTAAAAGTGGGAGTGGAATCTCACCCGTTAAGGTTCATCCTTCGTCGTCGAATGTCACAGTGGCCGAATGATAACTTTGATGATCTCTTGTCTAGTTTTACAAATTTCACCGTTTTTCTAATCAATGAAAAGCTAATTCAGTTTCCACAGTCGAGCATATTTCCAAGCTTTTTTTATTATTCAACTTTGATTTTCGTGTTATTTGTGAAACGTTTGTCATTCGTCTTCCCCCTCAATTTCCTTGAAATACAATTCAAGTAGTATTCTTCAATATTCTTTCTATTATTCCTTTCTTTGTTATAATTCATTATTTATTGTTAGAAGGTGGAAGTGATGTCTATCACGGATTGATATCACAAGTAGGCGGCCTTTTCCAGTTTATTCTCCGAAATACCGGTAATCACGATATCGATCCCGAAACCCTCTATCAAATCGTTCCTGCATTTATAAGTTTTAGGTTTCGAAGGTATCTTCTAGGTTATTTCTAATTATGATGGGGCGTTCTAGCAATTTACCAACATCCATTTAAGTAAAACGACCTCGCGCACATACAAAGTGGCCCATTAAAATGATAGCCACCGAACTCATCCTTTCGCTTCTTCTGCAGCACGTAAAACTCTCATGATTCTTTTAATAGTATGGTAAGTTTCAACGCAAACTTCAACATGTTACTATAATAGTAACTCGCTAGTCGTCAATACTGTTTAATGGTTTCTTTTTTATCTGCACGCCTTTTTGCCTCTCCGTTCACTACGTAGAAAGCTGTTGGTCCGTGCGATCACGTCGGCGAAAGTCAAGGACTAGCTGTGCATAATTTCTATGCCGCGACACTTGAAGAAAGTTCAAACGAAGAGCTAAGGTAGCAAACTAACCATTATAACCGATTAATGTATTGTTCGGCTCCTGCGGGGCGTCCGGCCGTCCGTGCCGTTCACGCGCGCATACTATCCTTTCCTGAAGAACATGTTTTGTATAAAAAATAAGAATAATAAAAACAACTCACGACATGCATTTTTGACAGCAAATAAACAAGCAAACAGTATGCATTATGTATTCCACCAAGGGTACATATATACTATCCAATCTAACTTGAATGGTAAAAGATCCGATAAGATGATCAATCGGTCTCGCATTCACTTTTTCGTACTTGTAAACTATCTGTAAGTATGCCAGTAGTAATGAGCTGTTTTTCCTCTTTTAAAAAAAAGCTCTTAGTTGATTTTTTTTCTTCTCTTTATGTAATAAACGTCACTTTTGATTTATAGTATTTCGAAATTCAAATTTGGAGCCAACGAGCGGGATACGGAACTCAGGAAACAAGTTCGCGGCTATTATGCATTTATTTGCATTTCAATTTCTCAAGGCCTGTTGTAAATCATGAGCATCGAAGGTTAATAATTATAGTTTAATTCGGATAAGAGAAGCTTAATTATGAACAAATTCCTTCTACTCAAACTTCTCTATAAGACTAAAAGCCAGGCTCTGGTCGCACTGAGGATGCAGGAGCTGGGCGTTCGGATGACGTGTATCAACTAGCAGACGTCGTCATATGGTCACATAGTATATGTCAGTGTGTGAGCCGGCCACGGGGAAAACTTGGTAAAGAGTAGTTGACAGTGCAAAAAAAAAACATTCAAATTTCTTGTGAATCAAGTCATTATTTATTGTTCCAAGAGAATCGGCAAAAGTTGTTTCGAAATGGCTGATGTTGAAGAGGAAACTACTTCAGAAAGTGTTGACCAGAATGAGGAGTTGTTAGCCAGACATAGAAAGGAAAAGAAGGAACTCCAAGGTCTCTTTCATCAGCATTAATTTAGATTATAAAATTGTTTTTATGTAAATGCTTTCATGATTAAACTATTCTCTGTATTCACAGCCAAAATACAAGCTTTAAAGAAAACTGCCACTAAAGGAGATAAAAAGAAGAAGAAAGAAGTTGCTGATGAAATTGCTAAACTTGAGAGTGACATGGAGGCTAGGCATCTTCTGGAAGAGAAACAGCTGAAAGTACCAGGAAATGAATCATTTAAATATTTGAATTTATAATGAGTGTCATTATTTCATTCAGGATTCAACTGTTGAAAAAAAACTCTGTGACGATCTTGAGGCAAACCTCACCACAGGTAACCTTAAGGAAGAAGTAGCTAAGGTCACTAAAGCACAAAAGAGGCGGGATAAGAAGTTGGACCAAGCCAAGGAGAGAGAGAAGCTGATTGAAGAGCAGGAAAAGGCAAATTTGCAAGGCATGCGCCATATTGAAACTGAAAAGATCAAAAAGATTCTAGCTGCCAAGAATCTCTCATTTTTCGAAATCCCATCGGACGGTAATTGGTGAGTATTTACCTTATCTAAACTGCCTATCAACTCCTTAATTTGCGGTTAAAGACACGATCTCTTTTTCGTAAACACTCACAGTATGTATGCAGCTATTTTGCATCAGCTTAATCAAGGAGCTTCAGCGCAGCAGAGGACAGTCCAACAGTTGCGCAATATGACGGCAGAATTTATGCGTTCACATCCGGAAGAGTTTACTCCGTTCATGGACAATGTAACGAACGACGAGGAATTTTCTAAATATTGCGACGATGTTCAGAAAACTCAAGCCTGGGGAGGTCAATTAGAGGTAACCTTTTAACCTGAACAGAAAAAAATAATTCATAATAGCAAAACATAACTATGTAATAGTTGAAGGGAGAGAGGAAGGAAAGCTTTAAGTCATTCAACAGCCTTGGGAGTGTTAAATAGATATTGTATTTTCCCATTTTCTTCTTTGCCAAGTACTTATTTACCTTCTTCTTCTTCTTCAGCTACGGGCGCTGAGTCAAGTGTTACGACGTCCTTTCGAAGTCGTGCAAGCCGAAGGCCGTCCGGTGGTCCTCGGAGAGGAATTCATCGATTCGTCGTCTCCCACCGTCATACTCACCTACCACCGGCACATGTACATTACCTTATTCTTATCTTTTTTTGTTAATCTCGTACTTTTTTGGCGCATACTGTGCGTGGAGGTAGGTCATCATCATCATAGTATTTTACTTAACAATTACCGTCTATAGAAATTCAATGACCATGACCGGTGGTGGTTTCATTTTTAATTGAAATTCTGAAAGTTTAACCACATCGAGCTCAATGTCAATGTTTGAAGATCTTGTATACTTTTAATTTGCTGATGCACGGAACGGAACTACAGAAGCATTGAATTCTATATTATCATTTATCTTGATCTCTGAATCTGATTGTTTAGGTTTGGCCTCGGTGAGCACTACAACAGCGTCCAACCTCGAAGAACCGACGAAGAAGAAGAACCTTTTTAATAATTATTATTATTTATTATCGGTTGCAATTTTTTTTTCACTTCCCAAAGAAGATAATAAATTGAAATGGAGTGAAAGTGGGTTGATTTAACATTGTTTTGGAATTGCCTCTTTTTAAGCAAAATTTCTTACCTGCTTCGCACAGTTTTGGTCTCAAATAATAACTGTTTGATTCTTATCTAAAAGATGATTGAAACATCGCTGCTGGTGGCCGCGTCGGGTGCTACTACTATTTTAAATAACCTTACTCTTATTCATACCAAGTGCTAGTCGTGATGAATATTATCAAAGCAGATTCATGCTTTTAAATTGAAAACTTTCCTCTCGTGAATTTTTTTTAGTTCCGACGAAGGACGATTAAAATCGGCAGTCTCTGTGGTTGTTTTTGCATGTTAATGGAGCAACATATGAAGGGTTCGCATAAAAAATACTTAAAAACCGCCATTTCATTTCATCTTCGTCCACTTCGCGCCTTTAAAATAAATGGGAATTGTATATATACTTCACTTAAAGAAACGGATGTAACTTGATTTATGGACTCCGTTTATGATAATCCATAAAACTAGAGACGAGGTCATCCAATATTTACAGTTGGTACTATTATACTACCACTCAATATACTATTGAACGATAGTTTTTTTTTAAGACGGGTGAGCTTAAGTTAAAAATGCAATCTAAAAATAATTCAGCGTTTATATTCTAGTCACGTTAAAAAGACAAAAGAGTACATAGACCCTTGATGCGAAAGTATGTTTTCTTTTATCATTATTACGTAGCACTTTCTCCCATAGCTCGTCTACTTCTAATGAACAATACCTGGAAGAGAAGCTATATAGCGCGTCAAAAAGACCTTGATTTGTGGCATCATCAGTTTTTTTACCTCGACTTTGCGCGACAAGGATCACGCGGGAGTCGTTTTCCGCGTAATAAAGCACCACCACGAACGTAACAGCAGGTTGACAGATGGTAGAGATATACGTACCGGTTGTACAAGTATCTTGCATCAGAATTTTAAAATGTTTTATTCAAAGTAGAGCTAAAATGGAAGACTAATCGTCTGTGAAAATCGACGCTGCTAAATCAAGAAAAGGGAAGAAAAATCTTTTTATATGGCCATGTATACGTTTTTTACCAAAATTATTTAAAAAACTTATAATAAAAAAAAGAGAAGTGTCATAGTTTCTGGGCGAGTCATTCCCTCGTCTTGGTATTAAGGCGACCTTGGCCAGCTGATAAATTAAACGTTGAAAGTGAATCTTCTTTTCATACCTACGTAATCCCTTCTCTTTATTTTTGAGGTAAGCCGAGGTACAAACTACCCACAACCGCCCTGCCTTGACCGTTTATGCGCGGTTCTCTGAATTCTGTCGACACGAGATGGATATTCAAATGCTTTACTCAATCTCACTATATCACTTCGTATAATAACTGCATCGCATTTTGGGAGAAACTGCTGTGCATCAGGTATAGATGATAGGCGGCAGATTATTATCCGATGACAGAGAGAAAGGTATGGATGCTCCCTCGTAAATTTGCTATTTATGACATGTACAAAAACAAATTATCCTCTTTTTTTTTTATACACATCAGAGATCTCTGAATAGAAGTGTTGGATTTCGCTTAACCGAAAGACAAATCTTTATTCCAGCTGTGTACAAGAAATTCGAGAAAGACTTTTACTACCTACGCGCTAGCGTTTCTCCTGTTTTTCTTCTTAGAGTTCACAAGGTTCAAACTCATTTGTCACCTGTTTCAAAACATTCCCGCCTTATTGTTTTCATTTTCTGATTGCGGAATAAGGGCGACATCGTATTTGTTTGACTTGATTAAATTTACCGTTAATATATTTCTTTAAATATCGAAGTATCATTGACGGAATGTCGATTCTTGAATGAGTTTCACCTTCTCAGTGGTTTCTCAACTTGAAACCATCTTTTATTCTCCTCTCAAATGTATTTTGCCGCACCTTTTTTTGTTGGTGTCTTCTTCTTTTTATTATTTGTTTTATCGCTTCACTCTATGGTGTTCCCCCACTTATAAATATGTATTTGAAAACATTTCCAAGTTTCGTCTCGTTAAATCTTCCGATTGATGGATTCGAAATCCCCAGAGTTGAAGGTCTTTTGTTCAGAGTACCGCTAGATCCTTTTGTTTCATCTTTAAATTGAATGCGTGTTGTTTTCTCATTATTGGAAACTCCGTGAGTAATCGATTGATCAAAGCTAATATATTATTGTTCTAAAATTGACCTTGTTTCATCCGACTTTTATGTCCCATTTTCAGGAAAGACAACAAAAGTCAATGGCGTGAAATAAAGCTTCTGATATAGATCGAAGTAAAATAACTAATAAAAAGACAGAAAATGATAGTGATTCGTCTATTATATTCCTAAACTTAATTACTATATTATACGAGGATTTGCAGTTGGAGTCTCTTATGAAATAACTATACCATCGGTACGGTACCGTTCAGTACCAGAATTTGTTGCAGATGCATTACAAATTTATTGACTCGATCCCGTTTATTTATGACTTTTTTCGCTATAACAGTTATTACCTTTTTCGATTAAAACGGAACCTCTCTTTTAAGAATTTATGAAGATGAGAGTTAATCCATCACTCGTCGCGCAGAATAGAAAAAAAACGTCAACAATTAGCCTTGACCTTATACATTTTAAAAGGAATGTTCGTAAAGATGATGGTATATTTCATCCCTTTTAAATTAAGCGCGTGATGTATTACACGCACTGCGGGAGGATAAAAATAGTGTCATATAATGCCCGGAGTCCGTGACAAAAAAAAATACACGGCGTTCACCACAAAGGGGGTACACGATGCTTTATAACTGTGAGAGAATATGAAAGGATTTTTCTTTTCTTTTTCATAAGGGGTATGTGTTTTTTCTCACTGAGCGAGAATTTCCTCGTCGGATGAGCATCCTTTCACTTTTCCACGTCCTTGATGCGTACCCTATGTAGCAGGAAATATATTTGTAGGTATAACCGTGCTCAAAAGTTGACCATAACGAATAATAATTTCATATGTCGTCCTCTGAATAAAATACATAACTTTTTCGTGACAATAACGCTTTTTTATTTAAGAAGAAAAATTACCTATTTTTTATATGATGGGAATTTAAGGAGCCGTCCAATCATCACTTGTACTTTTTAACGATATGAGGGACCGCCTTATTTCAAGGACTTGGACCACGTACAACTTTCATATAAATTATATTTTTATTGGGTTACCCTCCATCATTATTTAGCCTTAAATAGGAGGGGGGCCTCGATTGGATTGGGTATAATTGGGAATACTTTCCAAAACGTTAAGTTATATTTTGGCATAAGCAACAGGTGGATTATGAATATACATGATGTGCTTTATGTCAAGGATTTGAATGTCACTATAACCGTCCTCACTTCAAATTCTTATTTTGAATATCAAGATTGTTATCATTATTAAACGAATCTTCTTCTTTCACTCCAAGTGGTAACACCTAAGTTTAGAAAATGGAGAAAATTAAGTTTTCACTATTAATTTTTTTTTTATATTTAAAGGACCCGATCTTATGGTATAATAGCTTGCCGACAGCATCAAAAGCAGTAATTACCAAACAATTATGGAGCACGATTTCATGAACATGATTCCACTTTTCTTGTACAAACACTCTCAGAAAATTGTGCTGGAAAGTTTAGCCTACAATAACCGACATGATTGTATAATAAAGCCGTGCGTAATGACGCCCGCTATACAGGAAAAAAGTAATCGTAAGTATAGTGAAAGTGATATCTTAACTAGCCCCACTTTTGTCATCGCGCATAGTCCTTAACAAATTTCGTGACGCGATGAGGTTAATCATACGAAAACCTTGCCAGAGGCCTATATTAACAAGAAAAAACTTAGCTTCTTCTTTTTCCTGAAGGATTGCGCATGTTAAGAAGCATACTTTAACCCGTGTAGAGAGTGGGTCAAGGGGTTGTCGTCTCTCCCAAGAGAAAAGAAAGAGAGATGGATCCATATGGGCCGAGTATCTTCGTGAGTAACCATACCGACCCACTAAATAGCTAAAAAAAATATGCATTCCTCTTCTCGGTCGTCCCAGAATCTCAAACGAAGAGAAAAGTTTCGTTGCCGGGCAACCGCAATCAGGACCGCAGGTTGGGGGTCCAGCAGCGCCGGATCCTTCCAGCGTCACTCATCACTTTCTATACATGTACAATTACTCATTAATTGAATAGAATTTTTAGGTTTTTTGAAAAATTCCTTTCACTTTTGTTTTGTTCTTATTCACTATATTTGTTATTTGGCGAGACGACGACGACTGGCGACGCTTCTTTCATCGTTGGCATTGATTCTTATTCAATGAATTGATGGATGACTTGCGTTTGAACCCTGTCGTAGGTGTCCTGTGTGGGCGGACTTGAAAAGAAACAACAAGTAATCGAGGTGCAGTAATGATACACGCAGTAGAGATGTGCGCACGTAGCTATGGGCAAAAGACGAGGTGTGTCGGCGGGAGGACCGCAGGTGCGCAACTCATTCTTCCCGGGCGTCTCTACTATATGTTCTTTCTCTCTCTTTGCCCTCGACGGTGACTCCTCTTCGCCTGCCGGCCACTACTATAAAAGCGAGGAAACTTTCCCTCTTGGGAGCATCAGTTGTCTCTATATCACGTAACCGACATGACGAACACTTTGACTGTTGCCATCTGTGGTAAGTTAATTACCTGTTCCCCTCATCCCCTGTGTGTCTAACTGTGAGGGGTTTTTTTGCGTCTTCGTGAAAAATTATCCTACCTATCTTTTTTTTCCCCTTTTCGTAGGTTTGGCTGTTATTGCCATGGTTGTAGCGACACCCAGCTTCCAGAGGGTAAATTTTTTATTTATTAACTATTTTGATAATATGTCTAGGAAGCTTTATTGGATTACTCGATTGTTGTGAATCTACCAAAACCCAGAATGGATATCATTTAAATTTCCCGCTTCGAGAACAGAGATTTGAATTCTTTTTACTTGAATTCTAGGTGAAGCGCCAAGACGCTGCTCCTAAAGCTGCTGAGACCATTGAGGATAAGCTTGGTTTACCGAGCAACTCTACCGCTATCCGCAATAACATTGGTTTGCATTAAAATAATTATATTTTTTTCAATCACCTCAATTTAACTCTGTTAAAATTTTTATTTCTTTAGTGGACACTTTTTCGTGCGAAGGAAAGGTAGGCTATAGTGTTTTCATCAATTGGAATAATCAACAAATTAATTGAATATCAAAATCCCGAAAAAAGGTTTATGGATATTACGCTGATGTGGATAACGAGTGCCAGCTCTTCCATATTTGCTACCCGGTAACATTGGCAGATGGCACGAAGCAAACTTTCAAGTGGTCTTTCATCTGTCCTCAAGAGACTATCTTCAACCAAGTACGTTTTTCTCCATTTTTTGTTTTGTTTTCACAAATTTAAACCACCTAATTGAATTCATTAGGAGAGCATGACTTGCACGTTCCCGGCCGATGCCGTCCCTTGCGCCGATGCTGCTTCTCTTTACACCCTGAACGAAAATTTCGGTAAAATCCCAGAAAAGAAGGCTTAGAAATTTTCTTATCTACACATAATTTCCCCCACCCAACCCAAGGTTGTGTACATAATTGATGAGATAAGCGCCAATTTCCTTTTTATTTCTTTTTATACTACGAAACTATTGTAAACGCGGCTTTTGAAATACACTTCCTGATAATTTTTTTTCCAACAAGTGAAACTTTCACCAGAATGAAAAATTTATTGAACTAACGATAAGAACGAATACGACGACATTTTTAAGCAGAGAAAGGGATATACTTTATTTTATGTAAAAGAGTGCAGCAGCAGCTGGCCTGCAGGTAAAGAAGATGTTGCCCGGTACACTCACACGAACACGTTAGAAAGTACTATACACCCAGCGTGTGCGTGTTAGTGATGGGTGAAAGTACGGCAAAAAAAAAGGAAGATGGTCTACACGCGGGGCACGGCGGGAAATGTTGGCCGAAAACTTGCGGGATATGCACTGTACGAATATGAACTTTGACCTCATTATATTGGATTATTGCTCACGTGTGTAGAACACTGTGACTAGTCCCATCTTCGAAATCTTTCTGCACTTTCAAAAATCGTATATAATATGCTAATGATGTGCATGTGGGAAAAAAACGTCTACTTTACTTTGCTTTTTTATTGTGTTAGCTGAATTATTCTGGCACCTACGTGCTCATGTTAATGGAGTTAAGGCTATAATATACTAATTACATTTTCTTTTTAAGGTAGACCAAGATTTGCAATTCAATATTAGAATAATTATTTATTTGATGTACGCAATAAGTCTTGCCAAATAAGGGTGATTGATTCGTATAATTTTATTAGCTGATTTTTCTTTTTGGACAACACTGTGAGTCATGAGTGATTTGGGCGTCGTCAATCTAACTTCCAGTAACGTTTGTATTTGGAAAGTCAAAGTATGTGGTTTCTTAAAATGGGCGGTCGTATAAAGACCTCGACAAGAGACATTTTAATATTACTTGAATCCTACTTTCCTGTTTTATAAATGTTTACTACCATGTCGACCCCGGTATAGCCTACTTGAGATTTAAACTCGAAAGTTGAGCGTGTCGGTCTTATATTCACTCAAAAGGAAATATATAAAACACAAATTATCCCTTTAAGCTATTTACTCAAAAGTTACAGAAAAATAAAACAACTCAAAGGTCAAAATTTAACGAGCTTATGATTATTCTTTGGAATTTAGAAATCCTTTTAGTTTTACTAAAAAGAGAACTGTTCGCACTGTCTAGTATTCTTAGAAAGGCCCAGGTGTTTACATGATAAGAAGCAAAATAGTGAC